>JADLZN010009177.1:0-222874 GCA_018155175.1 Sinocyclocheilus anophthalmus | reverse complement strand
GATGAATTGCATGCCAAATTGATGATTTGGCATGCAAAAGCTTTTCAAAAAATTAATAATATTTACAGTCTCTGGTAGGGCTGCACCATTAATCCAATGCGATTGTCATGCGCATTTTGTTAAAAAAAAAAGCCGGTTCTGTAATCAGCAGAAAATCATCATCACATGCTTTCAGATGCCGCAGAGTTTACTACACATAGCCGTAGTTCACTGAAAAGTTACGCAAAAAAAAAAAAAAGCGCAGCGATGTTTGCATAGCTTCTCATGAGTACGGCTCTGTGAGCGTCACAGCGTGACTCACAATCTGAAAGCATGAGATGAGCAATATCACCATTTAACTAACATATTCCCTCCTCTCCACTCAAGTCACTTTCACATAAGTCAAGTGAGGTCTTGACAATAAATCCTTTGTGAGATGTGGCTTTTACACAGCATAAGAGCCCGCAAAACATATTTCATGGTTTTTAAGCAGTGATAAAGGCATTGCATTCTAAATATACTTTATTTTAATGAAAATTCTAATAATAATAATAATAACTCAGAAAAAACGTATATTGCTGTAGTCGTGTGTTTATTAGGTACCAGTGTGTTTATGTTGGGTGTGAAATATCAGCTGTATGGACCTTTCATGTGATCAACGCTAGTTAATATGTTTACAATTCCATGTGAATATGGACCGCTTAGTGTAACTAGAAATAGAACTGACAAGTAATAACTAGGAAAAATGTAGGGGCAGGACTTGAGTTTGAATACATCAGGATAATAGATTTATATAGATAATTAGTCAAGTGGAAAGGAAGCGAGGCGGAATTGAAAAATATGAATATTAATTGGTGATGTACAACCATAATGAAATAGAAACAACAAAATAAGTGTATATTCACAAGGACAACAGTCAGGTTTCTTCAGAATTTTGATAAAAGCATTGCAAGGAAAAGACTCCAAATTCGATTTTACTAAGTAGGAGGGGCTGTGGGCTTTTGCCGGATTTTTATGGCTAAAAAATATATCACAATGCCGTGTGCAATCTGCTCTCAAAGTGTGAAAGCCTTTGCTAATATTGTAAGGTGCAATAAAATTTGCAAATTGTTATTTAGAATAAGTTCTGAACTTCCGTTAGAGAGTATGACTTGATGCATAGTGTGTGAATTAACCCATCGCTGGGACATTGAAGTCTCGGACGTCATGCACTGGAGGATTCATAGAAACACGACGAATAGGTCAGTCAAGCTGGCGGCAGTAATGCAATAAAGCAGCATGTACCAGCCCAAAACCCTCCTCCACTCCTGCTCTGGCTGCCTTAAAGACCACTTCATCCTTCAATCATAGAGACATCTTCAATCAAAGTAAAAAAAAGTGTGGTTGTAAAAGGGAGGCCAAAGTTCGTGGAGCTAAACACTAACAACAAAGACCCTAAACCAGACAAGCCTAGGAGGCAAAATAAGGCACAGAGCCAATTCGAGCAATACCATTGTAGCGACTTCCAGTCAAATGGACAGTGGACTGAGGAAAATGACAAAAACTACCATTTGTTTCTGAAACAAAACACATCAATGTTTCATTTGTAGCATTCACCGAGAGTAAAGAGCAAAATGCTTCCGTTTATGTTTTTTATGAAAAATAGAAAATAAAAGTGAAAAATAGTATATATGTTATACATTATAAGGGGTACCAGCGGGAAAGTATTCAGACCCCATTAAATGTTTCACTCTTTGTTATATCGCAGCCATTTGCTAAAATCATTCAATTTAAGTTTTTTTCCTCATTAATGTACACACAGCACCCCAGATGACCGAAAAATTTAGCACAAAGCAATTGTTCGAAATCCCATTTTTTGCAGATTTATTAAAAAAGAAAAAATGAAATATCACATGGTCATAAGTATTCAGACCCTTTGCTCAGTATTTAGTTGAAGCATCCTTTTGATCTAATACAGCCAAGAGTCTTTTTGGGAAAGATGCAACAATTTTTCACACATGGATTTGGGGATCCTCTGCCATTCCTCCTTGCAGAACCTCTCCAGTTCTGTCAAGTTGGATGGTAAACGTTGGTGGACAGCCATTATTAGGTCTCTCCAGAGATGCTCAATTGGTTTAAGTCAGGGCTCTGGCTGGGCATTCAAGAACAGTCACAGAGTTGTTATGAAACCACTCCTTTGTTATTTTAGCTGTGTCCTTAGGGTCATTGTCTTGTTGGAAGGAAAACCCTCGGCCCAGTCTGAGGTCCTGATCACTCTGGAGAAGGTTTCCGTCCAGGATATCCCTGTACTTGGCCGCATTCATCTTCCCTCGATTGCAACCAGTCGTCCTAACCCTGCAGCTGAAAAACACCCCCACAGCATGATGCTGCCACCACCATGCTTCACTGTGGGGACTGTATTAGACAGGTGATGAGCAATGCCTGTTTTTCTCCACACATACCGCTTAGAATAAAGGCCAAAAAGTTCTATCTTGGTCTCATCAGACCAGAGAATCTTTTTTCTCACCATCTTGGAGTCCTTCAGGTGTTTTTTAGCAAACTCCATGCGGGATTTCATGTGTCTTGCACTGAGGAGAGGTTTCCGTTGGGCCACTCTGCCATAAAGCCCCGAATGGTGGAGGGCTGCAGTGATGGTTGAATATCTACAACTTTCTCCCATCTCCCGACTGCATCTGTTCTGGAGCTTCAGCCACGCAGTGATCTTTTGGGGTCTTCTTTATCTTCTCTACACCTTCAATGTGTCTCTTTCCTATTCACCGATTGCTCAGTTTGGTCCGGACGGCGCCAGCCTAGAAGAAAGGGTTCTGGTGCGTCGCAAGCGTCTTTCCAGTAGAAAGGATTATGGAGCAGGTCTCACTGTGCTCTTAGTACAACGCTAGTGCACATAGATTGTTTTTTGTATACTTTGGCCAGATCTGTGTATGACTAGCCAGTCAGACATTCTGTCTCTAGAGCTCTTCAGGCGTATAATCGAGACTCCCTGGACCTCATGTTTCTCATTTGCTCTGACATGCACTGTGACTGTGACTGAGACTGTAAGGTCTTATATAGACAGGTGTGTATGGCTCTTTCCTATTACTACACACTCCCAATCGAGTATAACAAACAGGAGGGACTCAAATCGAATGGTGTAGTGTTTAGACCATCTCAGGATGCTCAGAAGAAAACAGAGAACAGCAACGGAGTTAAATATGAGTTGTAATCAAGCAAGGGTCGAAAGAATGTTAAGGACACATCGTTGATGGATTTCAGTTTTTCTTTTTAATATAGATGTCGTGAGCAAAATATTCAAGCAACTTCCTGTTGTGTTTTTGATTCTGCGTCAATAGGAGAGGTGCTCTGCGGTTGTGTACATGAATGAGAAAAAAAAAAAAAAAAATTAACTTAAATGATTTTAGCAATGGCTGCAATATAACAAAGAGTGAAAAATTTAATGGGGTCTGAATAATTTCTGTACCCACTGTACTATATAACTAAGTATACATATGAGCATACGAGTAATATATATACATACATGAAAGGAAAATTCTAACTATATAGAGAATGAAAAAGTACTTTATATGTAATATTCTTGTAATATATTAATAGAAGAAGATTTTTAATGGCAAAAAATATTTGAAAGTGTTTGAGGAAAATATAGTTATTTGTATTTATTTTATTTTTTATTAGATTTTAGCTATTATGGACCTAATTTTCGTTGATCCAGCATTATTATAAACTGAAATGCTGATACAACTGCCATTTATGATTTGAAAAACAAGCTGTGGCGTGGATGAAAAATACAATTAAGAATTAAATGTTTCATGGTGGCTCACCATGTACAGTTTCACACTAATTGTTCGTTAAAGCTAAATGGGTAATGGTAAGGGTACCTACGTCTGACCTCCAAACTTCGGGGTTCGCGCCAATTCATTTGTCAAGTCAAGTCCCTTTACAAAGTGACAGATTGGTCAAAGCAGCTTAAGTTTTAAACAGAAAACAAGCGTTGGGATCCTCTTGATGCCATACATATCGCCCTTGTGTGATATGCAGCTAATGCGTGGACATCAAATAGGAAAGAGTCAAGCATTGTTTCATCCAAAGGACAAGTCAGGAGGTTAATTGTTGATTCGGTGACTCAGCAGCCAGCTCAGTCTTCTGTACCCGTTTTCTAGGTATATTATTAAAGAAATGTTGGTATATTGCCCTGTTGAGGAGCGTTGTCGCAGTGCTCAGTATGTCGACATGCAGAGACAGTTCGCAATTTCGATAAAATACAGACCTTTTGAAAGCCAGGACGCAACCTAACCCGAAACCGTTGCCAAGAAAACAGCAGGAGCTTGGAGACTTACCTAACAAGCCTAGGAACAGTAATGTTACCAATTTAGGCCTAGCATCACTGAGGAGAGATTTAGACGTTTTGTAGCTTTCATGTATCGACACAATCTAAACAAAGTACAATGTGGCCCCGAAGGCAGACCGGAACGAAGAAGTATGGGGTCAAAAGACCCATTCCAGTAAAAAAATACATACTTTAAATTGTCCATATAAATCCAGTTTTTTCACTTGGTTTATGTCTTTGCTGATTTTTGTTTTCAGGTTTTTGACATTGACCCGCTCCCTTGCGGAAACTGGAGGCGAGCGAGTGGGGGAGGACGGAGGGCTGGGATTGTGTAGGAAAGTCCAAAGCCTCACGAACAACGGCAGACAAAAAACAACAAAACACGACAGATGAGCAGCTGGACTTTATTGAATTTATTTACTGTATATTGCTGCTTTGCCATACAAGATCAAAAAAATAAACAATGCCATTTATTTCCCCAACCGCATGGATTTACACTTAAAATGAAACAATAACGCTTTTGGTGTGTGCTCGCATTCAGATACGGTGGCAGAGCTTTCTACTTTGTAAAGACACAGTCCACCCGTAAAAAAATTAATTATGAAAATTGTCTATGTTACCATCTTTTACATTCACCATAGTCATTACCAAAACCACGTAAACACTGAAAATGTCACATATTAGAAGAAACGTCACAACTAGCCACATCAAGATGTTTTGCCACCTAGTTTGACGTCAATGAAACCAATTGGACCAGATGGCAGGAAAATAGTGACATGAATTTTGGGTCTGTTCCCACAACAATTAAAGGGGGTGGTTTGGTTGTGAGCGAGCGGTGGCCATTCTTTTTGTTAAAAGGAATATAGAATTCTGACGTAGTGTTTTGTTGTTTGGAGGATATTATGGTGTGGTACTACTAGAAGACAGGCCTACTCGAGACTAAGCTTGTTAGGAATAATTAAAAACCCAGTCGTTGATTAACATAAGTTTAACATTAATTACAAAAACACCTCTCTCTCAGATCTGCTATGGAAATGAAACGGCTTCGAAATAGTCTGTATCAAAATGAGGCCTTTCCCTGCCGTCTGAAATACGACATGTGCGGTGAGTTGGTTAGCGCTGGGAAAGTGTGTGTTGTGATTGGTTAGCTGGGCCAGCGTGTGCTGTGATTGGTTAGCTGGGCCAGTGTGTGTTGTGATTGGCAGCACTTGGTGCCTGGTCGGGAAATGTCACGCCCCTTACCATAGCCACCTGTGAGTTTATATTGCACCAAAGTCAAATCAATTTGAGTGTGATTTAAACCCGGATGATTGTAACCACTCTAAGTTCGTCTGCCTTTGGAAAGCTAGCGTGTCTCCAACATAGTGATAACACTCGTTGCCTTCTCTAGTTCAGCTCAACCAGGTCTCGTCATATTCGTCGATATTTGTGATATCACAAATCCCAGAAACTATGCTTTTGTGAGGCCAAAGAGGTTCGATTCGTTTGTATTAGTTTTGAAATGTGATTTCTGTTAAATAAAATATCTCAATTTGAATTGGACTTTGAGCTTTGTAAACTTTGCAGATCTTTTTTATGCTCAAAAAGCAACATTACAGACTAACTAAAGTTGAAAAAGTGAAAAAGCATAATAGGACCCCTTTAAAGTATCACAAAGCTTCAAAATACTTTTTTCTCAAAAGACCATTTTTATGATGTTTTTGTGTCCTTTTCGGAGCTTGACCGCCCTGGATGGAAAACAAAAGCTTGGAAACTTTTCAAAATATTGCACTTGGAACAACAAAGTGAGTGAGAGATGTGAATGAGATGACTTACAGCATGTCAGGGCAGTTGTCTGGTTTGTCTAACAGTCCCCCCTCCATGACAAACCGCAGTACCTGCTCATTGGACATGCCCTGATAGGGTTGCTCGGCCAGGGTGGCGATTTCCCACAACACCACCCCAAAGGACCTGTAAGAGAACAGATGAGAAAAGTTTGAATAGATCGACATTGATAGTGACCAAAGTGTCTACAAGATGCTGACTTTCTGTTTCAATTCTGAGTGAGTTCCGTTGAAAGCTCCCTGCTCGTAAAAGAACTGCTCCCTGAAGATGTTTTTTTCAAGATATATCAATATTTTCACAGACAATGTGAGACAAGGTAAGGTGAATAAAAAGCAACAGAGCAGCAACGCAGCTTTTAACGAGAAGTAGTGTGTGTTTTAATTACCTCTCTAAAACTCTTCAAAGCAGGGGAGCAAGTTTGTCAGTATAAATGAGTTCAGGCAACGCCTCAGACAAATTATACAAATTATTATACGTGGTAGTGCAGGTCACGGTCTGTTGATTGATAATAAAGCTATCTAAGCACATAACAGAAATAACTTAATCGTGCGCTGAATCAAGTAAGCTTTTCCTTGGGGTCTTATTGTGAAATAATTTTGCTCTAGCCAAGAGATAGGGTTGTACATCTAATTAGATACAAAAGAGCTTCAAAGGAAGCAAAAAAAATAATCACACGCTTGCTCTGTTCCAAAACCTAATGAGCTGCTTTGTGCTCTATTACTGCCTACATAGATTTAAAAATGCTTTACATTAGGCAGCAGCTCAGTGTTATGCACTGGACATTTCTCAACTGATTTTATAAAACACAAGTATTTGATAAAATTATATATTTAATTGCACTGAACTATTTGCATCAGTACTTTACAGTGATGAATGAAATTTTCTTTTGTAATCCACGCTGCGCAATTCACCAAATTGAATTTACTTTCTCATTGAGCTCGTCAATATGCATTCTGGGATTCCCTTTTACACAAAGCATAGATGCGACATGCTAAACACGAAAAGCATTTGCAATATGACATTATAATGTTGCTAGCTAACGACTATATTTTTAGTCCACTCAAATATTGAGTGAGGTTATGTGGACTTTTTTTATTCATACTTAATATTTAATATGCATTTACAGTAATACAATTTCCTTTAAAAAAACATCCGTACATGCTCCAAACCACTTATCCTATGTAGGGTTGAGGGGATGCTTGAGACAGTCTAACACAGAGCTGCAAAACAAAATGAAACTAAACAAAACACACACAAAAAAACACTAAACAAAAACTAAAACAGAACAAAAAACTAATTCACAAAACAGAACAAAACACAAAAATCACAAAACAAAACAAAACACTAAACAGAACAAAACACAACAAAAATCCAAACAAAACAAAACAACACCCGAAACAGAACAAAACACAAAAACACAAAACAAAACACTCTAACAGAACAAAACAGGCAAAATCACAAAACAAAACATAAACAGAACAAAACCCAAAAAAAACACAAAAACACAAAACAAAACACTAAACTAAAAACAGAATAGGGGTGGTCGACCGTACAGAAAGCAAAAAGCCCGATATTGTTTTTTTGACAGCTGATGCTGATATCTTGGAAAGCAGAGTGGCCGATGGCCGATATATAGCCGATATAATTGTATTTATTTTAATTAATATTTAAGAAATTTGAAATTATTTTTTGGAAAAATGGATCCAAAAAAAATAATTTTGTAAAAATAACATTAACTTACAGTATACTTTAGATGGACAATATTTCTTCCACAAATAAGTTGTTATACATAATTTTTTAATGTTCTAATTTAAAAAGTAAGTAAACTGATAACACAACAAAAGAAGAGCACTCTAGTTATTGGGAAAGGTGTATTTGGGAATCATATTTTTTCAAATAAAGCCAAGGTGACACTCATAACACACATCAAACATACAGCACACAATGAAAATGACAGGAATATGACAGTGGGCAAGTGCTGCATAATTTGAAATCACGAATTTATGTTTAAAGCATTCAATTTGCATGGACTGAAAGTCACGCAGAGAACACGCGATCATGCAGGATATAAATGCACACTTCATAAGATCTCACAACTGGATTCGACTAATTTTGCAAGGTTTGTGAAATGAAATTTTCATTAGCCATTCAAAGATTTGTTCAAATGATGTAAATGCATATTTGCTGAAAGCTGACAGCAAATGAGAAAGTATTATAATGCTTGCCTTTCTATTACTAACGATATATAATCAACCGTTATAATACTTTTGTATATATTTAAATTCCTTTGTTTAACAGTTCTATCGGATTACTAGACAGACTTCTATCCGTATTAGACAGAACTGAACGATGCCAGTGAACAGGGAGAATGTGAGCAGCTATGGCTCATGCGCCTGACGCAACTTCAGCGCCGTCCAAAATAAAGTATGAGCGCCCGCCGTAAAAATAAAAAGAACGAAACGCATCGGCCGATGTGCCGATATTTGAAAAATGCCAAATATCGGCCGTAATATCGGTCGACCACTCAACAGAACAAAGCACAAAAATCACAAAACAAGCTAAACAAAAAAAAAATAAACAACTTTTTTTTATTGTGCTAAATAAATAAAAATAAAACAATATTATTTTATTGTGCCCATTGCAATGCATGTGCATGAAAGAACGATGACTGCATCACGTTGCTAAATAAGGTATATAATTTTTAAAAAAGTATATAAAAAGGTACATAATTTTGAACCGAGCCTGAATGTAGGTCAATATGTACCTATTCTATTATACTGTATGCCTCTTGATTCCAACCTAACATGCAACGGCAACTATAAGTAAGCCTAACTATAAGTAAGTTTTGACCTCTGTTTGTCTGACAAATAGAAGACAGAAGAATGTTCAGGAAATCTGTCTGAAATTATTCATTATTTTGAAATTATTATTTTGCACTTCCATTTGGTGGCACAAAAATTGCACACTTAGACTTTAAGAAACAGCCATGATATTCTGATTCTGATCTTAACCGCCATTGAATAAATTTTTTTACAATAAATTTGTAATTATTGGCGAAACACTACTCCTATGTCTGACCCTTGTGTAAAGTTTACCAGACATTCCTTATTATCAAGGCCTGACGGTGACCCTGGACAGACATGAAAGAGTGAACTGTGAGGGCAAGGACTTCTCCAGACACCGAAGAAAACTTTTTTTTTTTTTTTTTGCGCGCATTGTAATAATTGACATCCTCTTCCTGAACTGGGAAACGGTGGGTGCTTGCTTGATTCTGATCCTTAACAAAAGATTTAAGCGCAAACCTCACAGCGAGCCCAAACAGCTACTTATCACGACACGGGAAGACGAATCGACTAAAGATTCCTTGAGACTCTGGAATGCCGCTCATATCAGCCGCAGCTGTTGCAGTTTCCGGAAAAGCACGGTCTAGACTCCCCAAGGCTTTCTTTGAAAGTTCAAATGAGACTAGCATGAGGGCCGATGAGGCTTGATTGCCAGCTTCGTTTAAAATATATGGAAAGATGTTTCTCCTCATTGCTTACTGCATTAACGTATGCACCATGTAATGGAAAATGTGTGTTGAGCGGTGCGAGTGTGGTTTTCATTTCTCGATCAGCTAGCGGAGGAACTAAAGTGGTCATTGGGGCGGTCTTTGCAGATGTCGCTCTACAGCTACAAAGTCTAGACTGATGTACCCTGATATACTGTTCACTATACGTCTCCGTTAATATCGCTGTGTTTTAACATCTTGCACACACTGATTCTCTATAGAACACATGAAAGCTTACCAGACATCAGACATGGTGGTGAAAACTCCATCTTTGAGAGACTCTGGAGACATCCAGCGCACAGGCAGCAGTCCCTTGCCTCCTTTTCTGTAGTAATCAGTCTCATAAATGTCCCGTGTCATGCCAAAATCTACAGATTTGAGGATAAATGAGGTGAAATTACTAAAGGTCTATAGTTTTACTTGAGATTTAGCCAAACAAAACGAAGAACATATACTGCATTTTCAGCAATTTATTACTTGTTCATTATGGAATAAAAATTGGGGATGCGCAGATACTAAAACACACTAAAAAGTCAAAGTGAATATAGGCATATTCTTCTGAAATGTTTGCCATAATTTACTACAAACCCTTTAATTTATTGCTACAGTACACAATGGTTAAAACAATACAAATCTTAAAGTCGCAATGCAGCAACAGAGATTTTCTTCCAGGAGCTTGCAGTCGATTGCAATAGCAATCAATAGAAGCGGGTTTAAGCAGAAAAATGATTGGAGAAGTCTGGCATACATCACCATAGACAAGTGTATTGTTTCACCAGAAGATCCAGTTATGCCATTTTGATTAAAAATTGCAATGTGAAAGAAATGTAAATCACGAAACACATGCATGTATTAATCGCTTACAATCAGATTTCCATGTCATGCTAACTTTAAAATGATGAAAACGATTAGATATACATTTTTTCTATTAATATTATTATTATACATACAAATTGGACAATAACTAATAGTGTTGCACATTCCTTAATTTTAGTATTTCATTTTATGAAAATGTGCAATAGTGCAAAATATCAAAAGGTGTTAAATCTGAGGTGCAATTTGTCAATGCAATATTTTTTACATTTAATAATTATCAATACTTACTGTGAAATGTTACCAATTGATGATAATTTACTTCTAAAATAGGCTAAAACCCTCTCTGAGAAACGGTCTCAAAATTGATTGTTTGAAGTTGTTTAAAATTATATACCTGAAAAAACTAGATTAACTAAAAGTTGGATGACTAGTCCCTATTTTAAAGCATTTCACACGTGAAACACAAGTCAACAAAAGTGAATACATTTTTCCCCCATTTCATCACATACCACCAATTTTGACAGTGAAATCCTCTGCCACCATGCAATTCCTTGCTGCCAAGTCTCTGTGAACAAATTTGTTGGCGTTGAGGTAAGCCATGCCGTCCGCGATCTCTCCTGCCATCTGAATCATCTTCTTCAATGGTGGCAAAGGCAAGCTGGAGATGTTCTGAGGATGCAAGAGGAAGAGGAGAACGATACTACAGCTCTACTATGGACGTCACAGGAAAACGACGCAGTGAGAATCTTGGATACAGGAGGGGGAGGGGAGTTCATGTTGAAGCTTTGCTTCACGCACCATGGAAATCAGTTTGGAGCAGAGTTAGAACATTTAAAATCAGTCACTTACAAGGTTGCATTTTTCATTTAGGATACAGACTATGCAGTACACATCATCACATCACACTAGGTATAGTTTATAGCTTAGAAACTGTGTCTCAGAACTGCCCATTTAAGACAGAAAATAGCAGTGAAAGCAAGCGCAGATGATTAATTCTGATTAATGGAAATTCAGTCTGATTAGCCAAACATTTGATCAATGACGTGAAGATGTAGCGTGTATGCCTGTATTCACCTCAGCGGATCGAAGTGAGCGCAAGTAACTCTTCAAATCTCCTCGTGTCATCAGCTCCATGATCACCAGGGTGGGCTGACCCTGAGAAACTACACCCAGCAGACGCACCTAAACCAATCACAAAGGACATCAGAGGAACCCAACAGCTAAAAGTCAACATTATTAAACCAGTTTACACCAATACTGCCACTATTTAAAGCATCAGGTAAGATCTGTCATGCATTCTCTGACTAACCACATGGTGACAGTTGAACTCCTTCATCACAGAAGCTTCATTGAGGAACTCGATGCGTTCGTGCAAGCTGGCCGACTCGTTGACCGTTTTAATGGCCACCCTGGTTTCTGGCTCATCTTTGACGACACCTTTGGCGATGCCCTCATACACCATACCAAAGGATCCTTGTCCAAGCTCTCGGCACATTGTGATTTTCTCTCGCTCTACTTCCCATTCATCCGGCACATACACTGTAAACAAAGTACAAGAGTTACAAATCTACTGCACAGTCACAAAAATGGTAAGTCAAGTCGATCTTGCCCTTGACTGAATACTCACTTTCTGCTGCGCTGAAGTACTCTGGGTTAACAGACGCGTAAAGGACTCCGTTTCCAAGCCTGTCGCTGTTTCTGTGGATTCCAGATAGAACTTGTTTATCAAAAACAGCACTAAGATGTTTAATGGAGAACCGAAAACAGCACAAAAATATTTAATAGAGAAAAAGCATGAAGCATTTCAAGATAAGTCCCTGTTTTTTTTTTTAAAATACAGTATCTGGTGATTTTGTCTAGAGAGGCCTATGCTGTTAAAATTAATTATGAAAATATGTATGGAGTGTAGATGTGTTAAAACTGGTACCGTCTCTTGTTCAGATAGGTGAAAGCCACTCCAGCGACGATGACAAAAATCAGGAAAATCGGGATGATCATGAAGTACAGGTAGTGCTCATAACCCGATTCTTGAGCGTACAAGAAGAGAAAGTTTGAAATGCAATGATTAAACGAATTACTATCTAAATTTTCATATTTTGAAAGTTGAAAGGGATGAAATTCATAGTAAACTTACGTTCAACCTGATTCACATAGAAAGCTATCGGTTCTGTCCATGACCCGTTTCCAGCGAGAGACGTAGCCCGTACACAGGCAGAATAGTTCCCAGCTCCCAAGTTGGAGAGTTTCACCCCTTTGTGCTCCCTGTAGTATTGACGGGACACACACTCGTGCTTCTCAGGCTGTTGTAGAAAAAGAAATACAGACACATACTGGTCAATGTAATTTTATGGTAAAATGTCAGCAATGTGGTATAACTTCCCTAAGATTGTAAATGACTAAAAAAGCCTTTGATAAAAACAAATAGATTTATTCTTTTTATTTTTTAAAGAAAGCATTGATTAAACATATTTAAATAATAAATAATTAAACAATAAAGGTGGTTTTATTAATTACATGGTTAAAAAAAGTTTGTTTTAAAATATTATTGAAATACTTTTTTTTTCTCTCTCTCGAAAATTTTGTTTGAAATTTGTATAAAACACTTTATTATGACACTGATTGAGTGATCAAAATACAACACAGTCACCTCTGTTCCAAGACGATACTGTATCTCATACAGCAGGATCCGGCCGGTGGGTTTTTGCCGGTTCAGGCCACTTCATACCCCTGAACGCCTCCAGACCTTCCCAGTCCACAGGACCAGTAATGTCAATCTATCTTTTGCCTCCGGTCTACAAGAAAATGAAGAAACCAGAAGATTTGTCTTTGACATTTTTGAATACAGTGCTTCAGTTTCGATTCCGTGTCGATGTCCTGCTCTTACCTGCCGCTTTGGTGCGGGAAAAGATAAATGCGCCTGCGCTGCAGTGCCAACCCTCTTTGTTGCAGGCGTGCACGTCAATGCGGTATACAGTGAAGGGCTGCAGGCCACCAATGTCAGCGCTACGCTCCTTCACCTTCTGCTCTTAAAGGAAATTCTTGTCTTAGAGCGGCTCATCATCTGAGAAGTTTCCCTCTGTCAGGTTCCAGTTTCCCGCCAACAGAGTGTGGATAGATGTAGCATTGGCCACGCCAAACAGATCCCGCCGTCGCCTGTCGGGAGGTCTGGAACGAAAGAGATGAGATATACCGGAGTAACCTATAGGCTCAAATTATGGTTGTGCAGAAACTGAAACTGGCTTTTTAAAAAAACATTTACAGGAATGTTCATTTAAAAAACATATTAAAATAAATAATAAATTAAATTGTATTATTTTTAAAAATAATAATAATAATTAATACAGTAATTGTTTCCGATACAGCACTTTGACCTCTGATAATACTGACATTTTGACATGTGGCCCTATTTGTAAATTTGGCTTCTTTTGTAATGGAGTTGAGTATCAGTTAATAATATAATAATAATTATTATTATTATTAATATTTATTATTATTTTGAAACTGTGTCTGGGGGGGGGTTTAACATCAATCCCAGTGCAATTAATTTCACCATAGACTTCCATTGTAAATGCATTTAATATGCATGTAACAGTTGCAAACTGGAAAAAAAAAAAAAACATTTTTTTATTATTAATCTCTACATGTATAAAACAAGCTTTTCCTTTTCTAAAACAGATACCTAGAAAGCAGAGGAAAGAAAACACAACGTTAACTTATACACGTAAAAAGTGCATATTTCATACAGTGCCCTCCATAATTATTGGAACAGTAATGACAAAATTGCTTTGTCTGCTGTGGAGTCAAGATATCTGCAAATATGATTAAAAGATGAATACGAGACAAAACTACAGAATGTCACATTTTTATTGTTGGGTGATTCAACATATAGATGTTTTACCAACTAAGAAGATCAGCACTTTTAGAGTTCATCCCACTACCTGATGTGACCATAAGTATTGGACAGTTGAAATTAAGGCCGATATAAAAGTTTAAAAGCTATTATTTTGTTTCACATCATTGAAATGCTTTCCCCAAGCCTTTATTACAGCCATTTTCACCTTGCTTTTTTTGGGAGTTTCTGCCTTTAGTCTCCTCTTCAGCTGGTGAATTTCATGTTCAGTCAAGATTTAAATCTGGAGACTGACTTGGGTAATCTAAGACCTTCCAATTCTTTGCCCTGATAAACTCCTTGACTGAACTAGCAGGGTGTTTTGGGTCATTGTCCTGTTGCAATATGAAGCACTTTCTGATGAGACTGGTTGCATTTTCTTGAACATTGGTAGCCAAGATTTGTATTTGTTCACTTCTGCATTCATTCTGCTATCACCATTGTTCATTAAGACATCAAGAAATTTGAGAGAGCCTGTTCCAAAGGCAGCCATGCATCCATGACACCACCTCCGCCATGCTTCATAGACGAGGTTGTATGCTTAGGGTCATTTGCAGTTCCTTTCTTTTTCTCCACACTTTTGCTTTCCCATCACTTAGATAATAGATAACCTTCATCTCATCTATCCATGAAACTCTGTTCCAAAACTCTACTGGCTCACCTTTGTGCTGTTTTGCAAACTCTAATCTTGCCTTTCTATTTTTGGTGCTGATCAGAGGTTTGCATCTTGCTGTGCAGCCTCTGTAATTCTGCTGTCGAAGTCTCCTGCGGACAGTAGATTGTGAGTTCATCACCCCAGCTTTCTGGAGGTTGTTGGTGATTTTACAGACACTCATTTTAGGGTTCTTTTTCACAGCTTTTATGATTTGTCTGTCATCAACGGCTGTTGTTTTTCTCAGCCGACCAGGTCGTTGTTGGGTCCTGTAGTTGCCGGTGGTTTCTTTCTTTTTCAGGACATTTCAAACTGTTGATTTCTTCATGCCTATTGTTTTTGACATAGCTCTACTGTAATTGAGTTCCTCTTTTCTTTTAGCATCCAAATTGCTTGCTTGTCTCTCAAAGTCAGCTCCCTCGTCTTCATCCTGGTTTGTGCGTGTCATCATCAAATGCAAGACTCAGAATGCAGAAGCAATGGATATAACTTTTAATATCGGAACAATTAAAGCAAAAGGACACAGCTGATCACTTAGAAAGACCCGTGAGTCAATTGTCCCAATACTGATGCTCACATCAGATTAGGGACTGAAACTCTAAAAGTGCTGATCTTCTTAGTTGGTAAAACATCTATTTGTTGAATCACCCAATAATAAAAATGTGACATTCTGTAGTTTTGTCTCATATTCATCTTTTAGTCATATCTGCAGATGTCTTGACTCCACAGCAGACAAAGCAATTTTGTCATTACTGTTCCAATACTTACGGAGGGAACTGTATACGTATTCATCACTTAAAATCAATATTGGTTGGCACCATTTTTCAGGATCTCTTCTTATATTATACATGTCTTTTCCGGTCAAATGTATGACAACTTTAGTTTTAAATGCAGTTTATTTTCTGTGCTAATCGACAGCAGTTCAGACACATGAAGGTAGCCTTTTTTCTTAATATTGGGGAGACCATTTTTAACCCCATTTGTGAATGTGTGGGGTAACAACCACATGTCTGGTCTCCCAGAGAGCAAGTTACTCTCCGTCCTTGACAAGCCATCACGGATACTGTCCTCAGACGATCTGACAATGACTCCATCCCCCTGAATCCTTCCACACACACACACACACACACACACACACACACAGCTGGTCTCCATTCCTCTGCCTGCTAACACTCACACGCTGGAGCATTTTGTCCCTCAACTCCCTACAAGCTGCAAGTCCTTCCTCTGCCTGCTAGAAACACACATCCTACCACCACAGATGGGTTGAGTTTGCCTGAGAGCATGTGGCCAGAGAGACGCGATATGAAGCTATACATCCCTCTGTATATGACTGGATATGCTGACCCAAACACAGTCTTGTCTAATCGCTGGCTAAGTTTAGAATGGAATACAAACCTATTGCATAATACAGTACAGTTGAACTTTTTTCAAGAAATCGATATTTTTATATACATTATTTTTATTCAGCAAGGATGCATTAAATATACCAAAAGCAACAGTAAAGACTTTTGTGTAACAAATGATATCCATTTCAAATAAACGCCATTCTTTTGAAATACATTAATACATTAAAGAATCCTGATAAAAAAATGAATCACTGTTTCCCAAAAAATATTCAGCAGCACAACAGTGTGTAAATCAGCATATTAAATGATGTCTTAAAATCCCGCTTTGCCCGAAGAATCCTCCTTTTAAAATATATAAAACAAGAAAACATTTGTTTAATTGTACTGTATTTTTATTTAACATTTTATTTTCAACACGCATAAGACAGCATCCTTTTTAATAGATTTTTTTGTAGTTTACATGTTAGTGTTTGACTTATTGAAAACGATATTATGGGGACAGTGGTTATAATAATAATAATAGAATATTTAACAATAAATAAAAGAGCCACACACATATGGTATTCTATATAGTCTCTAATGTGGCTATGGTCTACAGTAATATTATTTAGTTCTTTCTTTTTCAAATCCACACACTTAGAAAAAGCCACATGATTTGAAGTATCAAATGAAATCCCTAAACCTAAATTATTACCAAACACCTTTTTAGTAAGTACCACTAAAAACAGCACAAGTCATATGCTAGCAAGCCATCCTGGACATTTCCATTCTCTAAACCAGTGACTTTCCCTCTTCTTATCTGTCCCTTCTGTTCCCACATCCCTTATTCATTCTCTCTCAATCTTCTTTCTGTGGCTCCCTCCGTGCAGAGCGGCATTCATTGATCTGTGTGCTCTCTGGCTGGAGGGGAACTTCCCTTTATTTCATCGGTATTCCAGATGGCATTACTGTGCATTTCCTGGCAGCCGAGCAGTTTGAGGGGGAACGGCAACTGAAGGGATATGATTTCCTCTCCTTCTCGTTCCCCCTTCCTCCCACTCTCTCCAAATCCTGAACTTCGAGGGAACTCGAGGCACTTCCCTCAATATCTCGGTTTTCAATAAAAACAGGTTGTGCTGGCCCGGGTACAGACATACTTCTCAGCTGCCTGACATAGTTCTGGCCCCGCAATGACAAACACGCAGAGGAAAAAAATGGACCAGACACAGCAGGATAATCTAGTCCCAAATAACGCAGGCCAGGGTGGAGAATCGATGGCATTTTCATGTCCTGCATCGCCTGAATCTTGAATTCACAGATGCATTGATTTCAATACAAGCCTGCTCAGGTATACAGCGATTTTGGCGCTCTCTGCGGGACACATGCGCCGCCCTGCCCAATGATGGATGATAATAGGATACAGATGTCGCTCCTCATTTTAGCAGAGAACACTTAATGTGTTACACCTTTGAGATCAGAGAGAAAATGTGGCTTACGTAGTCATTTACATCTCCTGTGCTATTTGGATCCAGACCCAAGACCACACGATTACTAACACCAGGGGCGGAGGGAAACAATTACTGAGGGAACGCTGAAAATGTTCCAAAACAACCTCTCGGACAAGAAACGAAAGAGCCATTACAAATGCTAACATCCAGAGACATCTAGAGTCCCTTTCAATCTCCATCTCTGAGATCATGAAAGGTTAACATGGATTTATTGACAACTGAAGCTTTTAATTTGAAGTTTAATGGATGTTTTGTACTGGCTGATGCATCAAAACATGAATGGGAATGAGGTCACATGTACGAGACTTCAACTCTGACACTCATTTTGAAGTTGTTGCCAATTTAAGTAATAGGTCATGCTTATGTCATTCCAAACCTGCAGGCTGTGATTTTTCTGTGAAATACAAAAGTAGACTCCTTACTGAGCCTTTTTCTGTACAATGACAATGTATTGTAAAAGTATCATGAAAGTGGTCTTTTATAGCCAGTAAGATTTTTTTAATTTAAATGTTTTTTTTATTTTATTTTGTTCAACAAGGACACATTAAACTGATTGAACTGATACTGGATATCGCTGATAATGATAAAATCTGGCCGATAATTGATTATTGGCAGATAAATATGTTTAAACCAGTATACAAACAAAAAACTGAAAAAAAAAAAAAAAAAAAAAAAAAAAAAATATATATATATATTATATATATATATATATATATATCATAATAAAAAAAAATGGAATTATTGTTCAAATAGAAATAATGACATTTTTTTTAATAAATAAATCAAATAAAAATTAATATGAATATTTAATTAAAACAAAACATAAATCTTTAAGTATTAAATAAAAAAATATGTATTTGATGATAAATTATTTTATTTCTATCTATTTTTCGCTCTCCTTTTTTGAATATCATTAATATTTTTCATTACAATAAAATAAAAAAAACAATATACTGTGTGATGAAAACAAATATTGTAATAACAGTTATTTTATTTTAATATTATTTCACAACATTACTGTTTTTACTGTATTTTGAAAAAATAAATGCAGACTTTTTAAAAACATTAAAAAAATTCTTACGACCCCAAACTTTTAAACGTAATGTAAAAAAAAAAAAAAAAAAGAACAAGTTGGTTATGTTATTTTTGGAGAGAGTAATAATCATATTCCTAATAAAACTCTTAAGTTTACCTGGGGGTGAATATGGCATTGTGGAGGAAATTCTCAAAGGCTTTGCGGTAGTAGATGTCCTCCTCGATTCGCTTCAGATCCTCCTCTGTTTTAGGGCATGGACAACAGGGGATTTTGTCCCGCCCCCCTGTTTCAGGATTGGTGGGATTGGGGTCCTCGATTTCTGTCAAACCCGTGGCTGAAATCCTGACTGGGATCTTCAGTTCTGTCAAGAAACAACATAAACATGGTTACATTTTTCCTGTAATGACCAAATCTGGTATTATTTCAATATGCTCAAAATGTAAATTCGGAAAGTGCACGCAAATTATATACAAGTATGAGTAATAGGAGGCTTTGAGAGCGGCGCTAATAATATTCAGACAGAGTTGAATGGCTTGAATATGCTGCACATTATTTTATTATGGCAAAGCTTTATGCATTCTGACATTGAATACTAAGAGTATTCAATATCCACTAGACACTGGATGCTTCAGATGCTTGCAATAATATATTTAACCGTTTAATGGATAGAAGTCTGAACTGCTGTTGGGCAAATGGTGCTCAGTTTAAGGGTGTAATTTAGACCAGACCTTTGGAGCAGTAGTTGTGCTGGTAGAGCTCACGGTCCTCGCCCTGCTGCTTCCAGCGGAGCAGGTAGTAGGTGTTGTTTCCATTGTGGGACACAGGTGGAGACCACCGCACCACCAGCTTTGATGAAGCATTAGAGTACGCACGAATGTCTACAGGCATTGAGGGTGCTGGAGAAGAAGAAGAAAAAAAGTTCTTCTTTTAGCAAAAACAAATGTTGACTTCAGAGTAAATCCCCTTGGAGAAACCTATGGAAAATCATCAAATCATCCCTTCTGGGGTTACTTGTCTAAATTTTAATCCACCCTACATGGAATAAATTGACACTGCTAAAAATCCTGTTCTTAAAGGGGTCATATGATGCGATTTCAATTTTTCCTTTCTCTTTGGAGTGTTACAAGCTCTTGGTGCATAAAGAAGATCTGTAAAGTTGCAAAGACTAAAGTCTCAAATTCTTTATAAAAGTTAAGAGTCAACCACGCCTACCTAAAACGGCTCGTTCTACCAACGCCCCGCCCCACTTTCCTATAACGTTTCACAATGTGGGAAGATTGCAATAACGCGCCCAAATGTTCACGCAAAGAAAGAAGGCATAACATTTATTCTCGCTGTAGTATTGTTGCTGCCGCTTTGTGAAAGCGAAACTACTTTGTTTGGTCTTCCAAAAGAGGACACGACTAGAAATCAGTGGTTAAGTTGTATTTACAACACCGTTCAAATCCAAATATTCAGATGTGTGCAGCGCATTTTATGGAGGACTGTTTCCTGATCCTGGTAGAGTAGACCAGTGTTTCCCAAACGGGGTGCCGTCTGTTGAGAGCAGGGGTGCCGTGTAAAAAAATCATTTTTTTTTAAAATTGCTAAAATGTTCAAAAAAGCATCTATTTTATAATATCCATTTCTGATGTCGCCAATTATTAGAGATGCACTGAAATTTCGGCTGCCGAAAATTAGTTCACCGCTCAGGTTTCACTTTCACGTGGTGTGATGCTCTGCGTATTATCCCGCTATTAAAAAATATTAAAATGTGTCATATAAATTGGTCTCTTCATTAGAAATTAGCCTACTGATGGCCACCATTGATGGACACATTTTTTTTAATAATATTACAAATATCTGTATGACATTATATTCTGCAGCTCTTCCCTGTTGTACCGAATATCAACACTTCCACTGGAGTAGACTACAATTCCGGCTGTTCTGACTCACGGACTGTATGTACGTTTTTTATATTTAAAGAATTTTGCCACTGACGATCAAACGCGAGTTTTGAGCAGTGTAAGTAGCACTGTTGTTTGTCATTTCTTCTTTCTTTCTTTTTTTTCTCTGATCACAAATGCAGACATGTTTTATGTTTACGTGGTGCGATGCAACACGCAAAAAGACAGTACAAATCATTATAATCAGTAATTATGTCCCCACTGGATGCAACAAATGCATAGTTTATAATGGGTTTTAATGCTTTTGTCTCGTCGTGCACGGGAGACACAGCATCACAATATGGTAAGGGACGTAACATTTACGTCACACACTTGAGGTATTTTCGGCCCCCACCACACCTCGCTTTTCAGACCGATGAGCTTTGTAAAAATCGACGCGTTTCCAAAAGGCGGGGTATAGAGGAGGAACAATAATGTACAGTACGTGGAAAATAATGTGTTTTTTTTAAACCTTAAACCGCAAAACACATTTCATTACACCAAATTACACAACATAATGTTCTTTTTAGCAGCATCATATGACCCCTTTAATCAGCAACTAAAATTATTGAAATGTTCTTAAAACATTGTTTACTTAAAAAGCAAAACTGCATAATATGTGTACACTAGCGTTAAAAAGAATAGGGACGGTTAGATTTTTTCTTTAATGTTATTTGACCAAAACAGCAATATTGTGAAATATTTAAATACATTTAAATAACAGTTTTTAATTGTAATATATTTTAAAATGTAATTTATTCCTGTGATCAAAACTGAATTTTCAGCATCATTCCTCTAGTCTTCAGTGTCACATGATCCTTCAGAAATCTTGCTAATATGCTTTGATTTGCTGCTCAAGAAACGTTTCTGGTTATTATCAATGTTGAAAAACAGTTGTGCTGCTCAATATTTTTGTGGAAACTGTGATACATTTTTTTAGGATTCTTTGTATAGAAAGTTCAAAAGAACAGCAGTTTTTATAGAAAAAGACTTTACTGTCAATTTTGATCAATTTGATATGCTTATTAAAAGTATGAATACTTTTAAAAAAAAATCTTATTGACCTGAAACTTTTAAACAGTAGTGTACATATAAAAAAGTAAAAGTCTTTTATAGTATTAGTCCATTCACATATTTTTGCGACAGTTGTTTTAAGTAAAAAAAAAAAACCAAACAAACGTGGCAAAAGCACAAGACAAAATAAACATATCCAAAATATATTTACTGATCCATTTTTACTTTTCAATCTCACTAAATTCAAATCCAGACTATATTTGCATCTTCAACATATTTTAATAAATCATATTAAAAATGTCAAATTAAATCGTGACAAAATGTCAAATAATGTCAAAAAACGTCATTTCAAATAATCGTAATCAAATCAAAACGTAAGAGAAAATATTTCCATCCTCAGTTTTAAAAAAAGGGAAATCAAAATAAGAGATGTGTGCCTTGGATTGGACTCTTTAAAGGGGTCATATGATGCTATTTTTTTTTTTCCTTTCTCTTTGGAGTGTTACAATTTGATTGTGCATAGATAAGATCCCTGACGTTGCAAAGACTAAAGTCTCAAAACCAAAGAGATATTCTTTATCAAAGTTAAGACTCTGCCACACCCCCCTAAAACGGCTCGTTCTAACACGCCCCCACATATCTACCTCACTATGTGGAAATATTAGCATAATGCCGCCCAAATGTTCACACAAAGAAAGAAGGCATGGTTTCAGTAACTGCAGTTAGTGTTGAAGCAGCCATGTCAGGGAGACGCTGTGTGTTTCAGTGCGAAAACAAAAGCACTTTATTTGGCATTCCGAAAGTAGATGCATTTAGGAATCTTAAAGATCACTTACAACAGAACAGCAATGCATTTTATGGACGACCGTTTCGTGAACCTAGGAGAGGAGGTAATTCAGAATCAGCTACTGTTTTGTTATTAGTTTAAGTATTTGCTATTGACTGTTCAAATGCGGAGTTTTGCGCATCGTGTGTGTGTGTGTGTGTGTGTATGTGTGTGTGCGCGCACGAGCGAGAGAGAGAGACATGACATACAATAATGTACAGTATTTGAAAAATAATGTGTTTTTTGAACATTAAAGCATGTCAACATATTCTGTTACACCAAATACACAAAATAATGATCTTTAAAAAAGTATCATATGACCCCTTTAATATCTTACACAACTTTGCTTTTCAGGTAATTCATCTTTTTTTTTGTTTTTTTTAAGGATGTTTTGGTATTTTAATGTACAACAGAATAAGTGTACAGACTAGGAAACATGCAATAAATGACTTCAATTAAACTCATGACTGACCTGAATCTAGTTCCTTACCTGATTGTTTAGTCCAAATGTACACCACTTCACTTTTCGCCCCGAGACGCTGTCTGTCCTTGTCCCTGTCCCTGTCCTCCACGACTAATGTTACAGCTTTAACAAAGATAGCATACTGAGTCCAGGGCTTCAGCATGGACAGTGTAACACCCGGGTTCTGGGTTTGGTCCTCCTGTAAGTCCACATCAACCATGCTCCAGCTGTCCGATCCGCAACCATCCTGACCATCAAACTCTGTCAGGTTCTGGAAAGGCCTATGAGAGAACATAAAGGCTATTTACAAAAGCAACATTTTAATGGTACTGAGAAAGGCTGCTCAAAAGACAGCTAATCTGAAGAAATTAGCAACAAGATTGAATGAAAAGCAACACTTACGCGTCTTTGTAGTATACAATAAAACTGACAAGGTCTCTGGAATTGGAGGGTCGAAAACCTTCCCACGTCAACTTAATTCTAGTACTACTCGTGGTATTCGATATGAACTTAAGGATTTTACTCCCACCTAAAAAAAAACATTTATAAATATAAAAATGAAACACATACAGTCTATACTCCTTTTTAATTGTATAAATTGAGAACAAATAATATTTACAGCTTGCACGGTCTCCATTGTTGCGGAAATCTCCTTCCAAAAACGTCTCCTTAATTCCTGTTTTCTCCCACATCTTGCGGATCTCGGACATGCAGAGTTTGGGATTCAAGCGGAAATACAGTTTTCCAGCATCTATGGTGAGATTATGCTGGGACCAGTCCCACAAAAGCTGGAGATGCTGGTTATCCAAGGCAGCAAATGCATACATGCTGAAAAAATAAACAGATAAAACTAAATATACTTCACCAGCAGACTACCTACAGTTTGGGGAGAGACAAATGCATTTAAATGCAGGATTGAATCCACTAAACTAATGTTGTGTGTGTCTGAAACGTAATGATTGATATAGCAAATCACAGCGACACTTCTTATTCATCATCAAAATATTGGCGACTGGAGGCGTATAAGCATCTGACAGAGACGCCAAGTAGGGTTATTTTAGTTAACTAAAAGCAAAAAAATCATTACTTGAAATAAAATAAACTTTAACTGAAATAATTTCTCATTTTCGTTGTTTAACTTGAAGTATTAAAAAACAAAAACAAATAAATAAAATAAAAAAAACTACATAGAAAATAAAAAAAACTATTATAATAAAATGAAAAAAAAGAAAGACAAAAAACAAATAAGAAAGTATAAAGATATGATAAAATAGATATAAGAAAATATAAAATAAAATAGAATTTAAATATTAAAATAAATATTATATAATGACCTTTACAGACTCTTAAGTCTTGCCCAGCTTTAAAATGTTTTTAATCTGCTTTTTGTAAGTTCAATCTCTTTTCATATATATGTACACACACACACACAATAATATATATATATCTATATATATACAGAGAGAGTTCGAGAGAGAGAGAGACGAGAGAGATAGGAGAGGAACGAAAAAGATAGATAAGAGGAGGAGAGAGAGAGAGAGCGAGATTGAATTTAACACAAATAAGTTTCACAAAGAAGATTTTAGAGCTGATCATTAAAAACATTCTAAAATACTATCATCTGAAACCATATAAATTACTATTATTTATTATTACTATTATAGAACCTGAAAAAAAAATCCATTTTACTATTGAATTCTTCCTTTATTTTTTTAAGGATTAATTTTCATGACTTTTATGGGCCTAGAAATCACAACTTCCAAATTCCCTGATATTTTAAGGTTTTCCATCATCATGGGAACCCTGTCCTTTTAATCGGTATGCGTTCTCTGGACTGTCAATACATAGTCAATACACACACCTTCATCTCTGCATTAACAACTAGTATGGTTTTGTACACACAATGTAGATTTAAAAAAAAATTGCAGTGAATTCAGATGTTCAGTGCAACTGTCACTTTCATAAATACCTGAACTCTGTGGTTGTGAAGCTGCTTTACTTGACATATACGCTGATGATTCACTAGCAGTGACGTAAATGATCATAAAAGATAAACAGCTTCTGTAAAAGCTGCGTTTGGAATGTAAGCACTTCACATGCATTAAGAGCAAGTGTTTCTCTTAACCCTACAGCACACTAAAAGCGTTAGTCTGACGCATGTCTTGTCACTTTACACACACACTTACATTTACTGGTTTAAAGATGCTGTCAAGTCAGCATAAAACAAATGCTCTATTTGTTGTATTTATCAGACAGGTATATTACAGCCCTGACGTTTGTTTGGTGATGCATGTTTAAGGCAATGTTAACGGAACGGACTTATAAATGTGGAATATGTGGATGGAGGGCTTGTTTGTTTATATTTGTCTCCGAAAGCATTCCCAGAGCTCAATTTTGTCTTTCGTAACAACATTGCACAGAGAGGCCTGTTTTGATCGATCTTGAATATGGGATAACAGTAAACAAACTGGGATTGAATTAAATTACACATTTCTTCTATGAAACAGAGGACCCATTCTGTTTAAGGAAAAGTTTGACGTTAATTCTGTATGTAATTTCACTGATTCATCTACACCCTTATACCAACAACAGGCATGTGATCAACTAAGAAAAAAAAAAAGAAAAACCTGTTTTCCCCCCATTCAAAAAGCACCATAATAATAATAATAATATAATAATAATACTTGAAACTAATTAATAAATAAAAATAAATAAAGTTTGAGTGGCTTCTAAATAAAATCTTTTTAAAATTAAAAATAATTATACAAACATTATTGATATACAATATATAATAATAATAATATAATAGAATAATAATAAACTCAAGTGTATTGAATGAAAAATGAATTAGTTACAAAAGTGAAAACCAATATTTTGTTTTGTTATTATATAGTAATTAATATATAACAACTAATCAATAATAATAAATATAACTGAAGTTGCATTGATAACTAAATAAAATTATTTCAGTTTAAAAATATAAAACAATTTTTGTTATTTGTTTACATTTATAACAACATGATTATAAATATAATAATAATATCCTAACAATAATTATTGTTATTTTTTACAATGAAAAAAAATATTAACAATACACATATTAAAAAATAGAATATAATAAGATAATTATTGTTATTATAAATGAATATTTGTTGTTATATTTCATATGATATAAAATATATAACACTATCTTTAATTATTATTATTACAACAATTATTATTATTGTTTACAAATTAGTAAAGAAATATATAAAACATACTTTTTTAGATATATATGCAATTTACATGGGTCATATGTCTCAGGTCAGAAAATATGGAAATCTAACATGGAAAATTCCCAATCAAAGAGTGCCAGAATAACGAATAACTACTACTTTCACTGTTAAATGTCAAACATTCAGTAACAAACAGTTAAACATATTACTGAAAATCAACTCATAATACCAATTCCATGGTTCAAATTCTCAACGTTCTGAAATGATGATGTGTGGCTGCACTGGGTAGCCCCGCCCACCTTAAAATCTCATTGGTCGTCCACGTCCTAACCCTCATAACTATCATTAAGCATCAATATCCCTCATTGGCTGTTATTTTGAAGCCTTTTTGTGTTAAACGTGGACAGACAAACTGTTAGGACATGGTGCAAAGTGTCAAATTCAAATCTTACTCATCCCATAGTTCCTCTCCTTGGATGTGTCTCAGGCTCTTGAGGAAGGAGAGAGAGCTCAGGGCGTGTGATGAACGTATCTTAATGTATCCCGTCACTGTCTTGATGAGTCCCAGGAAGTTCTCCAACTCTGAGGCTATGTTAGCTAGAGAGATGGAGGCAAGAGAGCGCGTCAGTGGGAGACAGGTGTGAACCAAGTCGCTCCAGTGCTGATTGAGGACTGCGTCCGTCAGGTACTCACGTGCCGCGTCTGGTGTTGATAAATGCAGGTAGTTGCCTTTGATAACGGTTCAAGCCCTTGGGGACTGAGCTGCGTCCCCCGAGTCATGCCATTTTCATCACAGATCTTGTCAGAAACCAGCCCGTCACATCAGTCGAACTCGGATAGACACACAGGGATAAAAGGAAGATCAGGATGCGACACCACAAAAACCAACACGGATGAACCAATTATCTCACTTTCACCTTATCATGTGACCTTCAGCTCGGTGAAAGCTAGAGGTCCCCCCCCACCCACTGAGGTGCAACTTTTTTTTTTATTTTTTTTTTTGTTGCTCGTTCCGCAACGGAACATGATATGGTTGTTCTTATACCACAGTTATCAGAAGTGTGATTTTTGAGTTTAACTAGGCAACAGTTTTCGTAGGGCTTGTCTGATGCTTTGCAGTATAGGATCTGAACACTTTTGTCAGAATTCTCTGCACTGTGGGGGAAAACTGCTGAACTTAAAACTAGAGTACTACAGTCTTATAAGTATTGTTAAATTAGTAAAGGCCATTATCATTAAATACATGGGTTTACTTGTGAAGTATTCAGAGAGCTGTGAAATAGTGTGAAATAATATATTTGAACTCAAGGGCTAGAGGATGTGAAGAACTTTGTAAATGACGGTGAGCCTAAATCTGCAGTATTTTCACAAGAAATTCTGTGGATGAAGATGCCAAAAAGTCTATTTGTCAGATAACACACAACTTTAAAATACGGGGTGAAACCAATGAAAATAAATAATGAAATGCTGTAAAATATAACTGAATTTCAAACAAAGCAAAATAAAACAACAGCACTATTACTGAAAAAAAAAACTTGACAGACATGACAATAGTATCAGAGAGAATAATTAAATTTACATTTAAAATAAATTGGAAATATATATATATATATATGATTGCGAACTCAAGAAATATTTCTTGTAATTATTAGTCTTGAAAACGGTTGTGGTTCTTAATATTTTTTTATGGAAACTGTGATGGGATTTTTGATGGATATAAATCAATATACAGTGGGTACGGAATATTCAGACCCCCCTTACATTTTTCACTCTTTGTTAAATTGCAGCCATTTGTTTAAAATCATTTAAGTTATTTTTTTCCCTCATTAATGTACACAAAGCACCCCATATTGACAGAAAAACACAGAATGTTGACATTTTTGCAGATTTATTAAAAAAGGAAAACTGAAATATCACATGGTCCTAAGTATTTCAGACCCTTTGCTGTGACACTCATATATTTATCTCAGGTGCTGTCCATTTCTTCTGATATTCTTTGAGATGGTTCTACACCTTCATTTTTAGTCCAGCTGTGTTTGATTATACGGATTGGACTTGATTAGGAAAGCCACACACCTGTCTATATAAACCCTTACAGCTCACAGTGCATGTCAGAGCAATGAGAATCATGAGGTCAAAGGAACTGCCTGAAGATCTCAGAGACAGAATTGTGGCAAGGCACAGGTCTGGCCAAGGTTACAAAAAATTTCTGCTGCACTTAAGTTTCCTAAGAGCACAATGGCCTCCAATAATCTTTAAATGGAAGACGTTTGGGAGACCAGAACCCTTCCTAGAGCTGGCCGTCCTGCCAAACTGAGCTATCGGGGGAGAAGAGCCGTGGTGAGAGAGGTAAAGAAGAACCCAAATATCACTGTGGCTGAGCTCCAGAGATGGAGTCGGGAGATGGGATAAAGTTGTAGAAAGTCAACCATCACTTCAGCCCTCCACCAGTCGGGCTTTATGGCAGAGTGGCCCGACGCATGCCTCTCCTCAGTGCAAGACACATGAAAGCCCTCATGGAGGACTCCAAGATGGTGAGAATTAAGATTCTCTGGTATGATGAGACCAAGATAGAACTTGTTGGCCTTAATTCTAAGTGGTATGTGTGGAGAAAAACAGGCACTGCTCATCACCTGTCCAATATAGTTCCAACAGTGAAGCATGGTGGTGTCAGCATCATGCTGTGGGTGTGTTTTTCAGGTGCAGGGACAGGACGATTGGTTGCAATTGAGGGAAAGATGAATGCGCCCAAGTACATGGTTATCCTGGACGAAAACCTTCTCCAGATTGCTCAGGACCTCAGACTGGGCCGAAGGTTTACCGTCCAACAAGACAATGACCCTAAGCACACAGCTAAAATAACGAAGGAGTTGGCTTCACAACAACTCTGTAACTGTTCTTGAATGGCCCAGCCAGAGCCCTGACTTAAACACAATTGAGCATCTCTGGAGAGACCTAAAAAATGGCTGTCCACCAACGTTTACCGTCCAACCTGACAGAACTGGAGAGGATCTGCAGGAGGAATGGCAGAGGATCCCCAAATCCAGGGTGTGAAAAACTTGTTGCATCTTTCCCAAAAAGACTCATGCTGTATTAGATCAAAAGGGTGCTTCTACTAAATACTGAGCAAAGGGTCTGAATACTTAGGACCATAGATAGTTCAGTTTGTGTGGTGGGGGGTCTGTTTGTGTGGGGAGACGCGGGTGGGGCCAAGCGGTGGTCGGAACAAGGGTAGTCTGGGTATTTTGGTCTGCATAGGGGTGTGGCTGTGTGTACATTACTGGGGTGGCGAGGAAAAAGAAATTAACGTTAATGATTTTAGCAAATGGCGTCAATATAACAAAGAGTGAAAAATTTAGGTGGTTCTGAATACATTCCGTACCCACTGTACTTAATGATTATTTGCTAACTAAAATCATTTTTTGAAGAAAAGATCATTTTTCAAAAACTCAATATCAGGATCTCCAGGAAATCCAATAGAACCCTCAACTTCAAACATATGTTGGCATAATTAAACAAACTAAATACATAAAATACAACTGAAACAATGAAAAGAAAAAAATATTAAATATAATATAATTTTTATAATAATATGATATATATATATTATATAAACAGAAATAAAAACACAATCTACTTTTTTTTTTAATATATAGTTTAGCTTTAGTTATTTTTTTTAATAATTTGTTTTATTCACAAATTATCACCAAGCCCTGGTTTCAGAGACAGGGCTTTGATTAAGCCAGGATTAGCCCATAGTTCAATTTGGACATTTAAGTAGGCTACTTTTTATAAACGTGCCTTAGAAATAAACACCTAAACATCTTGAGACAAAACAATGGCATTGACATTTTAAGATCAATCAGTTTAAGTTTCCTTCAGTTAAAACAGCCCAGACATGCATTTCAGTCTGGGACTAGGCTTAAGCCTTGTCTGTGAAAACCGGGGGTAAAATTATTACCATTCATCACATTCATCATATTTTTTGAAACACACACTTTCAAAAAATAATAAGTTGAATTGTTTGTACCTCTGGTTCTCATCACGTGTGAATCCGGGTGGGCAGTCAGACATACACTCTCCTCCGTGGATCACGAAGCGGTCGTAATCAGGCAGGTGGACTTTGGAGCAGAGGTCCTTGGTGATGCAGCGCCAGCCCTCAAACTTGTACGTGTCGGATGGACAGTCCTCCACGCAGCGGCCCTCGTGATAGTAGTGCTGGCAGGCGGCGCAGGCCCTGTCGTTGTCAGGCACAGTGCAGCTGCCCAGACACTGGGGGTGGCAGCACTCGCCCGAGTCCGTGCACGCCCGCTGTCCGCACCACTTCGAACAAACTGGAGGGAAAACACAGGAGGGGGATGCTGATGTGAAACAGGTTCTGGGTTTGTTTCAAGAAAACTACGCTAAATTAAAAACTCTTTCAGTGTATTTGAGCAGAAAAATTGTTTATGAAAACATCCTCAGGCTAAAGAGTCTCACCATTAGAGATGAAACTGTTCATGGTTACTTGTAATATCAGATGGATTTACTTTTGTTGGCATTATTGCTTATTAGTGATTTTCACAAAGACATTTCTGAATATTTGACCACAAAAAATAATAAGAAATAAAAAAGTAAATTAACAGTTTTGCTAAAATACCTGTTTTTCTTTCTTTCTTTTCTTTTAGATTATGAAGCAAAGCAAAAAAAAAAAAAAGGATTTTACAATCATTTTTATGACTGTAAAGCAATGACGGTAACTTAAAACAAAAATTAGGAATACATTTAAAATTCACATTAATCATAATGTACAACAATACTATCACGATTTAAAAACATACAATAAACATTATGTAATATACAATTTTAAATATTAAATATGAAATGTCTTTGATTAGATATTTTTTAATTACCCCATTTTGTAACATTTAACATTTGGTAACATTTCCAATAGAATATTATGAAGAAGACAGACAGCATTAATCATACTGTCAACATAACACTACCAAAATTTAAAAAATACAATAAACATTATATAATCTACCATTTAATACTATGAATGATATAAATATGACTAGTAATATTTAAAATGTTAATTTGGGGGGGAAATTACACGACAAATACACACACACCACACACACCCATATGTATAAACTATAATAGATATATATATATATATATATACACACTGTATATATACAATTTGTCTTTTATTAATATAGTTTTTTGGGGATGTTTCTAACATTTAAGTGGAAACAGTCACTAAAGAAAATAACTTACAAGATAAATTATGGGAAAAGGGAGAAAACTGAGTGACGCCAAAACAAAGAAATAATCAAAAGCAAAACAACCCCGATAACTGAACCCCAACCCAACTAATCTAACTATCAAACAGAAAATGTAGAAATAAAACCGCAAACTTCAGCGTATCTGACGCCCAACATAAACTACCCTAATTAATAACAAAAGTACATAGGTGGCTGTCACTCCCTACCTAGAATTAACAAGAAAATAACTACATTTAAATACAAAAACGTACCTACCTCCTTTTCCCGAAATTATTCTAACAGGACTCACGTGACAAAAACCACATTGGTCTAGCTAAACTGATCTCAGGGGTAACTTAGCACCACGGGTCAAACCAGCAGTTAAAGCACTAATCATTCAGCAACAGATGTTTCCAAGTTCTAGCGAACAATGACACAGGTTTAGTAAACCTAACCACAGGACTAGAAAGCCTCAATAAACTAACGAATAAATACGTCAACTGAACAATTCAAAAGAACTAATAAACACAATACACACAACTCAAAGAGTCAGAGAATAATGAGCGCGGCTGACAAAAATGGACAGTCGCCCGCTGGCTGGAAAGCAGGACGGCTGACAACAGCACATGAAGGCACTGATATAAAACATTGATTTTTCTTTCAACATTGCAGTTAATTGTGTAACTTTTTTGTTTTTCTATTTTGTGACTGTAATAAAAAAAGAGAACTGTGTAAGGGGAAAAAAATTTAATAAAATGATACACAGGTGATGAGTAAAATTAGACCTATCTGCTTTCATACTGTTTTCAGATCCTCCTTGCAAGACGCATTTTTAACTAGTTTACAACAATCAGGAAGTCAAATGCAGGCTCAGATAAAGTTAGTTAATTTCCTGACCTGACTGTGAGGTTAAAAGCCTGGCTTAAGCCCAAGAGGTTTGCAGCTCTGGGTCAGGGTCATGTGATAACACGTCCTCGCCCCGTTACTGTCTATTTCCTCTTGACCTCTGTAGTGTCTTTCAAGCTTGACTGATAAACGTTAATGCAAACAGCCCCAAGGATACAATGCTGTACAGTTCACAAAGGCAGTGATGTACAGGCACATACTTCACCACAGTCAAATAATTCCTTCATGTACAGTATACACTTCCTTCTGCCAAAAAACTACTTAAACTATTAAAACCTATGACCTAATCCCCATTAAACGCACTGGGCTGTTGAGAAAGATTAGATAAGATTACTATACTATTCAGGCAGAAAGTCTCATAAAATAGTTTTTTTAAGTGGCATACAGAGTTTTCCGTTCTGCCACAAACTATATATAACAAAACTTAATACCAGTAAATCAGTATTGTAAAAAAAAAACATTTTATATGCAATAGACTTAATTGTTCATTTTGAGAAATATTATGATAAGTGTTTCACATGGAAATCACACCATGTATGTAGTAAACAAGTAAATTATTCAGTATTATTTCTTCCAAATAAATGAAATAAAATAAATAAAATACAATCCAACACTAAATCTTAAAGTGGTCCTATTATGCTTTTTCACTTTTTTTTTAATTTTAGTCAGTGTGTAGTGTGTGTGTTTGGGCATTAAAAAAAGATCTAGAAAGTTACAAATCTCAAAGTCAACTCCAAAGGGAGATATTTAGTTTTTAAAAAATCCCTTTTCAAGAACTACAACGAACGGCTCGTTTGGACTACAGCGTTTGTTTTCCGGGCTTTATGATATCACAAAGCGGCTCATTGGAATATCATTACAAATAATTCCCGCCTACAGAAATTCGAATGGTTGGGGGGTGGGGAGGGGCGAGGTCGTGGTTAAAACGCTTGGTTGAGTGAGCGCATGAGACGAGACGACGAAGAAGAAGTGCTGCTGCAGAGTTAGTGCATCAGAGAAAACGAAGAAGAAGAACTGCTGTGCTGTAGCGTCAAATTTTCAGTGCATGTCTAGAACAGTGGTTCTCAATTCCAGTCCTCGTGTACCACCGCTCTGCACATTTTGTATGTTTTTCTTATTGCTTCAGACGTTTGTTATATTTGATTAAGTGCCCTGCGAAGTGGACATTACATTATATGATTCCAGTTTGAAGGGAGCGTATTTGTTCCATACAAAGGGCATTTAAGTGAGCGAGACATGAATTTAAATTGTATTTACAGAGGTATATTATGTCACAATTCACAAGTAAGTTTCATCTGTGTGTGAAGACGCTGCAGGCAGCGGAGCAGCGCAAATCTGTAAATGAATATTCCGAAGTGAAGTAAACTTCAAAGGATTTCCCCTGCTCAGGGAGTAGGGGAGCAATGAACACTGTGTAGGTATCATATCAATTGGAACACAGTTCATGCACGTTGCTCTCTTCTAACGAGATGGTTATCTGAATCAGGTGTGTTAAAGAGAGACGTGCAAAACATGCAGAGCGGGGGAACGCAAGGACTGGAATTGAGAACCGCTAGTCTAGAACAATTCTTACAAGTACAAAATGACGTAGCTGGGCGCCGCAGACAGACGCCGAACGGCACCGCCGGTGTGCCTAAACTCATAGAAAATAAAGTATTTGAATTTAAAAGACGTGGCGCGAGCACTGTTTTTTTTCACCTCCTGCCCAAATGTCTTTGTTTGGGGTTCCGAAAGCGGATGATGTCAGGAAACAGTGGTTGCAATTTTTTTTTTTTAACTCTGTTCCTGAGCATTATAACCCCAATTTGCTATTGTGTGCTGCGCATTTTACTGAGGACAGCTTCCACAACATGAGGGAGTACAGTGCCTGCCGGATTCGCCCAAAAATTTTTGTTGAAAGACGGAGCAAGGGGCGTTGCAGTACTGAAACACCGTCTAAGCTGTTCGCCAATCACTACGCACTGGGACAGTTAACCAATCACATCACATTTCGTTTTCCGGAAAGCGGGCCTTCATTAAACCCGTAACTAATCGAGCCGTTTGTGTCAGGATGGGGAGAAAGGTATTTTAATGTAAATTATGTGAAAAATAATGCTTTTTTCGAACACCAAGCATGAGAGCATGTTCTAGTACACCCCCAAAACAAAATCAAGACTTTGTAAAAGAGCAAAATAGGACCCCTTTAACAAATGCCCTTGAAAACTACGTGGGAAATACTGCAACCCTATCAAAAAAATATTAATTAAAAAAAAAATTAAAAAATAATTGTGGAGTGAAATATTGCTAACCTTCCAAATAAATGTTAAAAAAAAGACAAACCAACAAGCAAAAGGGGAAAAATCCAACATAAATGTTAATAAATGCCACTGAAAATAATTTTGAGTGAATTATTGCCCCTCTTCCAAATAAAACAAATCTAATAATAATAAATCAAAAATAAATAAACTTAAATATATAATAAGAAAAAATATCCAACATATAAGTTAATAAATGCCCCTCAAAAATAAATAAATTGACCAAAAATGTATATATATATATTATTTTGGGGGGAAATATTGCCACCCTTCCACATAAACTAAATCCAATGTGTTGTTTATTAAATACCACTGAAAAATAATTTAATGGTGCAACTATTGCCACTGAACGAAAAAAGTGCTTTTGCAATCTTGCAGACACGCAGACATAAAAAAAACCATTGAGTTTTCCTGTGGTCAGCTCTTTCCCCCCTCATTCTCATATGGCATATAGGCTACAGTGCATGTGTTAAGTGTGAAATCCAGCCCCACTATACAAACAAATTCAGTCCGCGTCTTCCATCCGACCGAGACTACGCATAATTCGACCAGAGTCCTCCGCTATCATTCTAAATAAGAGCGCATTGTAACAGGGGAGAGGAAAAACTGATTCAGGTCAGAGCACCAGCAAGGAAAACACCAGCTTTAGCACAAGAATGGCCTACATTTAGAACAGAGAAACTCAGCTGCCCGATCTTTCCTTACACGCTCATACTACAGCCTGGAAGACAGGAAACTCGCTTTCCAAATGGCCACGGGTAGACGTCTCACATTTCTCAAAAAGCCACGGAAAGACTATTTATTTTCATTTTTTAAATGTTGGCCTTTCACCAGCGGCAAAGGTCTGACGGGTTTTTAGGGAGGGTCTTCGGATAACCTTTCAGCGGGGTCGAGCAAGGCCAAGGGGAGAAGAAAAGCTGACTGCAAAAACACACTCAAGCTGTAGTTTACATGCAACAGTCGTCATGGAGGACACTTGTAAAAAAAAAAAAACATCTGATAAGAGTTAAATGATAACGCTTTTGTGGAAACGCACGTAAAAAACCTAGTCTGCGGTTTAATGTGTATCTGAGAGAGTTGTTCTTGATCACAAGCAGCGTTCAAAGAGCAAATTCTTGACAAGAGAGTCAGCCGTTCAGTTTTAAACAACCACATTTAAGTTAAAGGGACAGTTCACCCAAAAAGGAAAATCCTGTCATTATCTACTCACCCTCATGTTGTTCCAAACCTGCATGAGTTTCTTTCTTCTGTTTAAGACAAAAGAAGATATTCTGAAGAATGTTGGTAATCAAACAGTTGATGGTAGCCATTGACTTCCACAGTATTGTAAAAACACTATGGAAGTCAATGGCTACCGTCAATTTGAGGGAGAGTAAATGATTACAGAATTGTAATTATTGGGTGAACTACTCCTTTAAAACATTAAAAACATGCAGAAAACTGAGGTCTGAATCCATCCGTTTTCCTTACAGTTACCGCAAAGAACCATTTTAGCTATCATCAGGTCATAATGAAGACAACCCAGCTCATTCTGGCTGACTGAGGTATCCCATCTTCAGCTAAGGACACTAACGGTGGAGTATTCACAAGGCCACCATGCTGGAATCTCAGTTAGTCTAAACACGGAAAAAAACAAACCAGAACCAGACACCCTTGACTGAGCGCCTTTGTCAGGGAAGTCTACTATGCATCCTTTAACAACACGTTCAGGCTCTGAAATACTTTCTAAAATAGGATAGTTTGTGCTTTTTGGATGTGCATTAATATTAAAAGATAATTTACACTTTATTTTATATAGCGCATGTTGTTTTCTCAAGGGCACAATGTGATAATTCATGGATCGGCTCTTTTTGATACTTGAGCCTACAGCTTTTCAGTTGCTAACCTAGTTCTTTACCAGTTTCTAGTTCTAGTTCTTTACACTATTGTACATAAAGACGGTGTGAAATGGTTTGCCTAAACCTTTTTTTTTTTCCTGTACTGATATTAATCCCAATCATAACAGAAAAAAGGCAGAATATAAAAGGGCTCCCATCTTGTTATCCTCTCTCTTTTATTTACTTAAATATACATTAATGTTCAAAAGTCTGGGGTCGGTATAATTTTTTACTGTTGTTATAAGAAGACTCTTATGCTCTCCAAGGTTGTATTTATTTGATCAAAAATACAGTAAAAGCCGTAATATTAGGGCTGCACGATTATGGCAAAAATCATAATTGTTGATTATTCCCTTGAAATTGTAATTGCGATTATTAATTACGATTATCACAATTTACATTGAATGATGTTTATACCATTGTTAGATGCAACTGCATGCCGTATTTTTATATGAAAATAAACTGAAAAACCTTAGTGCTTTTCTATAGTATTAAGCCTCAAATGTCAACTATACATCGGATTGGTTTCTTCTTTAAATTATAAAAAAAATTTAATATGAATGGTATTATAATGTTATACTAAGACTAAAATTTAAATAATAAGAATAACATAAGTTGACTTTGAACGATTAATTGCCGCTTTGAACGATTACGTAATTGTGCATCTGTATTATTGTGAAATATTATTACAATTTAAAATAACTGTTTTCTATTTGATTATATTTTAAAATGTAATTTATTCCTGTGATGCAAAGCTGAATTTTCAGCATTACTACTCCAGTCTCACATGATTCTTCAGAAATCTTTGAAAACAGTTGTGCTGCTTCATATTTCTGTGGAAACCACAACACATTTTTTTTCAGGATTCTTTGATGAATAGAAAGTACAAAAGAACAGCATTTATTCGAAGCAGAAATCTTTACTGTAATAAATGTCTTTACCGTATCAATTTAATGCATCCTTGCTGAATGAAAGTATTAACTTCTTTCCAAAAAAAAAAATAAATCTTACCGAGCCCTCTTTTATGTTTCAAAACCATACAAGAGTGTTGAGGCATGGATGCAATGAAGATACTTTTGAATAAAATAAATGTTTACATTTTACTTCGTTTGCATCCATATTAGTTTAAAGCATTAAAAATCGTGCAGCATAGATTCAGCACAGCCCTCATTTACTACAGGTGAACGACAATGAGCACCTGGTTAAGGAAATCTTGGGCGTTCTTTCTCCATCTGGGAGCTGATTTAAAAAACAACAACAACAGATTATTGTCTGTTCTCATACACAATAACAGATCCAATATGAACACCTGGACCATCAGGAAACAAGCTCGGAAACCACCTCATACTTTAGCACTCCCTATTTATCATTATTAATAGCTGAAGAAAAAATGTAAGAGATTAGAAATATTTTATGTTAGGTCTGAAAATGAAATAGCAGAAAAAAGAAAATCTTTAAAATAATAACAATCCAAATTCCAAAGACTTCCAAAAACTAACTGGGATTTCAGCGTGGTTTTTGATATACTTGGCTTAAACTGAATCTCAGAAGCGTGTTCATTCACATAGTTTCTGTGCATCGAGCTGCAGGGACGTTTAGCGAGCAGGAGTGATTCCTAACATGCTGGTCAACAAAGTTGATTTGCAGTTGTGGAAATAGCCAGCTGTGCAGTTTTCCATGTCAACAACACATGGTGTTTTGTATATATTCACAGGAAACCTGGAAAAAATGACTAAACGGATCTCAATTCATAGTTTTTTGTTGTATTTGCCCAAAAAAATTGCTGTATTTGCTAAAATATCAAATTAAATTAAATACAGAATAAAATACAATACAAAAGCAGCCAGTGTTGGTAGCATTCCTGTTCAGATTTACTTAACATGTATGTACACGTATCAGAACAAAACCAGCTCTAAACGCTCATACTTCATATTGACGTTATAATTGAATTTCCACAAGGACAAATACTAATGCTGACATAACAACTGATCAAAGATTCACAGCTTTTTTTTATTACAACCACAGTATTGTAATTAAAACTTTTTTTTGGCTAGCCCTGCTAAAGCCATCTTCACTGCGTTCACTACAGAAACGCAGACATCTGTCTAACCCAAAACATCTTGCTGTCCGGCCAAACCATAATCTACATAAGTGGTCTCCAAATTCGGTCCTGGAGGGCCGCTGTCCTGCAGAGTTTAGCTCCAACTTGCCTCAACACACCTGCCTGGAAGTTTTTAGTATGCCTAGTAGGGCTGCACAATTAATCTGATTTCTAATCGCAATTAAAGTTATGAATGCCACAATTACGTAATCGTTCAAAGCGGCAATTAATCGTTCAAAGTCCACTTATGTTATTCTGCAAGCTTCAGATATGTTTTTTTATTTCTGCACGTTATCTTAAGGGTTTTTTTCCATTGTTTTAGTTTTAGTATAACATTATAATACCAATTCGATGTATATTTGACATTTGAGGCTTAATACTATAGAAAAGCACTAAAGGTTTTTCAGTTAGCGTTTTCAGCTTGTTTATTTTCATATAAAAATACGACATGCAGTTGCATAAAACAATGGTATAAAAATCATTCAATGTAAATTGTGATAATCATAAATAATAATCACAATTACAATTTCAAGGAAATAATCAACAATTATGATTTTTGTCAATCGTGCAGCCCTAATGCCTATTAAGATCTGATTAGCGTGGTGCAGGTGTATGTGAGTTTGGGACCGCTTGATCTACATTGTTTTGTTGCATTAGCTGAAGATGCACTAGCCATTAAGGATAGAGTACAAAAATGAAATGTCATGATTTCATCACCCACATGTCATGTCATATAAACCTAGTAAGGTTGTCCTTGGTCGTTTTTTTTTCGTACCTACCTTAGATCCCAATTAATATTTTGCAGAACTGCCGGCTCGTTCTATCAAAAGCGTACAACAGACTCTCATAATATTAATAATCAAGTTTAACAAAAAATGAAATAAACCAGTTATCTCGGGCACAAATTGTACCCAGACTGTCAGAAAAAAACCTAATTAAATAACATAAATAAACCAAATACAAAATGGCTAAAGATTAGTGTACTCAGTAAAAATAAATAAATAATACGGGGGACAACATAATCTGGGGTATCTGCCGTGCTATTCAGACTGGCAAAAAAAAAGATTTTATATATAACTACGTGGTATACTTGTAACCCGTATTCAGACCCCTCCTTTTAACCCCACATCTTTCACTATTTGTTATATTGTAGCCATTTGCTAAAATCATTAAGTTAATTTTTTTCCTCAGACATTTTGCAGATTTATTAACAAAGAAAACTGAAATATCACATGTCCTAATTATTCAGACCTTGCTGTGACACTCTAGATTACATCAGGAAGCTGTCATTTCTGTTCTTCTTATCAGCTGAATGGTTCGACACATTCATGTGAGGTCCAGCTGTGTTTGATTATACTGCATGTGACTTGATTAGGAAAGCCACACCTGTCTATATAAGACCTTACATTTCACAGTGCATGTCAGAGCAAATGAGTATCATGAGGTCAAAGGAACTGCCTGAGAGCTCAGAGACAGAATTGTGGCAAGGCACAGATCTGGCCAAGGTTATAAAAAAATTTCTGCTGCACTTAAGGTCCTAAGAGCACAGTGGCCTCCATAATCCTTAAATGAAGACGTTTGGGACGACCAGAACCCTGCCGAGCTTTCCGTCCGGCCAACTGACGATTGTGGAGTAAAAGCCGTGGTGAAGAGGTAAAGAAGAACCTCAAAGATCGACTGGGGCTTGAGCGATGTAGTCGGGAGTATGGAGAGGAAGTTGTATAAAAGTCACCCTCACTGCATGCCCCCACCAGTTTGTGACGCTTTATGGGCAGAGTGGCCCGTCGGAAGGCCTCTCCTCAGTGCAAGACACTTAAAAGTCCCACATGAGTTTGCTAACAAACACCTGACTGAGCTCCAAGATTGGTGAGAAATCAGATTCTTCTTTTGTCTGATGAGACCAAGAAAACTTTTTTGGCCTTAATTCTAATCGTAATTGTGTGAGACACCAGGCCTGCTCGCCAATCACCTTTCGGCTCAGTCTGCAGTCCCAACAGTGAAGTTTGGTGGTGGCAGCATCATGCTGTGGGGTGTTTTTCAGCTGCAGGGACAACTGGTTGCAATCGAGGGAAAGATGAATAGGGCCAAGTACAGGGATATCCTGGACGAAACCTTCTCCAGAGTGCTCAGGACCCTCAGACTGGGCCGAAGGTTTACCTTCCAACATGACAATAACCCAAAACGCACAGCAAAATACCGAGGAGTGGCTTCACAACCAACTCGGTGACTGTTCTTGATGGCCCAGCCAAGCCCTGACTTAACCCCAATTGAGCTAACTCTGGAGAGACCTATAAAATGCTTGGCCACGCACGTTTACCCAATCCAACCTGACGAACTGGAGAAAATCCAAGGAGGATGGCCGGGATCCCCAATCCCGTGTGAAAAACTTGGTTGCCTCTTTCCCAAAATACTCCATGGCTGTATAGACCAAAGGTGCTTCTACTAAATCCTGAGGGCCAGGGCTGATACTTAGGACGCGATGTGGATATTCGTTTTCTTGGTTTATAAATCTTGCAAAAATTCACAATGCGTTCTGTGTTTTTCTGTCATGATGTGGCTTGGTGTGTACATTAAATGTCGGAGAACAAATTAACAGTTTAAATGATTTTAGCAAATGGCTGAAAAATAACAAAGAGTGAAAAATTTAAGGTGTTCTGAATACTTTCCGTACCCACTGTAATTCTTAGGATGTGCACAGAACCGATGGACTGGTCTCCGTACTCGTACTCGTAGAAAATTGCCCCTAACACTCCGATACCACCTATGCATGTTCAAGCGCCGATATTCCACCACAATAAGACAAAAAAACATAGACAACAGACAGCAGAATGGAGTTACGGATGTCTACTACGAAGTATATGTATAATGTATTACTAAGGTTCGAAGCATTCAGTATTAACGCCTGTATATCTTATATGAGCGAGCTGATTAACAAAGCACGCTGAGTGGATTGAGTGCGCGGTGGCGCAGATGCGCACGCTTGTCGAGTGATATACCGTTCTCAACATACATCGCTGGTAAGACTTCTTTGGTGAGTTCTGTTCGACGTATGGCAGTAAACAAGTACGTAAACAATAGCATACGAGTGTACTTACGTTAGAGAGAGAGAGAGAGATGAGAGCTCGCCGACCACGTTCGTGTTGCTTGCTTGTGATGTCACGGGGGGGGGACAGGGACTCACTTAGCACACGCCTCATTTGGATTAAAACTAAATCGTAAAAAGAAAACCATTCATAGGGCATTCACTATAAACATAATTTATTTTCAACTTTAGGCATACACGACTTTCTGGCGAAAGTGAAACTAACAGCCTGTGCGAAATGCGCTAGGCTGTACTTGTCCTTCTCATTCTGCATCAGTACAAATACCACGTGCACGCATGTTTTGCTTGCTTGAGTGTTTCTGAATTATATGAGTGGCTTTGGAATATAAATCGCAGCACGTTTCAGAAGAAAAAAAAAGCGACTTCTATGTCTGAAAATCATCACAGTGTAGGAGATTTATAACTAGTGGTTCATGCATTACGGGCAAAGCGCTGATTCATTCTAAGACCCTGCAATGCTATTAAATTAAAGATGATGTACCTAGAGCAAAACAATGAACATGTGAAAGTTACAAAAACTTGTAAATACATTTTAATGGGCATAATTAAATGTGAAAATAACAGAAGGATATACAGTCAAACAAAAATTATTCAGAGACCAGATATAATTTTAGATTTTTTTTTTTTTACTAGTGGGTGCAGGACACTATTGTTAATTTATGTAAGTGAGGATAGCAAAAATAAAGTAAACTGTGACAAATCAAACCCAAAAATTCTTCATACAGTGGACAACCAGTAAAACTGATACAAATTATTCAGACCGAGTCTGGGAAAAAAAAAAAACTGAAGTTGAGGTTTTCATGAAGCTGGGTGACAGCATGCCCAAGAGACTACAGGCTGTCACTGAGGCTAAGAGCTGCCCGACTAAGTATTCATAGTTGTGCAAATACTGTCATACTAACAGCTGTCTAAATAATTTTTGGTTGATTGTAATCCAATACATACCTTTCTATCAAAGTTATCTAACATTATCAAGCTGCATTTGTTCTGACACAGTTTAACTCTGAGATCTTGTCATATTTTATTACCATTTTCTAAACTATAGCGAATAAACTGTGATAATGTGAGAAATGTTGAAGGTGTCTGAATACATTTTGGTTTGACTGTATCTATTTGATAAATTAAGTTAACCAAATAACATTATACATACTCTTTTGGTTTCTGTACCCAATATTTAAAAAAATTACAAATGCAATAAAAATATCGGTATCGGTACTCGGTATCGCAAGTAACCAAAAATAAAATATCGTATCGGCAATACTTTGAAAAGTGTATCGTGCATCCCCTCCTGTATATATTATATAGATATATATTATATATTATATATACATATATATATATAAAATGAAAAAAAAAAACAATCAGTGTATTCAGCAAAAAAAGTCAAAATAATGTTGTTGTTTTTTTTTACATAACTTGTATCAAAACAACAAAAAAAATTGTATGAATTGTACTAATCAGTGGAACACAGATGATGATGTTTGGCAGAATGTTCACACCGAAAAAAAGCTCCTCAAAAAGTAGTACATACAAATTTTGCACTCTATTCTGAGTCTTCTGAAGCCGTACAATAGCTTTAAAACACCAAAATGTGAGGCGTTATTTACTGATTTTCAGTGAGAAACATAATCAAACATCAGCGTGATCCTTCTGCCTAACATTTTATGCATCTCACGAACAAAAAAAGACATTCAGAAAGTATCACTGACATGTGGATTTGTCATTTTTGGCTGAACTTCTCCTTTAATAAATTGCTCCATATCAGCGGTGGACGGAAAATGCCAAGCCCTGTTACATTAGGCCAGCTCTCACAGAAGACCCCTCAGAGAGCCGCCCCGGCCCTTCCCTGCATTCCCCATCATGGTGCTGACAAGTCGAGGCACAGAAAGGATTCTATTCTATTTCTAGTCAACATCGTCACCTCAGCCCCTCTTCCTTATTAATTCAGGAAACTCTCCAAGTTCATCTGAGGTCTTTTCATCACTGCTGATCTTGGCTGCCACAAACCAGCATGTCCGAGAAAACCAGGTTGCATGCGCTGGCACAGCAGCGTGTTCCCTCTCGCTCTCCAATAGAGTGAGAGAGTGTGCAACGACAACAGCAGATAACGTGCAGAAGAATAATGTGCAACATCCACCCTGAAATATTATTTTTGTCCCCTAGTGGGACGGAGAACAATAGGAACGTATGGCTCCCAAGACTCAAGAATGATTACGTCTCAATGACATCTAATCTAATACCTCAAGGTCACATGTAGTCTTAAATGCGGTAGTGATGAAAATTTGTGGAGGATGAAATGATGTTCCTTCCTGGAGAACATCACTGACTAACATAAACCCAGCTCTGCTCAAACAAAACTACAGAGATACGTCTCAGAGTCAGTCTTAAGGTCAGAAACGTACCCTTCACAGGCATGCACAGCCAGTGCTTTGCGTGCATGCCCTCGTTGTGTTTGTGCATCAATGTGGCCAACCTTGGTACTTAAGAGGGCAAAAGTGTTCCCTTCAAACATGTGTGCCATTTAACCCAATGTGTAGCTAGATATTAAACAACTTCTCTTCAAACTGTTGCTTCTTGACCTGAAGTAGGAAACTGAACACAGAAGACGACAAGCTTCTTAATTGATCAAATTGAATATCTATTAATTCACCAGAATCATTTGAGTTGCATGTGCCTAATGGGTTGCTGTTCATGTGTTATTTCACAGCTACTGCTTCCAATACATCATCTGCAAAGTACTGCCTTTAACTTTAAATTCAATTGTGATTCCTTAAATGATTCTGGGAAATTCATAATCCATTATATATTAATATTAACTGGTGTATGTGATGTGTGTGTGTATATGTGTTCACCAAGGCTGAATTTATTTGATCAAAAATACATTCAAAATTGGTATTATGAAATATGATAAAAATTAAATAACTGTTTTCAATTGTAATATACTGTACGTGTACGTCTGTGATTCAACATAACATAATATCATCTGAAACGTGATGCACATCATATTCCAAAGCGACTTACATAATGCAATTAATATCAAGCAGACAAAACATGTGCAAAACGCACACATTTGGATTTGTGGCAAATGAGAGAGGCACTCAAGTTTATTTTTAGTTCTCACACGCTGGTAGTTTAAGTTTTGCTTTAAACAAATTTGTTTGGGCTTGATGTTTATACTGGAATAATTGCTTTTATAATAAAGGCCACTATAATTATTTTATACTTATATTTTTCATTCTTGTTCCGAATATTGCTAAATTGTTGTGAAGGGAACTAAATTTTTTTTTACAGTATTTATAACATTTGTAAATGTTTTGTTTTATTTACCGGTATTTTACATTATTTCTAAATGTTATAATAAAATGTGACTTATACAACGGTGTGACTTTCTTTCTCTCAACAATGCAATTTTGACCCGGTGCGACTTATAGGAGGTAAGATTTATTTTATGGAAAATATGGTATATATACACACATGCATATAAAATAATAAATAATAATATTTCTGGTTATTAAAACCCACACAATGCAACAAAAAAACATCACCTGCTGTCTTGATCACCAAGGATGAACGAGGTTATGCGTTTGTTAACCTAGAAATTGTGACACTTCTCAATTATCTAGTAAAATAATAATCTAGTAGAAAGAAATCTAGATCATAATAATGTTCATCAAGCACTACATGCAGAGCTTCTGCAGGAGCTCCAGCTGGGCAGCGCATTACTGCTCTCATGGCCGGAGAGCCACCTGATAGAGTTTCACTATCATATCAGATGACAAACATCACCCACAACACGCTTGGGCTTGATCAAAACAAGATCCATCAGTCTCACACTATAGAATCAGAGAGCAGTTTTACTACCAGGGTTGAAAATATACGAAAAGTGAAACTTGTACACTACCTTTTAACAGTTTGGGGTCAGTAAGATTTTATCTTTTGTGGAAGATAAAATATCCTAAGTATTTTTTATTAAGCCCAGGGATGGTAGTGAAATATTTACCAAAAACCAGTAGACAGTTAAGTGGTTAGAACAAGGATGTTCTATTTCAAACTAATGCGTACTTTATGTGACTTGCATTAATTCATTAAAAGAATCCTGGAAAAAAATGTACTCAGAGTACCACAAAAAATCATAGCCGCACAACCATTCACGCTTTTGAGAATAAAAGTTTCTTGAGCACCATATTAGAATGATTTCTGAAGGATCATGTGACACTGAAGATTGGAGTAATGATGCTGAAACTATCACTGTTGGCATCACAGAATACATTACATTTTAAAATATAATCAAATAGAAAACAGTTATTTTAAATTAAAAAAATATTTCACACTATATAGAAACTCGCAATTCTGACTTTTTTCTCGCAATTGTGAATTTATATATCGCAATTCTGATTTTATGACACTTGCAGTTTCTAAGTCAGATTGCGGGGTGATATAAACTCGCAATTGCGTGTTATAAAGTCAGAATTGCGAGATATCCTTCCATTGTGCTAAAACAAAGTCAGAATTGTATATTTATATCATCGCATCTGACTTTATTTCTCATAATGCATTTATATCCGCACATTAGACTTTTAACTCACAATTGCGAGTTTGTATTACGCAATTCTGAGAAAAAATACAGAATTGTGAGATAAAAAGTCGCAATTACCTTTTTTATTTTATAATCCCTTTAAGTCTCTTCTGCATCCCCGTGAGCAGAAGAGACTTCTTTGAAAAAACATTTAAAATATATTTGTTGTTTGGACCACAGTGACTTGCAAAATACTGATCAAAATGCCGTTTATGTTATTTCAATGTGACGTGAATGAAGTAAGATGATCAGATGACATTATAACAGAATAGCAATAAATAGGGATGGCTGAAGCTGGACAAACAAATAAACAACACAAACGACTTGAAACGAAAATCAATTCGACTTTAGAAGGAGAAACTGTCCAGAGCTCTCGCCTGTCAGAAGTCGCTGACTAACGCTGACATTTTCCCTAACGTCCTTATTAGGCTCCCGCTCAAATCTGGCGAAACCCGTAATAGTCGTTTTACCTGACAATATGAGAGCGCCTCTGACCTGTCTGCTCTCACATAATAGGCCTTGTAAGAGCGTTTTAATAAGCCTGAGATCTTCACATTTACTGTACTCAATCCCAGCTTGCAGATGGAGGGTTGAACGGTTATTACAAATAAGAGAGTTGGCTAGGTAACAGTCTACCATAACATTGGCTAATAATTTCCAGATTTTTAGACCTAAATACATGAAGTGTTCAGGGGCCATTTTCCCCCACAAGCCTTGCAAAAGAGCGGCTGTTTTTGACTTGCACTGGGGGCCTTTTCATGAATAGTATTCACTAAGATTGACTCACATAGCGCTAATAACAGAGTCCTCATCCAGACAGCCTGAAGGAACTAATGTCGATGGTTAGACGCCTGTGATCCACCCCCAAAAAAAGTGTGGGGCAAAGAAAAAAGAACGCAAACATTGTGAACTTTTAAAATCCTCTAAAGAAATATGCACAAAATGCTGTACGTGTAATAAAACAGGCCTCAAAGCGGGGCCGCAGCCCAACAGCGATGTAGACATAAATTAAGGACAGCATCTGAATGACAGGAATAAGTAACTCTTTTTAAAGCGTATTCCCGTCACAGGTCTGCGGTTTGAATCTGGAAAGGCTGGTGGGTGTCTTTTTGCCTTGTTACACAGGGCTTAGCGCACTCGTGGGCGTTTGAGGTCCTGCGATGTTTCGGCGCAGGATATGCCCGGCTAGCTGGCACCGGAGAGCTGGCTTGGCTTGTACAGTCACCTCTGCTTGCTTCCTCCTGTCTTCATGCTCTACGAAGGCCAAAGGTGCTGGCAGTACAGGCCATACTGTGGTGACAGGCTTTTTTACTCGCCTAAGCTTCTAGAACTGTTATTTGGTCACTGTTATTTGTTTTTGCTGCCTCTCCTACACTGTAAAAAAAAATCCGTAAAATTTACAGAAAAAACCGGCAGCTGTGGTTGCCGGAATTTTACCGTAAAAAATACAGTAGCAACGTTTTAGGTTTTACGGTTTTAACTTAAATTTACAGTTAAATACCGTAATTTCATTAACTGATATAATGTTAATATACCAACCTATTGAAGTACTGAAATCTGTTTTGTACCTTTGTAATACACTGATAACCACCAAATGCAGGTGGTGATGAGAAAGTCACATGATGAACCAAAGTCCATCACAAGCATCTTTTAGATAATAACATGTATAGAAGGTGCACATGTCATTCACACAAACACTAAACACCATCAGGAACTGAAATAATGCAATAAACATTAATTTAACAACATTAGTTGTAACACACAACCCTAATATACAAAACTGATGAGAAAAACTAAGAAGAAACATAGTTATTTCAACAAAAAAACATCAAATTTGAAATGTAAAGCAGGGAATTCTGGGAATGTCAATTCGGTTATTTACTGTAAATTATACGGTCTCTTCACTTCCAAAAACAGTATACTACCGTAAAATTAATGTCCAATACATGTAATGTCCAATACAGTTTTTCACCGTATATAGTAGGGGAATTTACCGTTAACCATTTAACAGGTTTTTACTGTAGCATTTTTACAGTCTTTTACCGTTAAATTCACGGCAATTTTATAGTTATAATCTGCGACTTGTTTTAAATACAAGACATTAAATATCTGTTATGCAAATGCCATTCAGCCCACAACATGATTGGCTTATGCAACAAGCTTTTTCCTCTTAATCTTCGAATCTGCGTCTAAAACAAAAACCCAAGTAAGAAAATACTATTTCAGTCATTTTACTTTTTACTTCAAAATTTCATGTTTAATTCTAAGTGTTAGCTGCCAATTCTTTGTAAAATTTGCTAGTAATTTCCTGTTAGTTCTAGTGTCGACCCAATTTTCATTTTCAGTATCTACAAGTTTTTCAGCTAAACGGACAATCTGTAAAGAAGATTACAATTGAATATTTGGTTTTTTTTTTGTGTTTTTTTTTTTTTTTTTTTTTTTTTTTTTTTTTTTTTTTTTGTTTTTTTTTATATTATATTAACACAATATACATTGGTTAAAACCACATGCTGCTAGAAACTTGTCAACTAGAAGCTATTTTCAAGTATCATTTTGCCATTTCCTCTGCCAAATCTCCAGAGCACCCCAAGAAAAGAAATCATAATTTACAACTACTAATTTACCCGTTCACACCAAGCACGATAACTATAAAGATAACGATAAAGATATAGTTCAAAAATTCGTTCTCAATATTAAAGAAAAGCAGAGTCCACACCACAACTATAACAACAAAGGCACAGAGAAACGATATCGTTGAAATCACTTTCAGAACGATTTTTTCCAGTTCAAATTAGGATTGCATTTTTTATCATTTCCATGATCATCGCGGTAAACCGATTAATCGTTAACCTTAATGCTGCAAAATACGTCTATTGCAGCAGCACGCAGTCACCGGCATGACAGGATGTGCAAAAGCCACTCAAAAATGTATTTTAAAACACTATTGCAATGTTTTCAACTGACATTATGGCATTTAAAATAAAATTATCCCAAATGTAACTGTGGCCCATGTGGCTGCAGTCAGTGAACCGCTTCCATCGGCGCTGCTGCAACAAAACACACGGTTGCTCACATCAAACATTATTATGCGAGTATTATGACCAGTACTTAATTTGATGGGGTGGAGCGGAATTCCCCCTCAGTCCGTTCTCCACCGGGCCCGGTGCGACCGCACCAGTTGCACCCCCCTAAGAATGGCCCTGTATGTGAATGTTAAACTATAATTTATAACTCCAAATTTTGGAGTAGGCCTAAGATATAATCCGCAAAAGTGTTTACTTTTATTTTTGCACACTCACAATAAAAACAGAAGATTTGTGCTTTTGTAAAATAAAGCAAACAAACAGAATGCGTGTTGTCATCCTTTCCTTTCCGTGAACTTGTTTATGGAGCGCCGCGCCACACTTCTGTTTTAAATCTGTTAGCTTAATTATTTAAGTCAGATATATTTCGCATATTTTTTTTATGAAAACAAATTGCTATTTTTATTTTAGGCCTATTACTTACATAAAATAACCATTTTCCTTAAAGCATCCCATTTTGTCCCAGGGCTTGAAAACCTGTGCCCTAGGCTAGTTAGGTCCTGCAGAAACTTGTGAACGATGCTCTAGTTGTGGCATCACCGTTTAGTGACACCATTGAATCCTCCGGGAAAACGTATAGTCAGTGTCAGTCACAGCGCATTTTAATTGTTGTTTTGAATCCAGCAATTGTTTATTTATAAATTATAAGCTCTGATTATGACAAGTGTGGTATAAAAGCTTTGTTTATTAGAGGAATAATTGGTTAGCTGGAAAATGTTACATCGCGACCATGCTTCAGGATGCCGTTCGAGCCCATATAGCCTACATTTACGCAGCTTTGTTCTGGTTTGCCGGTTGGTCACGGATTTCCACAAATTCAATAATATTTAGGCCTTGTTTCTATTCCTAAATCCTCACCGTCTAACCCTCTAATTTTGCAGGGTTATTTTATTGTCATTCACTTTTTATCACTGTTTTGGCATCTCTGGTACGCGGGAAGGGAAATTAAAGATTTCGTGGCCATGAATTTAGAATTCGTTCGATTTATTAATTTGTTCCCTCATTTTAGTTAAATCATGGGTTAAGGAACAAAATTATTGAAACATGGACAGTGGCCACAAATTAATAAGTTGTAGGAATGAATACTTACCTGTCCCTGTGTCCCTCAGCCTGCAAAGCGGCAAGCCGATATTAAACATTATCTCTGGCAAATTAATTAGTTACTACATTTCTATTGTATTCCATATTGAAGAACTTTGTGTCGTTTTCTTTCTATTTAATGTACGTTAAAGTTTAAATCACCTTAAAGCTTATTAGTGCCGTAGGAATAATGATGATGCATTTACCGTGTTTTGCGCATGAGCTGCACGCAGCCCAAAATTAAACTGCTTAATCGACCATCGATAGCTTTAATCAATTGCATTTCTTATCGACAATTAAGTGATCATCAATTAATCGTTGAAATCCCTAGTTCAAATACAAAATAAATATACAATTTTATCATCATTATTCATCACTATCATTATTTTGGAAATTTGTTAAGATTTTAATTTCCATATTTTTAATATAAAACGGCATATTTATATAATATTACTACTACTACTACTACTAATAATAATTTATAATTTTATTTTAATATACCCGTCTATCTTATATCCTGTTATTTTCCTCATTTCAAATAATAATAACACTTGTTTAATTGAATTATTTATCTATTATTTTATAGTATTCTTTAATTTGATATTGACGTGTTTCAAATATACAACAAATATGTTTTCACAATCATTATTATTACTGTCATTATTTTGGAAATTGTCAGAAAGGTTTTAAATTTCTATAGTTTTTTTAATCAATTTTACAATGTGTAATTGATGTATATTTTTAGCAACTGAAATTAAGAATATTATAATTTTTTTCTTATATCACCCACCACTAGCAGCTACCATTTTGCAGTAATGCCAACAAAATAAAAAGCTGAAGTACTAACAATATCATTTTGACACACTACATGAAAAAAGGGCTAAGACTGGTGCTCTGCTGTAAGGCTAGTTTTCACATCAAACACATGGTCAGTAGACGGTGGGCCCCTCGGAAGGGTCACAACACAAAAACATGAAATCCCATCCAGTAGTGTCGTCAGTGAAAGGTGAGAGAGCAGGGCACTGCTCCAGAAGCTGGGGGACTGGAGGGTGTCAAGCCCCTGGAGGAACAAACCAAAAGAGGCCAGACTACACCCTATTACAGTCACACCCCTAACAGAACTGTCCTGAGAGGACTGACCAGTCAATTTCAGCTTTACATACTGTAGCACATAACTCATTTAAACAATTAAAAATGTATATTTAGGCTTACTGAGTTCAACCTCCTTGTGCTAATATTTCTCTAGCATCTATTTCCAGTAACACCAAATAAAAAGCATAAACGTGCTTGACGGAAAAGTTGGACCGGATGATGTGGAAAAGACTCAGAGGCACTTCAGCCCACAGCGATTACTCTCTAAATAAACTTCAGCTATATCCATCTTATATGAGCTGGTCATTCCCTGAAACACTAGTAGATGTGGATGTAACATTCAGTAAGTGACACACTATTTCAAGCAAGTCTGTTCTTATTATAGCCTAAAGCATGGGCATATTTGACCATGACAGCCTACCAATAAGAAATCGATTGTGTAGCATTTGTAAATGGAGCTGGACTAGGGAGTGAGGGACTGTTTTCTAACTTAGGATATAAAGCAGGGGTTAAACTGGGATGGAATGGTCCAGAATGACCGTCAATTCAACAAGTAAAAAAATAAAAATTAAAGAATTTTGATTGAAACAAAAGTGAAAAAAATCAAGTTGATTGTCAAACCAATTCATCCATTAATGCTCCAGTACAGTTTTGTCTGATCTAGTACACATTTTGTCTGTATCAATCAATCAATAAATCAATCAATCAATAATTTAAAAAAGTAAAATCATTTCAATTTTTAAAAGGGATGAAAATCTTAAAAGGCATACATTTTTTTTTAAAACTAAACAGTTACAACTAAAATTGACAAATAATAATAAAAAACTCATGCTGAATTAGAAAAGAAAAGCTTAATTGATTCATTGGGGAAAACAACATATTGACAGATATTAACTGATAACCAGCATTTTTTTAATAATAATAATATATAATAAATAATAATCAGACACCGTTGTTCACATACAAGAAAATCACTTGCAGAAACGTCCGAACGTTTTTATTTTCTGTATTTTTTTAATGGCTTTCCCCTCTACTTATCCTTTTAAAAAAACCTCTTTGATTACGTGGAAAAACAACAAGGCAAATATAATAGATTATGCTTATCAGCTGATATACACAATTTAATCATTAAAATTATTTAATAAATAATAATAATAAGGCTGAGACTTGTTCACATAAAAAAGCTTACAACACCAAATTTCGAGAACTTGTTATCAGGATTAAAGTTAAAATTTTTAGTATAATCCACCTTCTTCTTCAATGAGGAAGCAAACCTAGGTGTTGAGACTTCCGGTTATATGCCGCTGTGGGAAAGAACGGACGAACACGTGCAGTAAACGGTAAATTGTTTGTGCACTATAAAACCTTTATTCATAATTTAAATAATCATTCAAATATATGGTAAGACAACAACATTTGCAATATCAATCAGCACACACCACGAGCTTTTTGTACAGCTAAATAGGCTGGATGCAGTTGAGACCGGAAAGACGACCCTCCCTCACGTTTAGCAAATGGCCGTTTGCCTTACCTTACGCGGAAAAAATATAATATATAAAATATATCTATATTTTGCTGACTATATATAGATAAATCAAACAGTATATGTGTAATAATAATAATAATCATATAAAATAATTATTATTATTAATTTTTAATTTAAGGAACACAAATAAAAAATAAAACAAAAATAAACATTAGAAAAGACTATTTAAAATTATGTATTATTTTTACAAAATAGTATAGAACTTTATCAGCCATTTACTGGTTATCATAAACAACAAAACATGAAAATAATTAACAGCTTATCAGCATAATATGTAATTTTTTATATCTGTGCATACCTAACTGAATCATTTAAATTTGTAGGCATAAATGGGTTTTGAACCAATTCATGTCTAAAAAGTATTATTCATAACACAGTCTGGTAGGTGTCGAGCAGAAGGTCTGCCCCTGAGGCTCAAACGAGATTGAGGTATCCGGTATAAATAGCGCAACGATAAATCTGGATACTGATTCATGACCTAATGAACAACGCCAGTGGGCTAAACCCATCGAGCCAAGCCCTGGTCTTTCCACTTGGTCATTTGAAGCACCAGCGCAATCAGATGTACTAGATTAGTGTCTTATTCTGTATTTCCACTTGAAGGCAATCAGGTAGTGACCCACATCACTAGCTTGCTTGCTCAGCAGCAGCAGCGATGGGAGTTTAGTAGGAGCCACACGTGGAAGCCGTGTGGAGGACGGGAATAATAGGAGTCGTCAACACTCGGGAGTGGCATTACCTATAAACGCGGCAGGCAACTAAGGGGCACCCAGTCTGAATCATAGGGATTGATCCCTGTACCAGACAGGTGTCGTTTCCTAGTAACCAGACTCAAGGGGGTACGCAATCACTGTCACGAAAAATCGGCAGTCTGCTTCTAATGATCCCGGATAAGATACACAATCTCCAGGTAGATTATGCGGGAGTGAAATGCTGTCTGCGGAGGGAGGGGTGGTCGGCGGGGGTTGAATAAAGTAGACAAGACAATGCTTGCTTTATTCCACCAAGTTTTGAGAGCAGCGGTGTGGCGCTGGGCCTACGCACTGCCATGTTAAGTGATAGCCAACGGACAAAGACGTGCAGAATAGGCACTTCACATGCAACAATCACAACACAAGCAACAGGCAAACAAGGACACAGGAGAGAACACATTCGAGCAGACCACAAAAAGCAAAACGTAGCTTACAAAATGAGTGTGTAATGCAGTCCCTCCAGGATTTCACAGGACTTTTTTCATTAATCTACTTGATTTTGCGGCCTAAATGACACCCTGATCATTGCTAGCGGCTTCCCTACTCCACAACTTTTGCGGCATTTCTTATTGTTTTGCAGTGAAAATATACCACAGACAACATTCTTCTAACATTATGACTTTTCTGACTTCGAGAACCATTGCAGGGCTCCAGACTAACATTTGAGGACACCAGCACCAGTGCCGTTAAGTTCTACAGAAGGTGGCACCAGCTTCTGACAGTAAAGCCCACTCACCCAATCACCACACGTACATCACGGAGACGTCTATTTGCCGTCTGCATTACATCTGCGAGATGTATTTTTTAGAGTGTTTGCTCATCTACAATACGTCTACAGGACGTTTCCTATCAGATGACAAATAGACGTTTAGAAGATGCATGTAAATTGCTTCTGTAGATTTGTTATTCAGCTTACACAGCAGATGTTTCCCAGATCTTTAGCAGACGTCTTACAGATGTACTTGTGCTGTCTGGGTAGTTGAGATGCAGATAGAATTAACTTTTATTACTGTCATTCATAATGTCTAAGTATAATTTAATAAATACTACATAAATATATATGTGACTTCAACGAGCTGTGGATGAGAAGGTGGAAACTTTGTTTTAGATAAGTTAGGTGTATGGACGTTATTTTCCACCATTTACCTGTTATCACTCTTTCTTTTTCTCGAGAGACTGTTTGTGATCGGCGAAAATTGTTGTTTGTCTAAACGAATGGACATTTTCTTGTTCTCATTCGTTAGCTAGCTAGTTTTCTCACGCGCCTGCAGCGGACAAACCGCGCTTGAACCCCGGACCAGCGAGTTCGACAGATTATTTTCGTCTTTTTCTTTTTCACTCGATGTTGTTTATGAGGAGCGTAAATTAATTTTACTCATACATCAGCTGCGATTGCAGCGGAGGAGAGACGATGGTTGCGCTAATATGGTGAGTGCAATAATTTAATGACCACGTTTAATAGGCATGGCTGTTGTTTGAAAGAGTAAGTTTAAATTAATTAACGGTATAAATACAAAAACGGATGAATATACAGGTTCAGAGCCCTCTTAATAACTTTCTTGTTTTGGAAGGAAGAAGAAATGGAAGAGATGCTTTGGAAGTGTAAGTATGGCCCCCATAACTGTGAAAAGAGAGCACGCTTAATACGTTATAAACATTTACATTTAGTAATTTTGCAGATGTTTTTATCCAAAGCAACTTACAATTGGGGAATACATAAAGTGATGCTTCTTAAAGAGGCAAACAGACACAGGAAGTGCTTGAAATACCAAGTTTTAGGCATTGTTCAAATAATACAAGCTAGAAAAGGGAAGGACTAAATACTTTTTTTTTTTTTTTTTTTTTATGATGAAGTTAAGTAGCTTCGAAAGAGATGAGTTTTCAGTTGTCGCTTGAAAATGGTCAGGGATTCAGCGTTACGGATAGGGGTGGGAATATCGTTCCAGCAGCCAGGAGTGGTGAGCGAGAATGTTCTGGAAAGTGATTTTGCGCCTCTCTGTGATGGTACCACGAGGCATCACTCACTACCGGATCTCAGACTTCTGAAGGGGATGTAAATTCTTAGTAGTGAGTGGAAGTAGGCGGGTGCTGAGTCTGTGGCTGTTCTATATGCAAGCATCAATTTCTTGAACTTGATGCGAGCTGCAACCGATAGCCAGTGCAGGAGATAAAGAGAGGTGTAACATTGGCTCTTTTGGGCTCATTGAAGACCAGTCATGCCGCTGCATTCTGAATCATTTGTAGAGGTTTGATTATGCTTGATGGAAGTCCAGCCAGAAGAGCATTGCAGTAGTCCAGACTAGAGATGACAAGGGCCTGGACAAGAAGTTGTGCAGCATGCTCCGTTAGAAAGGGCCTGATTTTTCTGATGTTGTGCAATGCAAACCTGCATAAACATTATCCCCCGGATTCACAGGCCAGTCTCAGACTAAAATGCATGTTCAAGCTGTCTTAACTGAAAATATCTTGTACTGACACATCTTAAAATATGTCAGTGTCATTGTCGTGTCTCAAAAAGCACACCAGTAAAGTTCTTAAGGCTTTTTTATAAAAGTTATTTAAATATCCTCATTTAACCAAGGCCTAGTCCTGGCTTAAGCTAAGCCCTGTCTGTGAAACTGTCTCTATGTTCAAACATGGAAGTTATACAAGAACGAAACAATGTCGTTGTTCACATCAGGCATGTATATACATTTAAATTACTTTATGCACTAAAATGTTTATGCCACCTCACAGCAAAACTCCAGAGCAGCAGTATGTCATGTGGGTTAACTGAGACCTGTTCTGAGGAGGATCACTTTATTGACTGGCACACTGCACAATAAAATGTAAACCCTTAAGTCAGGCGCCCTTATAAAGACTGTAACTTTAATGTTTGCTCTTCACAGAAAAGTTGTCAACGACAAGCCTGACATCACCCAAAGGCCAGCTCTTTTTACAGTAAACCAGGTAAGTATAAGTGCATTCATCCCATGTTGTATTTGCCATAATTACAAGATTCCAACTTGGAAAAAGAATTCATGTCCTTGTAGAACTCATAATTACCATCTGTAATCTGGGAATTTTCTGAGAGCTTCTACTTGTACTACATGACTGTACCTGACTGCTGCAGATTAATTTAGGCATCGATATTGGGGGGGGGGGGGTCTGCCCAAAGAAAACGTCACAGTTCCGCGGCTCCAAGGACATGACATTCTCCTAAGTAGAAACAGTGTGTGAAGCTTTTCAGCATATGACCTTGAGTATTTGACAACAGCATTTTCTAACTGACTTGATAATGTTTTTGTCGATCTGTTTCTTCCTCTGTTAGGATGCATCTGACAAGACAGACTCCAGTAAGAATTCTCAGCGTTGATCAAGCAAGTCCACATCTAACCCAGCTAGAGTGGGAATCATCTTGGAAGAAAACTTTGTAATGGATGAACAGACCGATCTCAGGCCTTCTATGTCCATTTTTTCAGACTGATTTATGCTCTGCACCTGGACTAAGTGTAGACAGCACTTTATATTTTATTCAGCAGTATGCTCAACCTCGAAAGGTGATTTAGCACCTAAATTCCGTACTGGTCAATAATTGTGACTCCGATTGGAATAAAACACCACTCTAGTTTTAATGCCGTTTCGTTGTGATTCTGATATGAACTGTTTTAATGTTGTTGCTAAAACAAACCTAGTTCTTTTCATGTTTTTTTAAATGGGGAAATGTTTCAGATTATATTTTTGATGTGTTTTTTAAATTAACATCGGAATTGAATTAATAATAAATACAGGAAATTGCATGAATGTTCCTTTAATTTTACCGCTGTTTTTCCTATAATTTCCTAGTTTAACCAAAAATTGGAAAACTAAAACACCGTATAGATTTAACTGGCTAAAAAATGTTTTTCATTGCATCCAATTTAAAAATTAGGGTTAATGATTCCATCTTATATTTTTTACATTGAGCAATGAAAAATAATAACTTGTTCTAAACCTAATTACTTTTTATGTCTATGAAAATTATCATAAAACTTTCTTAAATGAAATTTTTGTTTTGATTAAATCAATAATTCTTTTATTGTTGGGATCAAAATATAATTTTAATTAATTGACTTTCTTCAACAAGAAAATATATTTTGCCAGGTTTTATAAAATAGTTTTCATAGATATAGAAAATATTGTTTAGGGCAAATTATTTATTTTTCATTGGCTCAAGTTAAAAACTATATGATTGTTGACAATTCATTACCCGGACATTTTTTTATTGATTCAATGAAAAAAATGTTTTCAGTGTACTAGTGGTAATTTAATGCCTTTTTTATTTTTAAATAAGTGTTTGCTTTCATACATTATGAAACTTTTAGTTTTATAAATGGGGGCAACCTATGAAGGATGAACAAATAATTTCATCACATCAAAAATAACTTTCAAATTTGGTAATACTTAAAGCTTTGAAGTGCTGGGAAAAGTTGTGTGACGCATTTAAAAACACTCGAAAACATTAGACCATCTCTGCTACAAGTTGTTCCTGTAGTTTTACTACGTTAAATCCATGGTGAATGGTGGTGATTTGTGTTTGTTGAACAATGTTTTTCCTGGTTTCCACATAAGTGGTGTTTTTTCTGATATCTGTGGCTTTAACAGAATTCTGCGCCGAATTTGAATGTTTCTCACAAGATTTCAAAGAGATGTTATTGATTCTGCGGCGAATTCGACTACTTTCTTCACTGTATCTCTCAGCGCTATGTATAACGGTGTCGCGTGATCGAGATCAGCCCACAGCTTTTGCAAGATTACCTAATCTTTGCGCCGCGTAATATCATTGCGCCTGCTGCACCCATGGTACATGGTTCCTTGATTATTACGCCGGAATGAGGGTATCCTTTTTCTCATCCATACTTTGATCTTGCCTTTTCATTTTTCCCTTTTTCCCCTCCCCCCGTCGGTCTTAGTACATGATGTAACTACAGAAGAGTCAAGTTTTAAATAGGAAAAATATTGTAACTCTTTGGTAATTTTTGAGCGAGATGCTAACGGTCTAATCAGATTCAATGATCTATGCTAAGCTACAGCTAAAAGTGCTACCGCCAGACCCGGAGATCGGCTGAATGGATTCGAAAACGGTAAAACTCAACTGTTTAACTCTAGGGGAGTTGGAAAATGAGCCTATTTTCAAAATAGTGGAGTGTTCCTTTAATCCTCCTTATAACCAATGCATTGACTAGACAGTAGTACAGGTTCTCAAGATGTGACAGGGAGAAATGTCCTGATGTCTGAGGCTTGATACTTAACAGACTCAGCAGGTGTGAACATGGTGCCTTAATTTCCCAGAGGATTGATTTGTTTTCGTCCTCAGCATGTCTCCGGCCATTCATGGGGGACTGCGATGTTTGCGAGGCCTTGTCAACGCACCGGCGTGCTGACGTCCCACAACTGTTCTCTGTTCAAAGTTTCCAATCCCTCACCCTTATGCTAAAACACATGCTGGCAAAGCAAAATTTGACAGCGTTCAAATTTCCTAAAACAGCCATCCCCACCTACAATCACAGACAAAGAAAAGTGCATGCTAGCGTCAGCAATCCTATAGAAGCCAAGCTTATCTGATCAACAAACACGCTTTTCACATTGACTTCCAAGAAAGGAAACAACCAAAAACTCGGCGACTACTTGTTGGGACATGACTATAAAGGATCGACGGACCTCTGGGACAAACAAAACCGCCGTCGTTTCATTCATGTTTTGGAGTGAATAAATCTAGGAGCCTCTGGGACCCACCGGCAACATATTCAAATGCATTCCTAGGCTTTATAACACCATGCCTTTGTTGATTCTGTTGAAATACATGCTTGAGGGAAAACAGAACACCTTACACTGCCAGAAAAAAAGAAGGCGTTCCGAGCTTAAATGACTAACCTTTCCGAGACAAAAAGGGAATAGAAGGATCTCTCTATCAGTTTGGGACTTTCTCCCAGAGGTGAACAGTATAGCACAAAGAACAGAAGAAATCTAAGGTGTTCTCCTATATTTAATTTCACCTAGCCACATTACGGACACTACTATCTGATACCTACATCTCTGGTAACTGTGGGAACTCACCTGTGCAACACTTTCTACTCACTGCATTATACTTATGGACCCAGTTTCTGACAGACTTTGCATGCTCCAGCAACAAAATGTAGCTCATAAATGTCAGCTTGGTCAATAATAATCTAAAAGTCTTGGGAAAATCTTAAAGGAATATTCCAGGTTCAGTTCAAGTTAAGCTTAATCGACAGAGTTGTTGATTTCTTTCCACAAAAACATTTTGACTATTTATAAAGAAAAAAAATGGTGTTAACAGGTTACAGTGTTTAATTTGCATTAATAGAAGTTTCAATAGTAGACACAAGACTTAAAAATATCTGTGGTAATATCATTTTAATATGGGAAAAAATGCTAACTTTTTGTGTATTCTTGTCTAATTTTACAGTTTCATTGCCTTGACAACGTACCGTCTAAAACCCTAAAATCTCTGTAGAGATTATAAGAACAATTAAATAATTTTATGCATTAGCAGACTAACGCAAAAGATTTTTATAAAAATTTTAAACTTCACATTTCTGCATCAAGTCCTCCAAAAATGGCCAAAAAATAACAAGAGCAATTTTACAGCATAAATGATACAAAAGATCTAACAGAAAAATGTATGCAAGTACTTTTAAAAAATTATAAATCTTTACATTTCTGCACATTTCTCCGCAAAAAATGACTAAAAATAATGAGGACAATTTTACAGATCAAATAATAGTAACGTTTTAACAGAAAGCTTTATGTAAGTGCTTTTATAAAATTATAATCTTCACATTTCTGCTTTTAAATCCTCTTTATGTAAGTGCTTTTATAAAATTATAATCTTCACATTTCTGCTTTTAAATCCTACAAAAATGGCTGTAAAAATAACTAACAATTTTACAGCTCAAATAATACATACGTTTTAACAGAAAAGTTTATGCAAGCGATTTTATAAAATTATAATTTTCACATTTCAGCTTTTAAATCTTCCAAATAAATAAATAAAAAGCAGTAAAAAAATGATGAGTATAATCCTGCATCTCAAATTCATAAGTTTTAACAGATAAGCTTATGTAAGTGCTTTTATAAAATCATAATCTTCCCATTTCTGCTTTTAAATGCGCAAAAAATTACCGTAAAAATAATGTGAAGGATTTTACACATCAAATAGGCTAATACACAAGTTAAGAGAGGAATTTATTTACATGCTTTTACAAAACTATAATCTTCACATTTCTACTATTAAATCCTACAAAAATGACAGTTAAAAAATGACAATTTTGCAGCTCAAATATAGCTTTTTGCAAATTACCATAAAAATTATGATAATTTTACAGCTCAAATAATACATTATCTAAAACCTGGCAATAATTTATTTTAAGAAAACAAGGAAAAAGTCCAATTCCAAAAAGTGCCATTGAAAGAACTTAAACTTCTATTGAACCCAGAATATTCCTTTAATGTTTAATAAATGACCTGAGCTAAACATGTACGGCTGGAACGAGTCGGAGTTAAACTATCACAAAGGAAACAGGCCTTCGCTCTTGCGCTCATTTATGTGCGAGAAAAGGTCAGTTCTCTGCATTTCACGGAGTTTCATTCATGCCTAAATAGAGAAATCAGGTTAAGGAGAAAAACAGCATTAAAGCATATGACTTTAACTTCAAAGTTTCCGAAAGTCTTTGGACGAGCACAAGGCCTCAGCGACATCCGTGTCTGTCTCCTGAGTCTGCCACAATCCTCACTAACAAAAAGGTTGCCAGACATGACAGCAGGTGGTTGCACTACACAGTAGGGCACTGCTGCAGAAATAATAAAGCAGGCCTAACAGGCATCGACTGAACCAGTCTCTTTCACACGACTCGCTTTCTTTATCACTAAAGGGGAATTGGCAGAATAGACATGACACAGTAATGTGAGAGTGAGTCGATAAGATAACAACTTGAGTAAAAACTAAAGGCCAGTGCAATACTTCAGTGACCTCTACTTCCAAATTTGAACAAAGCCCATAGTCAAAACCATGATTAAAGGGGTCATATGACGTTGCTAAAAAAGAACATTATATTTGTATTTGGTGTAATGAAATGTTTATGCAGTTTAAGGTAAAAAAAAAAACACATTATTTTCCACATACTATACATTATTGTTTCTCCTCTATGCCCCGCCTTTCTGAAACGCGAGGTGTGCTCTGATTGGCCAGCTATCCAATGCGTTGTGATTGGCCGAATACCTCAAGCGTGTGTGTTTACGTTTTGTGTTTACGCGGCGCGATGCAACGCGTAAACACAAAACCATGTCTGCATTTGTGATCGGAGAAACGACAAGTGCTACTCTACACTGCTCAAAATTCGTGTTTGAATCATCAGTGGCAAATTCTTTAAATATGAAAACGTAATATAAAATAACTCTGTAGAACATTTCATTTATTTCCTTTTCTACATGCATATGCTCAACATGTCTGTGGTTTGCACATCCTCTAAAAATCCACTTAGCTTTAGCATTAAAATTAAAAAGTGATATCTGGCCTCAATTAGGGACATAGCAGAGCAAGTGTAGAGCAGCAACAGCTGGAAAATTAAAAACTTTTATTGAGTCAGAAATATAAAGCTAAACAGCTTCTCATCATGAATAACCTGGAAATTTTGAGTCTCATAACAGAGCTATCTGGAAATGCTCGAGAGCTCTGTTCAATAGCCTGTGGCTCATCAGAAAATCTTCCTATTGCACACAGAATGACTCAATGAGGAGCGGATCACCAGGGTGAGCATTAGGAATAGATGTCGTCATCCCTCAAAAGCTGTCTGAAAAAACACACGCAACACCACCCAGTGCTGTCATTAATAATCTCATTTTTAGCACGTGGACAGATCGGAGCAGTGGGACACACTGACGTGGCATCCACGACGCAAACTACAGTAGAAGCACATGCTGTCACCACAGGGACAGATGCAACAGAGTGAGCAGACGGAGCACTTCCTGTTACACTAAATGCCACACTGATGCCAGCCAAACATGGGGCTTTTGAGGATAATTTGAAGTTTACTGTCTGACTCTGAATGCATTTGCTAAAAGGCAGAAAACACAATATTTCACAAGATATTAAAATAAATAAATAAATAAAGATGATAGACAGACAGACAGATTGATACATACATACATTTATATATATATATATATATATATATATAGAATATAATAATATCGATATAAACAGGTCTTTCTGGTCTCGAAATCTGATTGGCTGAGAGCCTTTCCGCGCGGTGTCGATATTCTAGTGATAACAGAACTCTCAACCATTTCAAATATCACCATTTCTATCACTCTGGATGCAGTATTTCTCACAGCGAGTGTGCATTGCGGATGCCCAAATCGACATATAATTTTCTAAATCCTACTTTTTTGGGGGTGGGGGGTGGGGTCAAGGAGTGTAGTTTTAGAGTTTTTTAGTTGAGAATGTACTTTTTCTGTTGCTTTCGGAGAGTGAATTTGTTTTTGGAGATGTGAGTTCCAGGGCGTCAGCGGCCGTTCAGCGTTCATGAACCCGCCGAGAGCAGCCTCACCTCGGCCAGATCTTCTGGAATTTGCTGCTGATGTCTCTATAGAGGTTAAACATGAGATATAATTCATTTTGGGTAATTCTAACGGGCAGTCTTTGGTTTCATTAATCTATTATTTGTTCCAGAGCAAATCGTTTTTGTTGATGCCAAAATCTCTTCACATTGTATGTTATGTAATCCAATGCTAGTATCTCAGAGCTAGTGGTCGACGATATATAGTCTGAGTATTTGGCCATTTTTTAATATCGCATCAGGGCTGATAATTTTCCTGTTTGACCGCTGTTTGCGGTCAAATGGCTGACTTTTTATTTTGACGTGGTGCTCACATTCTCCCTCTTGTTCGCCGTCGTCGTTAACAGTTCTGTCTAATACGGATAGAAGTCGGTCTAATAATCAGATAGAACGGTTAAACAAAGGAATTAAAATATATACAAAAAGTATTATACCGATTGCTTTTATATTATTAGTAATAGAAAGGCAACCATTATAATACTTTCTTGTTTGCCATCAGCATTCAGCAAATAGACATTTATATCATTTAAACAAATATTTGAATGACTAATGAACATTTAATTTCTCAAACCTTGCAGACTTAGTCGAATCTATTTGAGATCTTATGAAGTGTGCATGTGTATCCTGCATGATTGCGTGTTCTCTGCGTGACGGTCGATCCGTGTGAATTGAATGCGGACAGGTGGAGAGTTCAGCTTCACTGGAGACGCGCGATCGACAAACTTTAAACTCGTGATTTTAAATTATGCTGCACTTTATGCATTTGCCCACTGCCATATTCATGTCATTTCCACTGTGTGCTGTATGTAAAATGAGTGTTACCTTGGCTTTATTTGAAAAAAAAAATTAAATAATTGATGCCTCCCCAATCCCAATCACACAAAAACGTTCCGAAAAGCCAAAAGAATAACTGAGTGTACCTGTTATTACAGTGGTTGATCTTCCTTTTTACTGATAGTAGCTTAATAAATATTAGTTATTTGTGAAAAATACTTTGTTCATCTAAGTATAAGTATTTTTTTAACACCTTTAACTTTTTTAATCAAGTTTCAAATGATTTCAAATTGCTTAAACATTAATTAAAAAAATACAATTATATCGGCTTTATATCGGCCATCTTGCTTTCCAAGATATCGGCATTGGCTGTCAAAAAAAACAATATCGGTCGATCACTAATCAGAGCGTCGCTTTGTACTTTTGACTGAATTGCTTAGCAACTTTTATGATGGAGGTTGTTGTTTATTACATTTTATTCAATAAATAATATTTTATATAAACAATAGTAATTAATATTGGGAAAATCAGATGCAGGTAATCACACTCGTTCAGTCCATCTCTCTCTCCATAATACCTACTCTACATAATACCAATTTGAAGCAATTCTTTGAAAACAAAATATAAAATATTTTGGTTAACAATTATAAAAAATATAATTTTTTTACCATTTATCTATCAAAATACACACACACGATACAAATCTTATATACACAACACACATAATAAATTAGTGTAGTATACTGTCTGTATGTGTGTATAAAATAAAACAACGTGTTCATGTACTGAAAACGTAATATTAAACCTTATTTATGGTTTTAATGCTTACATCAAAAGTCGATGTCCTCAAACAGTCGACCACTATCCACTAACCCATTCGGCGCATATATCCCTGACAAACCTCATTATCCGTTTGCATGCTACAGTCGTACACAGTTAACACACAGATATTGACTGCTGTGGCCTTTTTAACCTTCTGGATCAAATCGGAAACATTTCGGTCTGCTTGGCAGGAGATCACATTCACTTTTTTGAATAAAACTTTGATAAGGCCATGAGCAAGAAAAACACATTGGATAACACAAACTCAAAAAACTTTGATGACTGACGCTGAGACAAGGTTTGTTCTCAACTGGCACATGATTTGTAAAGGGTGTGAATCATAACAGACCGACTGTGCGGAAGAACCAGCAACACGGATATTACCATAGCACACTTAAAATGCAGACTACAACTAGCCAGAGCGAAAAAAAAAAAAAAAAAAAAAAACACAAACACAAAAAGCCAACCGGAAAATCTAGATTGCTCCCCTATGAAGAGAAATCACGTGCAGTGACTTTAACTTTACGTCTGATCCCCTTTTCTTATTCTGTGTGTGTGTGTTTGTGTGTACGTGACACAAAAATGTCTTTGAAAACAAAATCACCAATTATATAAATTAAATATAAAAATGTTTACTATCATATAATAAAATATAAATATATACATTTATTAACAACTTAAATACCAATAAATGCAAATATTTATTCATACAAATAGTATATATATACTGTATAGATATTGATTTTCAGATATACATTTGTTACATTATCAAAATGTTAAATTTTATTTAAGAAGAACATCTGGAATACTCTGGAATCAATACAGTATAATGATTAAACAGGAACTGTTTAATTATAATTCCCCTTTTTTTAAAATAATTATTATAAATGATAATAATAAAATACATTTAATATTTAAAAAAAATGTAAGACGATACATTTATATTTAGTTATTATATATTATATATTTAATTAGTTTTTACATATACATAGCAGTATGTTATTTTATATATTATAAAATATATTTTTTTTACTCTTATATTCCCACATATAAAAAATGTTTTCCCTCAAATGTTACGTTTTTTTTTTTTTTAAGAAGAAACTGCAATATTAGCTGTGAATTAGTGTTGTCACGGTACCAAAATTTCAGTATTCGGTGCCAATACCAGTGAAAATCCACGGTTCTCGGTACCAATTTCGGTACCAAAGCAAAACACAAAAACATGCTAATTAAAAAAATTCACTACTTTCATTTAATCCGAACTTAATTTTAATTTGTTGCGGGCCGCCACAAATAAATCAATGTATGGGAAACACTGATCTAAATATTAAAAATTAAAATGAAACTTACCTGCTTGAACGCTTTCATTTGATAAGGGTGTCTGTCTTTAAAGTGTTTTGTTAGTTTGGTGTGTTTCCTCGTTTTGATGTCGCCATGTCTCAGTGCTTTTATGAAGAGAGCGCATCTGCGCACCTTTCGGATAGCGCATCAAGAACCGGGTTGACCGGGTACTCGGCACCACCGGTACTTAAAAAACCTGGTACCGTAACGTTTTCATTTTTTTAGTACCGACTTGGTACCGAAGTACCGGGTCTTTTGACAACACTACTGGGAATTATACAGTTATTATTAAACAGGAACGCCAAGACAGAAATTCATAAATATATTTGCTGGAGAAATTATGGCAAAGCATTACTGACTGGCAGATGTTGAATATATGGACAGAGAGAGAAGGGGGGAGCAAATGCAGCATGTTTCCGCAGTTGTTCGGAACATGTTCTTTTTTTGGGAATACAGCATTATAAAAACCTAGAATGCCTAAATCTCATATCCTTTAAAAACTCTTTTCAGGCCTCTCCACATTATTCAACAATGATGCTTTGATAACAGCATGGGCCTTATGTTACACCTCTCATTTCAGGAAGGACAAAACCTATAAAATGGTACCAAAGCAGCTCCACATTTTATAAGGCCTACAGGAACAGATGTGCCAGTGGGATACGAACACAACAAAGCTTTAAAATTCATTAAAAATTTAAATTTTAAACAAATATGCATGATAAACAGATGAATGTGGGATAAAATATATTTTAAATTAAAGAATTTTAAATAAATATTTTTAAATAAACTACTTTAAAATCATTTGAAGTTCCCTTTGTATTTTATTGGTTTTGAAAATGTATTTAATCTTTACATATTTCCCAATTTTCCATTTTAAACATATATATGATATACAAATGTATGCGGGGAAAAAATATATTTTAAAAAACAAATACTAAAAACAATAGTAATACATTTTCATGTAATATAGTTTCATTTCATAATGTATGTTCATATATAAATTTTCTCACATTTTTTATTCACTGTTTACAGTGTATATTTAGTAATATCTTTTAAAATCAGAAATCTAATATAATAAATGGAAATATTTTGAAATATTGCCTCAAAGTAATCAGCCCTAAATCTTTCATGTGATTTTATAGGATGTTTTTTCCATTGGATGCAAAACCAAAAACTTATATTGCAAAATTATTTTTGATTTAAATTGAGAATTTTAGCAAATACAGATTATATACAAAATTAACGTGTGAAAAACATTACCATGTAACACTTAAAAATATATATTTAATTAAAAAAATTCATAATATACATTCACTTCAAAATATTGATTAAATTAATTCATAAATAGGCTATTAAATTTTAACACTTTCCTATTTTATCCAATTATTTTTACACTGTTTTTTCATCATACTTTACTGTAAATATACACTTCTATAACAATTTGACATTTTGATGTATTTTTTAGTTTTATAAAATGTTATGTTTTCTTTGAAGATGAAAATTTGTAATACTAACCTAGGAATTTATACAATTATTGTAATTAATCCGGAAAGCTCCAAGACAGTCAAAAAATCATAATATGTTAGCTGGACAATAACGGAGCACCCGGCTCATTCCTTCCTGTTGAGCCCAACCAAGTTCAATTACTTAAGATGGCGCATTTTTATTTCTTTAACGAACCATTTTGACTTACTGTCTTACTTCCGCACACTGAGCCCTTGTCTTTTTTCGGATTGTTTTTAAGCATGCTTGAGGGTTATGAGTTTTCGCTAGTGGGCAACAGCAGTAAAACACCAAGACTCATCAAATCACACACATTGGCTTTTCATCATGCAGGCATATAAATATTTTAGAGCTGCTAATTATGGTGAGGGTGCACAGAATCGTGCCACATAGCTCTTGTGTTTGTGTGTTTTGATGGTGAAGCAAGCTCGCGGAGAAAGCCGGCATAACAGTTCGTAGTCACGGGAAGAAGGAGGCATGAACTGGCGAGGCAGCTCCAATACAACTTTAATAAAATAAACAAACACAAAATAACGTCTACAGCCCTCCGGACGACTGCCGTGCACAAACAGAACCAAAACACAAAATAAAGTCTCGTCTCTCACTGTCGTAGCTCTTCTTTTTATCCTTCCGGAGCTCCTCCGTGGGACTCGAGACCGGTGAGTGGTGCAGGTGTCGCTCATTATCAATTACTCCACCGGCCCCGATCCCACGGCTCTCGGCCCCGCCCCACTCGTCACAAGGACCAACACAAAAAGCTTTTTCAAAAGGCCAGAAAATGAGTCGAGTTCCCGGGTCTTTGTGGGAACTCCATGCTGAAGCCGCACAGCTCGGCCTGTGTGCTGAGAAACTAGGCCACAGTGTTTGTCACAGCAGCAAGGTGAGGGGCTTCTGGGGAGACAGCAAAGCACCCAAATAACCTCTTCCCTCCGCCCACTATCTGGCAAACCCACGACTACACACTCCTAGCAAATTCCTCAGGCCGACTACAAACAGTTCATACCTGCATGAGGCCACTGAGAGAGTGCAGGAGATGTCCCAGTAAAAGAAAAGCCTGTGCTAGGAGCATCCAACAGAACAGAGAGGGGAGAGGAAGGTCGTAACGCTTTAGGAATGTGATTTTGAGATCTTTATGAGGACAAAAATGCCATGTCGAGACACACTGGAATCATCTAACTGTCTGTCCTGGTCATGCCTTTCACTTCTTCAACTATAAAAGAAACAAACTGGTGAGGGGCAAACTATCGTTCATTGCAATTTAAACTGTTACGTTGCAAAAAAGTTTGTTTTGTTTACTCACCAAAGCCAAAATTTTACTTCCATCTGATGCTTGATGAGAGTTCATTTCAGAAGCTATTATTTATAAACCCATTACATACAAAAGGATTTTGTTTGCATTTGATGTTATGTTTGAATATAATGTTTTTATTTTGTATGCAATGTTACTGCTGTTATTTTTATTATAATTTTTTTTTTCTGGCTAATAAGTGATAAATGGCTGATTTTAGCAACCTATACTACTTAAAAAAAAATAATTAAAACACAGGAAAACTAAAATAATAAGTGAATTATTAGGCATCACAAAATTATCTACAATATCAAATATGGATAAAAATCCCTTTAAATTTGAAATAAGTGCTTACAATAATATTTAAAGGATTTTCTAGATCTGATAGTGGATTATTTTCCAACAAAAATAATGAAATTACAATAAAAAAAATGTTTAATAATCGAATAATAAAAGTAATCAATGAATGAATAAATAAATCTCATAGCCAGTAACCAATACATGCTGATATTTATTTGTGCATCCTACAAATAAATATAATTACTACAACGCAATATTAAAAATATAAATAAGTCTTCATTAAATGAATAATGCAATTGTAATCATTCTGTTTTTAATTAGTTCTATCAACACTATTTCTCAACATCTGCCCGAGTTCTAGATATCAGCATCAGCTGAGCTGTTGAGAATGTTTTATTTATTTGTTTGTTTATTTATGTATTTTTTATTATTATTTATTTATTTAAAATGGTTAATTTTCTAAACCTATAATACTTTATAATGCTGAATATTGGCATTATTTTACAATAAAAAAATTAATACAATCAAATAAAATAAAAAAATAACAATAAATCACAGACATCAGCCAATAACCAATATGATACTGTTATACAAATATGTACATATTGTGCATTACAAAGCAAATAAAAAAATACTAAAAATAAATATTAACACAAACCAGTGTTTAAAAATAGTAAACAAGTCTGTCTAAATTCGTTTTATTTTTGTTTTTATTTTTACACCGAATATTTTATCAGCAACAGGCTTCCCTGCACTCTAGAAATCAGCAAAAGCCATTAAATAAATAAATAAACATTTTAGTCAACCACAAATGAAAAATTATTTAAAGTTACTCAAAATCTAAATCTAAATTCCCAATCTACAATTAGACTCATATGGGATAAATTTGTCTTTATTCAGCGCCAACCCAACACACCTTGATGTGCTGATGCTATCAAAGCCTGAGGACAACCAGTACAAATCCAGATGTTGGCAGTAAGTCACAGGTGTAAGTAGAAAGCAGAAAATAAGCCCTGTTCTACTGAAGTACTTCAAAGGGATCTTCACTTAAACCTAAGTGTTTCCCTGAGGCTTCCCGAGCCTGAGACAGGGGTTTTAATAAAGAGCATGAGAGCTTCATGATGGTAATTACAGAATGGGCAAGAGCTATAAATCCCACTTAAAGTGCTGTGCAAGGTATTATCCAGGAGGAGAACAGGAAGAACCCATCAGCGCAGGATAGGAGGCAAGAAGGGTTCATCTTTACTACCGTCAGAAGGAGAGGAAGTACTGAAACAAACATACTGTAAATGACAAACAACCAAGAGTAGATGCTCTTCACTTTTGAGTAGCAAAACAAAAGCAGTCGAAATGTGCAAGATGGCTGCAGGGAAGAAATATGAGGCGCTAAAAACTGAGAGAACATGCTGCTTTTTAATGGGCATTTTTCTCACGGGAAAGCTGCCCGGAGCAGGGTACAGTGGTCAGGTACTTCCTGTGGGAGTTACGTATAGCATTCGTTGTGGGAAAACATGAGGCACACTATGGGTTTCTGGGATTATAACATAAGGCTCATATAGCCTTTGCAAGGGCATCAAGTACAAACTCTTACATGTTAAAACTGAGCCACAATATGAGTAACTCCTACAAGATTCTGTCAAGCGGTTCTTTATTTCAGGACATATAACAAGAGTTCAGTGAATAAACACCATCATATGTCGCTCATCTGATGGATCCGGTTACACAAACACAAGTAAATTCTAGGAATTCCTCAAATGAGGTCCCAGTGGGGAACACTGCGCTCAGAACGCACACAAAACAAAGCCTCTTGTACTATCACAAATGTAGTTTACGGAGAATTCGGGCTGCAGGTCAATACTCTCTGTTTTGAGATATGACATACGGGAATATTATTCATAAAAACTGGATCCAAAACCTCTCCTACTTACAAGATTGAGTAGATGGGTGTTCTTTTTTCTTTTAAACGAGTCAGTATGTTAACAGAAACTTTTTCAGTCTGAAACTATCTATTGTGATACAATAAGTAACTCAAAACATTTTAAACGTTTCCCCATTTTTTTCTTTTTGCTTTTCTATTGTTAAAATGTCAAGTTAAAATAAATGTTTCATATTCCCAATAAAATACAAAGAATTTATCAAAATTAATAGGAGTGCAAAATAATAACAAATATGATAATAATAAATAGAACATACATCTCTTATTAATATTAATATCGCATTTGTAATATTTTTTTTTGATTTATTTACAAATTGTTTTTGCACTATTTTTTTGCATTCATACATTAAAATACCTAACAAAAAAATATATTTTTTTAATAAACAAAACTCACAGTTGCTTCTCTAATCTTTGGGGACAGCTATCTATTTGTTTTTCTTTTTATTTATTATACAATAATAATTCTGACTTTCTGACTTCTGATTAACAAAATCAGAAAAGGCCTCTAACACTAGCTTGCTCTATTCTTTTTTCTATTCTATCTGTTTTCTTTTATTTATTATACAATTAAAAAAAACTTGCTACGTGTACTGCATTAATCTAACTGAGACTTGTTATAGCACTTGCTTCCATTGTTCTCATTTGTTTAATTTTTGATTGCTTCCATTTTCTCATTTGTAATCACTTTGGATAAAAAGTCCTGCTAATGACTAAAGGTAAAAATCTGAATTTATTACATATTATACCGAACAGTGGGTATGGAAAGTATTCAGACCCCTTTAAATTTTTCACTATTTGTTATATTGTAGCCATTTGCTAAAATAATTTAAGTTTTTTTTTTTTTCCTCATTAATTTACACACATCACCCCATATTGACAGAAAACACAGAATTGTTGACATTTTTGGAGATTTATTAAAGAAAAACTGAAATATCACGTGGTTCTAAGTATTCAGACCCTTTGCTGTGATACTCATGTATTTAACTCAGGTGCTGTTCATTTCTTTTGATCATCCTTGAGATGGTTCTACACGTTCATTTGAGTCCAGCTTTGTTTGATTATACTGATTGGACTTGAATGGGAAAGCCACACACCTGTCTATGTAAAACCTTACAGCTCACAGTGCATGTCAGAGCAAATGTGAATCATGAGGTCAAAGGAACTGCCTGATGAGCTCAGAGACAGAATTGTGGCAAGTCACAGATCTGGCCAAGGTTACAAAAATAATTTCTGCTGCACTTAAGGTTCCTAGAGCACAGTGGCCTCCATAATCCTTAATTGGAAGACGTTTGGGATGACCAGAACCCTCCTAGAGCTGGCCGTCTGGCCAAACTGGGCTATCGGGGGAGAAGAGCCTTGGTGAAATAGGTAAAGAAGAACCCAAAGATCACTATGCCTGAGCTCCAGAGATGCATACGGATATGGGAGAAAGTTGTAGAAAGTCAACCATCACTGAAGCCCTTTACCAGTCGGGGCTTTATGGCAGAGTGTCCCTACGGAAGCCTCTCCTCAGTGCAAACACATGAAAGCCCGCATGGAGTTTGCTAAAAAACACCTGAATGACTCCAAGATGGTGAGAAATAAGATACTCTGGTCTGATGAGACCAAGATAGAACTTTTTTGGTCCCTTAATTCTAAGCTGTATGTGTGGAGAAAACCAGGCACTGCGCATCACCTGTCCAATACAGTCCCAACAGTGTAGCATGGTGGTGGCAGCATCATGCTGTGGTTTTTTTTTTTCAGCTGCAGGGACAGGACGACTGGTTGCAATTGAGGGAAAGATGAATGCTGCCAAGTACAGGGATATCCTGGACGAAACCTTCTCCAGAGTGCTCAGGACCTCAGATTGGGCCGGAGGTTTAACTTCCAACAAGACAATGACCTAAGCACACAGCTAAAATAACGAAGGAGTTGCTTCACAACAACTCTGTGACTGTTCTTGATGGCCCAGCCAGAGCCCTGACTTAAAATCTCTGGAGAGTCCTAAAAATGGCTGTCCACCAACGTTACCATCCAACCTGACAGAACTGGAGAGGATCTGCAATGAGTAATGGCAGAGGATCCCCAAATCCAGGTGTCTTTTTTCCCAAAAAGACTCATGGCTGTATTATATCAAAAGGGTGCTTCTACTAAATACTGAGTAAAGGGTCTGAATACTTATGTAAATGTGATATTTCAGTTTTTCCTTTTTAATAAATCTGCAAAAATGTCAACAATTCTGTTTTTTTTCTGTCAATATGGGGTGCTGTGTGTACATTGAGGAAGAAAAATTTACTTGAATGATTTTAGCAAATGGCTGCTATATATCAAAGAGTGAAAAATTTAAGGGGGTCCTGAATACTTTCCGTACCCACTGTTATATACACACACCCACATATATATTATACACACACAATATATATACACACACATCTACACAAACACACACACACACAACAACCACCACACACACCACACAGATATTATATCTATCGATATAGAGGTGTGCCTATGACCAAAAGTCTTATGGGTTCACGTATACCGAACGTAGAAAGAAAAAGAAGCAAATTACAAGCACAACAGAACAAATAAATATGAAATAAACTTTTAATTTATTCAGCTACAGTGGGCTAGGTTCATTTAACATGTAGTAAGAAATATTACAGAAATCGAATAAAGTGTATAAATAAAACACTGCATAGTCTTCACTCTATCAATCAAACAATATAACATTATAAGGGACAGACCGCATCAGGTAATAAGGCTGCGTCCCTTTAAGACCGACTGCACGTATCCAATATACTGAAACACCCAACTGTTTTACATGTTTTTCAATAACTCCGTAATTCAATTATTTTTTATTCATATTTGAGCATGATGCATGTCAACTCAAAAGGGAGGATATGGTAAAACAAAGAAAGACAGACAAGTTTAGTCCAGTCATGCTGCATTCCTGAAGTCCTGAGATCACACTGACCTTACATTCACCGTAAATGATAGATGTGAGAGCACCAGCACTCCCTAAACCATTTCACTCAAACATCTGAGAGTAAAGTCAGATAGAAAAGCAGGAATAAGTGGATGAGGGTAACCAAGGAGAAGGCGTACAATGAGTATTCCTACACTAATGCCCAATCAGTGAAATCAATATGGCGAAAGCTTTGAGAATCCACAGCAATTTTCACAATAATTTAAATAGATTGCCCATTATATGAAGTCTGACAGTGTAATGTGAAGAGCCAAAGAGAACACTTAGTTTTCACCAAAAACACATTACATCTGAAGTCCTAAACCAGTCACATGCTACACAAAGAGTGGCTCTCCTGAATGTGCTAGCATGATAATGAATTACTGTAATTTGCTTGATTTAGGCTTGCCGCGATAGACGGTGCTGACGGTGATACCGGTGTTAAGCTGCAACACCGGTTATGTCACCTGCCCACCGCGACACCGACCCCCACCGTCGTTTAGATTTTTTTATAGCAATAAAAATCATTTAGTTCAGTAAAAGAACAGACGCTACAATTAAAAACTGAACGCGGCTGCTCAATGCAGCGTGTGCCGAACCAGCCTATCACAGATCAGATTTCATTTATTCATTTATTCTATTGACAATCAAGTGTATTGGCTTGTGCCTCCAAGCTTTCTTACCCCTCCTTGCTATAAACGTTCGACCGTTTCTTATTTATTGGATTAATATTATATATGTTTACTAAGCCTATTTCCAGTTTTGTATACCTATTTAAACTTTATGCAATTTATTTGTTATTTTATATTAGGCATATCTTGCCCTATAGCATGGTGTATTTTTATGTTTTTTTTTTATAAAAGTTCTATGTTTTATATATAGTCTAAAGTGAGTTTGACGTTGTATTTTTTTTGTTGCATTCAAGCAATTGACGCAGAACTGCCGCTAATTCAAAAGTGAAAAGTAAGCTATTTAAAAGCGAAGGAAAGCGAGGAAAAGGGGAAATTCAAACTAACTAAAAACTAACAATTGCTTTACGCTGAATTGCCGCTATTTCACACGTCGATTGACCGGTGGGAAAATTTCCTCACCGTCACAACACTACTTGATTAAATGGAATTAAAGTCATGGAGGCTTTTAGACTGTAGCTACAAAATCAGATGGTCGCATCGAGAAGCACTAAAGCCAATGTTCACAACCGATAAGCGCAATTAAATAGCTGAGATTCACCAAGGTATGTTTTTTTTTTTTTTTGGTTGCTAAGTAAGAATTCCCGCGCAACATCCAATTGTATTTGCCAGAGATCACCTAACTTGAGCACATGCAATCACGTCCCTAACCTTTTCATATCAATCGATATCAATAATTATCATAAATTTCAAATCTTTACTTCTTTCAAATTTAATAGGCAGATTTTTGCTAATACACGAAAGTTGTAGAAACCAGACCGTTAATTGTGGTTTTAAACTACTCTTTATTGTCAGAACATGACAGACACTTCACATTTTTGAATTCTTTACACTTTTAGTCTTTTTTCCTTAAAATAAATATCTTAATAAAAAAAAATTATTTCTTAGTATCTGCATGTTCTAATAAGTGATATTGTTTCAAATCATGAAACACGTTTGTGTTGCCTGACTTTGATGACTGTCTTCAGCACAGTTTGCAGTGCATATTACATTACATTGAAATATTGATAATAATAATAATAATAATATCACTTTTTTTGTCTCTTAGAAATGCACATTTGACAGTAATTTGAGTTGACAGTAGTAGTAGCTTGAGTTATGATGCAGATGTAAATTTATGTTCATTATCAAAAACAGTACAGTAATATCTGTAAAAATGGTTACAACCTGATTTTTATATGGTGAAATTTAATTATTCTGTTTGAGAATAAAATTAAATTAGTTTTATTAAAATTAAATATATTTAATCTGGCTTTAATCTAGTTTAAATCACCAAGTTATTTGTGTTCTTCTCCCAATTCAAGTGCTTCACACTGGATCTTAAAGCGCTGTTTAGTGGTTGCGTGACAGACTATCAGCGAGTAAACACATCTACTCTATAGTGAGCTCGCGCTGGGCTGCCGTTTAAACTTTGAGCCGAGTGGATAAACACTCCGAGTGGCACGCTCTTCATTCAAACAATCAGCTCTGTTTTGTTCCGTTTTTGGAGCATAAACATATCAAACATTTATCACACTCTTGTTAACATTTTATCAAGGAAAACTATATCACGATAACTATCATTATCGTTTCATCGTCCAGCCCTAACGTCACCACATTTGCATTAGTTCAGGATGAGGAATCCATCCATCTTTCCATCCATCCAATTGTCTATAAAACCTATAAACCTTCAAACTTCAAGGTATTTTAACCTTTTTTCAAAATCCATCATACAAGTCTTTGTCAAACCAACATCCAGTTTGTCTTGACATTTAGTTTTTCTAGTTAGATATATTATATTACTTTGTTTTGCGCTTTCTTTTCATTCCTATTCAAATTGCAATTTTGCATCCTGTTTGCTACCTGAATTCACATTAAAATCCAGATTCAAGAATGAGAATTTCATCTTACTTTCTGGCCATATAAATAGCATATTTATTTTCCTCAGTTTGGGCCTCTGAACAAAATTTTGATGTTTTTTTATTTCTCTGAATATATTCTCTCTATGTTATACAATATGGGTCATAAAAGCCTGATGTATCAAATATGGTACTTAATGCAAACAATGGAAAACATGCAAACTTTTTTTTGTCTAAAACTTTAATAAACTGTTCAATTAAATTATTAACCGTCAGGCTTTACAGGGTTAATATACTGTACATTCAGTAGCATTTAAACCAGCTCCTATGAGGTGATCTTTTAAACAGAGATATACAAAACAAAGCAATAAAGTCAGAAGTCTGATGTGTAATAGAAAGTCTCAGTGAAATTACTTGGATGTACTAAAAACCCACTGATACCACACTAGAATCTCTGGCGATTCCCAAGAATGTGTTCACAAAACAGAGCAGCATCAGCTCTCGGGCAGCACAGAGTTTCTCCTCTTTCCCTTGTGATTCATCTTTAATAGCTCAATTTTTCATTTTCATCCAAGTAAAATTCACAACAGCAACAAGATGAACCATCCTCCAATCCAGCTCTGTAATGTTTGTAATTCTCCATAACTTTTTTTTCTCCATAACATAGCTTTTTTTTTTTCCCCAGCCACAGCTGCAAACACAAATGTGTTTACTGGAAGACCGCATCTACGTGTGAATTTCACCGGTCATCTGTCTGGTGTGGGCACAGCACTACGACCCCCCTAAAGCCCCCGAGATTGTTTACTTTTGCGGTGAGCAGTCCAGTAAAACATTGTGCTCGGTTTCGTCACTCAACGGCCAAGTGCTAATCATGCCGTCCTGGCCGTTTCACATATCACCTCCTCACCATCTGAAGGAGGGGACTTCCAGCTCCATGCACAGATTTACTCCTTTACACTTTCAACCTACCACTTTAGACATTTTCAAGTCAACATGAAATATGTTCGCAAACATTCACCAGGAAACAGACAACAGGATATTTAACAAGATAAAAGGCAATGGGCAGAAAAATAAAAGGTTTAGTGATGTCTACTGAAATGAAAGTCAGTTTAGAGGCAGATTAAGTAATTACATTTTCATTAAATCAATACAACAAGAAAAGGAACGGTAATAAGACAACAAATAGGGTCATTTTATAATTTTATGTTGACTTTAAAGGTCCCCTAAAGTGCCTTGAAACACGCAGCATTATTCTATGTGGTGACGTAATTTCAAATGAAACAGAAAGAGAGGGCGGGACATATCGAGCAGCCCCGCCCCCTTTTTAAAATAGCCAGTAGCGTTTTGTTTATATCTGCTCGGGCCAGAGCCGTTGAGCTCGGTAAAGCCGCATTTGACAGCCACAGTCTAATAGATTACCCCATAGATTCAATATGAAACTCTTAGTAAACCAAAATAGTGAATGAATGAATGAAAGATGCATTTATATAGCGCTTTATTGTGTATTGTTGTACACCCAAAGCGCTTTACAATCACGTGCGGGAGTCTCTGCTCAACCACCACCAGTGTGCAGCATCCACTTGGTCATAATCCACTTGGTCATAGTGGTCATAATGTGGTCATATATGCAGACTCGCGCATAGGGATGCAGCGATTAACTGGTTTCGCGATTAACCGCGCTTTAAAACGTCACGGTTAATTAACCGTAAAGTTCCACTAAACCTGTTGTTTCTGTTACTTGGACACGGAACTGTGCCGCTTGCGCAAGGGGAAACAAAACAAAGTTACACGAGTGGTGCACCACTTAAATGACGTGCTTATCAGAGGCCGGAGGCACTACATGCATTAGATGAACTGTGGACAAGAGGGACAAACAGCAAAGCTTTTTTTCCACCTAGAAATGCCTGTCTATAGTGTGGAGCATTTTGGGTACCCAAATGACCAGGGTCAGTTAATTTTCTGTAAAAACTCTGCTAAGATCGAATACATAAGGGAGAATTTCACGGCTATCTGGACATTGACGTTTTATTTGCACGCGTGAAGGCAATACCACCTGACCCCGAAGCTACAGCTCTTTAGCTCCGCATCTGCCCGCTTCAGATCAAAAGAATGAATAGTGCGAAGATCACTTTATTTGAAAATTAATTAATTAAACATTTAGCTACTTGAATTAATTATGAGAGAGAGAGAGAGAGAGAGAATAGAGAGAGAGAGAGAGAGAGAGAGAGAGATAGGTGACAGTTGCCTGTGTGAATTAGCCTACCTGTGTCTGTGCATCTCTCCAGTAGGCTTTTTAATCTATTTTATTAATAAAAGTCGTGGGGCAGCGTTCTCAAGAATTTTGTGTCCTCCTGAATGTTTGTACACATGCGCAGCGTGATGTCCGATCTCACAAACCAAAATAATAGATATGATTTTCTCAGGTCACATGTAAAATCATATAAATTATTATAAAGATTACTAAAATGAATACATATGGATGACAGTTGATTACAATAATATTTCAGTTTATTTCCATTATTAGTAACAGTTTCCCCTGTGGGACAAATAAAGTTAATATTAGTCGTATATTAATAATAGGCTACTTCATTAACTTTGTTATTTACTATCCCTGTTGTAGTATTATTCATAAGTAAAAACCAACAAGATTTTTAGTTTCCAAATTCTCTACCCCAGGTCCAAAAGAAATGTAAAGAATGTACACACTGAAAACATTAAATACTTTTGTGATCCATTTCCATTTGTTATTTTCAAAAGAGTTCACGTGAAACAGACCTCATTTGCACCAATCGAAAGCATATTTACACTGTCTGAAACGTTCCCTATCACCTACATTGTGCACTACGTGCCATTCACTGTATAGGAAATACTACACTGTGAACAAGTGACTGATCTCAGCTGCAGCTTCAGCGTCTATTTACAGTGTAGGGGGCGGGCACTTCGGATTCTAGAAAGCATTTGATTGGACAAAGTTTGATGAGAAGATGAAGTATGATGTGACGTCAAAAAAATCGTTGAGCAGTTTTGGCGGAAGTGACGAACAGCAAGCTTTGAATTCTTATCTTCTAAATGCTAATTTTGTTACTGTTTTGGAGCACACTGCCTTATATATAACCTTAAGACTAACATATTGATATTAATAACACCCAAAAAACTTTAAAATGTAAATGTAAAATGTACTCGCCCTCAGGCCATCCAAGAAGTAGATAAGTTAAGTTTTTATCAACAGATTTTGGAGAAATGTATCATTACATCACTTGCTCGCCAGTGGATCCTCTGCAGTGAATGGGTGCAATTTAGAATGAGAGTCCAAACAGCTGATAATATCACAATAATCCACAAGTAATCTACATGACTCCAGTCCATCAATCGATATGTTGTGAAGTTAAAAGCTGCATGTTTGTAAGAAACAATCCATCATTAAGACATTTTAACTTAAAACCATTGCTTCTGGCCAAAATACCAGTCCATAACCCATAATAATGCTTCCTCCAATGAAAAAGTCCATCTTCTGTTGTTCTCTCACATCAAAATCCAGCAAAATATTGGTTTAGAACTGTTTTGGTCCTGTTTTCACTGTTAAACGGTGCTTGATCTGTGCATATTTCTCTCCTGATTCAGACAATATAGCTTTTTCACTGGAGAAAGCAATATTAGGGATAGAGGACTCACATTTTAGCCTGAGCAATGGTGTTACAGTAAGTTAAAAAAAATTAATGATGGATTTTTTAAATTATTATTATTATTACAAACATGCAACTTTTTGCTTCAGAAAATATTAATTGATGGACTGGAGTCGCGTGGATTACTTGTGGATTATTGTGATGTTTTTATCAGCTGTTTGGACTCTCATTCTGACGGCACCCATTCAATACAGAGGATTTATTAGTGAACAAGTGATGTAATGCTATACATTGGTAACCAAATATGTGCAAGACGTTCCATGTGTGAGACGTGTACACAGAGACATTACTCAAAATATGTTCTTTTGAGTTCCACAGACAAAAATAATTTGTTTTGGAACAACATGAGGCAAAATACACTATGACAGAATTATAAGATTTTGGGTGAACTTGGGTGATATTTAAGTTCAAGGAAAGGCCAAAATGTCCTCCCCATTTCACCTTCTCTCTCCGAATATTCACTAATTATCTAATACAAACACCTAGAGGCCATCTCAAATGTCTATGAAAGAACATCAGATGCTAAGCAATAAACAACAAGCATTGAATTGTTTGGCCAGACATGAATAATCAGACGTTGGTTGCAGTGGTCAATAAACAAATGCAAATGCAAACACCTCATGCAAACAAATCTAGACTCTCACAAGGTCAAGACAATGGAGAGCGAAAACAACAGCACATAAGTTGTGATTTATTGCTGCATGCAGTACACGCTGCTATGCTGAGCCTCTGTGATATCTTGGCACGTCAGAGCGACCAGCAATTCTTCCGTGCCAGAGAACAGTCTGGGAACTTTAGTACCTGCAGCACCTGCTCAGAAGCAGCTGTGAGAGCTGCAGAGGAAGAAGTTAGAGGAAGAGAGCACACAGAGGGTCATATGGGCCATATATATTCAGCTACAGCTGCACATGGCCTGTGTTTGTTCAACACGACACTGCGTTTCTTAAAATGAACAACTAACTCTTTACAGTGTACACAGTGGGCTATATGGATGAATATAATGCTCCAACATCACAACAAAGACAAATGCAATGCATTTAATTTGTTGTGAGCTAATAAACTCTACACAAAACCATCTGAACACAACGTTGCAGATTCAAGCACTTCTAATCTATTGCATTATTTTGTCCACAAAAAAAGAAAGAAAGAAAGAGCCAGTCTGTAAAAACAACAGGTTGTGGAATGTGCCACTTTATGACATAATAGTTTGGCTAAACACTGCCTCTGCAGAAGAAGATCAACGCCTGCTTCAACATCACTGCCTGTTTTACTTTTTTACATTTATGTGAAACTTTGCATGGTCATCTTGGCCAGGAGGACACCCTGGAAGAAGAGTTTTTTTAATCTCAATGGGATTTTTTTTTTTTTATCTTCCTGGAAAATAACATAACCTTCAGCCAACATGGCATAGGTGACATCGACTAAAAGGTTAAAAGGAAAGTCATTTCAGATACGGAGCTAGATATTCCATTTTGATGGAAGATTACAAAAACAAACTTATTTTCCTTCATACAGATAAATCAACTGCAGTAAAACCAGGACTTTGTTTAATGTAAATAGGGGTCAATGCTGGTTTCATGCTGACTTCAACAGTGGCATAAAAAAGTCCCTTCTTGTCTTCATTGGTTTAATTGATGCCCTGAGGGCACAAGGTTAAGAGACTAGAGTTTCAAACCGGTTGCAGAGATGAAAGGGTGACTAGCGTGCAACAGTGAACTCGGTAACTTGCCATCAACTTTGTCCACAACTCAGTCGAGTGAGCACATTAGCAGGGGTGAGCGGAGAGGTGCTGAGCTATTAAACAAAGAAACGTGTAAACACACTCATGAGCTGGATAGACAACAACACTAAGCGAGGGGTCAGCGAGGGTGCTGCTCACCTCCACAGGTGGAAAAAAAAAGACGTTCTTTCACATCTTCAGGTACTTCCCTGACCTGTCTGGCCTCCTGCCCCTGAACAAACATTAAGTTGAACCAGATATGCTACTAGCTAAGCTTAATACGGCACATTAGACTTTAGGGATGATGTTCAGGTTAGTAAGTACTAAGGCTGGGCATTGACACAAATTTGATTCAATGTTTTTTTTTGTTCCCAGTGTTTTCAACATCTTAATATATGAGGACAGTCCACGTGAACTTCATCCCCAGAGCTGTTCTGAGAGTTACTTCCCAAGCTTTTCACTGCGGTTTTTATATATAAAGAATTTGCCACTGACGATTCAAATGCGAGTTTTGAGCAGTGTAGAGTAGTGGTCGACCGATATATCGCCCGATATTTGGTATTTTTCAAATATCGGCATTGGCCGATAAGTTTTTCCTGTTTGGACGATGCATTCGAGACTTTTATTTTGACGGCGCTGAGAACAGCAGCGTCTGAGCACTCAGTGCTCATATTCTCCCTCTTGTTCGCTGTGGTTGTAAACAGTTCTGTCTAATACGGATAGAAGTCAGTCTAATAATCAGATAGAACGGTTAAACAAAGGAATTAAAATGTATATTGTAATGTATTCTATTATTATTACATGTTTATTTTATAATAGAAAGCAAACTTAAATTAAAAAAGTCTCATTTTGCCGTCAGCATTCAGCAAATACGCATTTAAATCATTTGAACAAATCTTTGAATGTCTATTAATGAACATTTAACTTCACAAACCTTGCAAACTTAGTCGAAACTAGTTGAGATCTTGTGAAGTGTGCATTTGAATCCTGCATGATCGCGTGTTCTCTGCATGACAGTCGGTGCTTTTTATGCATTTGCCCACTGTCATATTCATGTAATTTTCACTGTGTGTTGTATGTAAAATTAGTGTTACCTTGGATTTATTTGAAAAAATATGATTAATGCACACAAACTTCCCAGAATACTGAGTGCCCTGTTGTTTACAGTGTTTACTTCCTTTTTAATTATATTTTTTATTAAATATTTAATCAATTTTCAAAGGATTTCAAATTTTTTAAATATTAATTAAAATAAATAAAATTATATCGGCTTTATATCGCTGCTGCTTTCCACGATTCGTTCTGTCAAAAAAACCATATCGGTCCTACCACAGTGGTATGAGTAGCACGGTTGTTTGTCATTTCTCCTGCGACACAAATGCAGACATGTGTTAGTTTTATGAGGTTGAGCTAACATCATATACCCCTTTAACTTATTGTATCGTGCCTTCGGCGTTTACACTTTGTAGTTGTTTACATTCACATACACAGGCTCGACATTGCCCCATTGAAAACTAATGGCTGCGACATGAATTTTTATTTTAGTAGCAACCATGCGACTGACCCTATCACATCATATTTGTGATCGCGCTCAGGGAAGCTTCAAAGGTTTCTACTTGTTTTTGCAGCATCGAGTAATGAATCACAGACATATCTCACGAATCCTTTCATAAGCAAAGTGTAGATGGAGTAAATAAGAGATTCACTGCTGCAGTGTAGAGAGCTTCGTTTGATTCATAAATGTGAGATCGATATGAAACTAAGACGAGTGACGCTTAAATGATTTTGAAGGAGTTTGTAACTGTTATACTGATTTATATACATCCAATTCAGTAAACAAGAAGTTAATATTAAGTGACTTACATTGTCTGACTATAACACTATTGTCTGATTTTGCTCTATTTCGTCGTCGAAAATAGTTCAAAACAAAGACACAGCAGAGCCGCTCTGCATCTCCATTCAAACACAGCGGCGTTTCGTTTATGAATGAACGGGGTTTTTAAACGAATCTAGTGAGTCAGTGATTCATGATTACCCATTCATAAAGACAGTCACTTGATTCATTCCTGAATGATTCAGCAGCCGGTCAATAATCAATTGAATGAATGATTTCATTAATAAAAAAGTGGACTTGCCGCCCCTGCTGGCAGTTTTTTGGTTTAATTTTTAAGTATCTTTTCAGTTATTTAAATCATTTAATATTTCTATATTCAAAATGTTATATTTAAAACATTAATATCATCATGGATTTATGGATTTAATTGCACTCATTCCACTTCTGAACCTCATTAAATGTCTGAAAGTACATCAAGCCACTTTTGTGTTCTTCTGTGCCACCTCTACAAATTAATTTTGTTAATACTGATTTCATTTGATTTTTAACTTATGTTTCTTATTCTACTCTTATTCTGTCGTTTTAATTACAATTTTTAAAAATCTTATGAAATATAGTTTAAGAATTTGACAAAAGATGACATACTTTTAATAAAGTTAGAGGAGTCAAATATCACCTCGTAATGGGAAGGCTACTTTTTGATAACATTTTGGATTATTGATTAGAAGGTGCTCCTAAAATTTTGAACGTGCTCCTAAATTTTTTAAGTTAGGAGCACAAGTGCTCCTAAAAAGAAAAGTAAGCGCCGAGCTCTGTACAGTTACATTACACACTGTATGAAAGGCAATATTTGAAATGGCATAATAGGGGCACTTTAAAAATCGATACCATCGATTCATCAAAATGAGAATCGACTAAAATTGTGAAATCAATAGTCACCACATCCTAAGTATGCACTAAAAGAATACAAGGAGAACATCAACAAGAAGTGCAAGAAACATAAATCTTATAACCAACACTCAATGAATAATTTGCATTTGGTGACCCCATGTAAGCTGTGCTATTTGCACTTGCTAGTTCATTTCATATGGAACAGTCTTTAATAAGCGTTAAGGTACATTGTGTGCTCTACTCGGCTATATATAACCCGTACTAAGTCCACATTATCTGATGATGAAACTCTGAAACACTTCATACTTAACCTCTTTTAATCTCTGACATTATTAGAGCAAGACAGCAGCCATATCTGCTCACACATCTGTCTTAGCGCCATGTCTACTCGCTTTCACGTGGGGAATATCTCGGCTCAGACATTAGGGCCGTTTACCTGGCTGAGAACAGCTCCTCCACCCTCTCACCTACTTCCCAAGTCAGTTTCTTAATTACATAATGCCTTAATTGCCAGGTTGTGCTTCCTATGCATAACAGAGATTGTGAGCAAGCTGTAAGGAAACAGCGATGGAACAGAAATGAAATTTGCATATAAAACTGATCATTCCAACTGTAAATTCTGACTGGATGAGCCACATTTGAGCAATTATTAAATAGCAGATTTACAAGTGAATGCTTTAATAATGCCTCAAATCTACAAGAGCACCTGTTTATGTTAAAAAAACGATATTATTTGGTGGAAGAATATCTTATTATTATCATAATACTATCGCTGACAATTGGGGTTCCAAAAACGATGTGGAGAAAACAACATGGTGAATAAGCAAATTACTCTAATGAAATGGTTCTTTTTAGTGAACCAAAAAAAATTCAGCATGACCAGTATAGTCTGATTCCCCAAATGACTCCTTACGAGAAGTTTCATTATAAAAATAAATAACAGCTCAACAGGCATAGTCAAAATCTGACTCAGGAGTTGGTTCTTTAGTGAATCAAAAACATACAGCACAACCAATGTAACCGAATTAGCAAACAAATGACTCCTTATGGGAAGGTTTGTTAGTGACTAAATAAAAACATAAAAAATAAAAACGGCATGAATGCCATAGTACAATTCCCAAACAAATGACTCATGAGCCGGATATTTTTAGTGAATCAAATACAAAAAGCATGACCAGTGTAGCCTGATTCCTAAACAAATAATGAGGCTCCTAATGAGGAGCTTTGTCACTTCATTCCTCTTTGAATGAAAAAATAAGTGAACGAATGAATGAATCGAGCAGAATAGCAAAGTCTAAATCCCAAGAAGTTGACTTTTATGAGCTAGTTTTTAGTGAATCAAATACATACAGCCCACTTCCAAATAAATGGCTCATAGTGAATCTTCTTAGTGAATCAAAAACACTTATGAATCAATCGAACTCACTCACTGAACCACAAGACATTCATCTCTGACTACATTGACCAAATTAGACTAAACTAATACTCTACACTGCCCAAAAAACTCACGTTTGAATCGTCAGTGGCAAATTCTTTAAATGTAAAAAACGTACTTACAGTCTGTGAGTCAGAAGAGCTGGCATTGTAGTCTACTCTACCAGGATCAGGAAACGTATTCAATCGGTCCCGGGGCTAAATTATAAAAGACCGGAGTATCGATAAGCTCTGACGTTAACGGTTCTGCTATCGGTACTGGAGAAATTAAGAAAACACACATACATTTATTATTGCTATAGATACATTGTCTTGCCAATTCTGTCTAACCAGAGTCGCCAGCAGTTTTTATATGCAATAATATTCAAACATTTGTCTATGATGCCTTTTTGCTATTCGCAACTCAGAAGCGAGATCGCGCCCACGCGGAGGAGCTTAAGCGCGCGCAACATGAAAGCCCTGCTTAATTATGATAGAAGAGAGAACTAAACATTCAAACTGCTCACACTTTAGGCCTGTGGCTGTTTTATTAAGCTATTTTAATTTTTTTTATTTAGATTTTGGCTTCTAAGGATTATAGCCGCGTTTCTTTTACCGCAACTTTTTTCCCTTCACAGCGGTGTGCATTCATTCCTCCCTAAAACCCAAACTTAAAAGTCAGAATCAGCACAATCGGTGATTGTTGGAAAAAGACCGTCTTATACTGCGACAAACATGATAATCAGAACCAAAACAGATGTTTTCAGCAGGTACAAACTGTAATGGCACAGCTCTATTATGGAAAAGGGGGCGGGGAGCAGCAGCTCATTTGCATTTAAAGAGACAGGCCCGAAAAACAGTGTGTTTCTGATTCCACTCAAAAAAGGCATTTTCAAAATGATATAATAAATGATCTGTGGAGTATTTTGAGCTGAAACTTCACAGACACATTCTGGGGACACCAGAGACTTATTTTACAATATGTAATAGGGGCATAATATGTCTCCTTTAAAAAACTCTAACTTGTTATACCTAAGAAAACCCTAAAGCTGTGGTAAAAATCACTGTTTGTCCAATCATTATTGCTTTATTTTAACATGGTCTAATGAATCTGTATTAGAGACGGTCAAAAACAAGTTATTCAGATTCAGAGTTGGTTTCTTTTAGCGGCTTGCATACAATTACAGCACAGAAATATACAGCGACCTTTAATGAGTGACATGCTGCAAATCATTCATTATAGCTTACGGACAAGTAAGGCCGGGTGTTCCAGAAGAGACAGACAGGAAGACAGCTAGACAGGGCGCTCCCAGCTACCTGTGGCCATTAGGGACAGCGCTGACAAGCGTAATGAGGCCCTGGATTGGAATTTAACTGTCTGCTCCAGGACGGGAAGGGAAACACATCAGCGTCAAGACTCACAAGCAAAGATGAACACCTTACAGACAAGAATAAGCACACAACTCGTTGAACCGAGTTGACAGAACACAAATATTTTGACATGCGTCAACAACATCATTCCATCTGAAATCACCCAAAGAAAGGAGGATTCGTCTATTAAACCAGCAGCTTTTAAGGTAATTTAACTAAAAGTGAAAGAATGATGCAAAATATGGCCAAAAAAAAAAAAAAACCTTCACTGGTGCTGTCATCACACTCTGACTGTGGGTAATCTACAACCGAGCCAGCGTGCGAAACAGGAAGCAGCATCACGCTAGCGTTTCTATGAATGAGACACTGAGTTTGTGGAATGAATCACTCTTCCCCTGTAAATCTGCAGGAAACTCTCCACGCAAGGCCTCATTTCCCCTTCATATGCTTCAGTCGCACAAGAGGGAGAAACAGACGAATGCAAATGATCTCCGTTTACTCCTCTTCCTGCACTTGTTCATGTGGTGGAGGAACCTCGCTCGATCAGTCCTATCATCAAGCCGGATGAAAGGGTCTGAAAACAAACTACAGAGATAGCGTGGAGAGGATGTACTAATCTCATTCACCAAAATGTTCTTAACAAAGTGGGTCCTTCAGTTTAGACCAATTCAAATGCCACTAGAAACGTAAGAGGGCTGCATCTTTTTCTGAGCAAAATAAGCCTTGTAACATGAAACTTAACTTTGAAACTACATGAAATGACGTTTGTTTTTTTGTAAAGCACAGAAGGAAAAACTCAATGGGAAAAAAAACATGTTTTCAAGCCATTATACTGTACACTACCATTCAAAAACCAAGGGATAGTAAGAATTGTAGTTTTTTTTTTTTTATTATTCAGCAAGGACACATCTAATTGATCAAACTAGGGTTGTGCCGATAGACGATAGAATCGTGTATTGACGATAGTCAGCGATATTGACGATAGCAGATGTCTTTGTTGATAGTCAAGACGATATTAGCCTCATGCTCTATGTATTAATAATAATAATAATTATAATTATTATTATTAGGCAGCCCATTATAATTAGGCTATTATGATCAAATTGCCACACTTTTTCATTCAGCACTGTATTTCACACACACACACACACACACACACACACCACACACACACACACACACACAAATCCCAACCACACACACACATCACACACACACACACACACACACCAACACACCCACAAACACACAACGCTCGCAATGGCGCCTGTAGCTGGTGCGGAGTCTCCAACCACAAACAACCCATACATCTGCTGTATCAGGTATTTTGTTGCACGTTAACAATTCGGAACGGTCCTAGATATGTGCAATATTTTAACCATCCCTCACTAACTGAGTTTAATGCCCCAGTTATGTTAGAACGCATCTTAATGTTTATCCAAAAAAGTCGCTATGTTTGTCAGTATGAATATTCTATGGGAAAAAATCCGCTAAAAGGGTCTGAAAGTTGCTAAATCTAGTGCTAAAGTCACGCTCATGTGTGTGAGACACGGGAGCTGATGGCAGGGGGCGGTGGATATTTGTGGCGGTCAATGTGGTTATTGTGGATGAGTTCTTCTGTGTCATTAAGTTCTATTAGTTCTACAGCTTCAGTTTCGTAACTTTCACGCTTAGTAACACAAACAGCTGTTCCCTCACCACAGTGCAACAGTGAAAAGGGACCCGTTTCAAACAGTGTCGCGTTCCGAACGTTGTTTAAGCGACGTATTGCGGTATTTAAAAAATTAATATCATAACAAAAATAAACACCGGTATTTGGTATGAACCGGTATACCGCCCAGCACTAACGCATCTCATTCTTGTTTCTGTGGTGGTGCGTCGGGCTCGTCATGGGGCGCATGGTCCTGAGCGCTGTATGACTGATGTGTCTGTTTAATTAAAACTTACTCCAAATATATGAACTTACCGGTTTTAAATACTTTATATTTAACGTGTTTGTTTATGTCCAATATTTAGTGTTAAGCTGTTGGTCTTTAAAATAAATCTACTTTTGATTTTCACTGTTGACTGATTTTGCAGACCAGACTGATAACTTCCGTGCGTCGATGCAGCAAACTTGTCACAGGACGCGCGGTCCTAATAGCGATGTATGACTGCTGTATCCGAATATATATGAACTAGATGTTTTAAATATTTTTGTATTTAACATATTAGTTTATCAGTATGTTTGAAAGTATAATAGTTGGCAACACCAAATAGTTATGAAATAGCCTATGATAAATACAGGGAGTCTCTCTCTTGCCCCCACCCACCCATGCATGATAATATCGTCTATCGGCGATCTCACCGGTGCTCGTGCTGGTGTTGTTTGGATGCCGATTTTGGAAAGTTTTTGCTGGGATGGGCATTTAAAAAAATCTTAATAAAATCTTATTTAAATTTTTTTTTAAATAAATCATTATCTCCTTGTATTAAAGTTAATCTTGTTCGCATTCTGTACGGTTCATGTCTGATACCACGCGCTAGCGTCACGTGTTCATGAGGATTAGGCTAATCATCACATATAGAAAACCTCACAAGTAAAATGAATCATGTTTATAAAGATAAACATGGGTTTATTATAGGCCACTTACAATTTACATTTCAGAGATCATTACAAATAAATTATTAAATGCTAAAACTGAATACATTTAAATGAACAAACTTGGCATTGCATTTGCAACCATGTGAAAACAGGGGGGTGCTGCAGCCCCCTCAGAGTCAGCACCCCTACTTCCCGCATCCCTGCCACGAAACCATTTAAAGAGGCGCGTTCAGCGGTCTCCGTGTCGGGATAGGAAACAGTTTTTTTTGAGTGGCTTTTGCACATCATGTCATGTTTGACTGCGTGCCGCTGCAATAGACGCATTTTGCTGCATTAAAGTTAACGATTAATCGATTAATTGATCTTTAATTTAAACGACGATCGATCATGGAAAATGATCGAAAATTGACATCCCTATGCAGAACCAATATTTATTTATTGTTTTACTTCTGTTTGTGAGACAATGATAACAACAGTACTGAACTGACTACGCATTTTAACTCTCAATACTGTAATTTCACCCCCTCCTTGCAAACAAAACAAAACAACTTTTTACATCAATAAATAGAGGGGTCTAAATCTGAAAGAAAGAAGAATTTTTTTTTTATGTCTTTGTTAAATAACAAGAGGTATAAGATTAGGTAAACAAACTGGTAACTGAGAACATAAAAATTATTCAAACGCTTTAAATAGAGAACATAAATGACAGGGGAGTCTATCAACTTTGCATAAATTTAATAATTTAAAACATTCAGCATCTGCACTATGAAACTACAGTATGTGTTGTTTAATAGGCTAAAGTGTGTGAAGACAGCTACTTTGCTGGAGTAAGTATAGATTGTGAGGAAATGAACAAACAAAACAGTGAATGCATCATTGCAAATACAGTCGATCTTAACTGGCATGTTATCAGAATTACGAACAGTATTTTAGTAAGAAATACTAATTTAGGAAGATTAAGAAATACCTGCTGACAGTGCTGTTTTTAATCTATGCGTTTACACTGAGTGGATCTTGTTAAAAGCTCAATACGATGGCTGTACTGGAACAGCCCGAACATCAACCTGGTGGCTTTACGAGAGTATAATTATATTGCATAAACAAAGAGAGTTTAAATAAGCGGTTTTGTTTCCAACATGCACTTATTTAAGTCATCTAAAGTTTCATCACATGACTTTATGGATTGCACTCTCCTTGAGTTTCTCTATTTCTCAATGCCAAGCCTAAACTAGGCTACATATCAATCATTTATGTAACGAATCTCATTTGTGCATTATTGACTGATATGTTACATAAAGTATATCAAGTTACTTTACCTGTAAACGCCGTTGTTGACTCGTCTCTCCTCAAGATGCAGTGCCGTAATGGCAGTCTTGCGCACAATTCTCGAAACGCCCGATATTACAAAACCAATATCCGATCATGGAAAAATGCTTATATCAGCAAAACCGATTATCGGTTGCTCTCTAATCTCTACATCACAGGAATAAATTACAATTTTAAATATATTACAATAGAAAACATTTATTTTAAACTGTAATAATATTTTAAAGTATTTTTGTATAAATGCAGCCTTGGTGAGAATAAGGTGAGTTTTTGATTAGATGTCTTTTAAGAACATTTAAAAAAAATCTTACTGCCCCAAGATTTTGAAAGGTAGTGAACATTTCCACATTTGTTTTATCTCATTACATTTAATTCAAATAATAAAACTTGCATCCAACTTGGGTAAATTTCAATTTTGGGTTAAAATAGTAAATTGTTTTAATAATGGTTTGCAATAACATTTTCATTTAATAACTTTCATCGCTACTGAAGGCATGGACAAAATAGAATTTACTAAAATTTGCAACATCATTGGTTGCCAGGGTGCTATGTGGTTGCTAGTTAGTTCTGGAGTGTTGCTAAGTGGTTTATACTACCTGAAGTAAAAAAAAAAAAAAGTTCACTTCCAAGTATCTATAATATTCTAGTCTCTAGAAATGGCTCCGGTCCTTTATTTGTTTTTTTATGCTGAATATTCTATTTAACTGTGCTTCATGTTGTGTTTAAAACATTTTATAAGCACAAAAATTGTGCAATAGGCTTTTATTAAGCATTAGCAGCCACTATCCTAAACAAAAGGTATGCGACAAACAAAAGGAAAGATGAGTCTTCCTTGAAGCTATCACCTATGCCCAAAGGTTAGATTATTCCTAACGTTTCTGGGCAAAAGCCTGGAATCTTACTGGTTAAACAAGCAATGCCAAAATCACACAACCCCAGACTGCCCTCGCAAAGCAACCCCTGCTATCACCACAGCAAACCCACCCCTGCCCCCTTGATTTTCACACACATTCTTGCTGAATGATAGAGCGAGCTAGTGGTCCCTGCAATGGCTGAGAGCCATGGTTTTCCCCTTTATCCTCTCCATACAGTGGTGACTAAGCCAGCTGGAATTCCTGCCTAACTATATGCCCACTTAAAGGGACAGATTCCTCTCTTCCTGTTTGCTCCTCCAACGCCACACACAGACAGTCCGATAATGGATGTTTCGGCATGCCTGAGCTGACGCTGCAAGAATCCTATTAAGAGAGTCGGCCTACATGAAGTGTGCACTTAAATCACAAATGGGACTCAATATAAGATTGTACGTATAACGCTACATGGGTGGGTCTCTCTGTGTGACAGCACACCTTTTTAGCACACCTAATAGAATACAGATATGTAAATTAGGGTTTTATGTTACATCTTATGCTGTATCTGCTTGTTTTAGTGTAATGCTCGCCGTTACCCATCCCCGATGGCATTTTGTATGGTGTGAAGACATGTTTTGTTGCTAGTATTAGTATATAACACCCCGCCAGCTTGGGAAAAAGCTACTTGTGATGAACTTCATCCATCACTTATTTTACCACTTGTTTTAAAGGTGGTTATCAGTGTATTATAAAGGTAAGAAACAGATTTTAGTACTTTTGCCTAATTAACATTATTTCAGTTCATCAAATACTTTTTTACTGTAAATGTAAAATTTCGCTTTAAATCTGTAAACTAAATTATTGTCTGATACATTAGTGGAAAAACTTCTGCACAATACCCAGCTGCCTTATTTTCTTTTTATATACACAGGTCGGTCATATGTCACCATTAAAATCCCCCAAATATTAATACGAATACTAAATACAATTGCACCACACTAATGTATCTAAAATAAATATACTTACAAACATAAAATAGCTTATTTAAACACAAAGGCATCAATGAATTTATATGTTTGCATTTAAAATTCATTTACGATCTAATTAGGCACCATATCCCCTTTCCCCAATCTCATTATGCCCCCTGAGTTAAAAAGTGTAAACCCACACTCATTCCATACAACAATGAACAATATTGCACACCTACTTTCATCCTATAACACGTACACCTGATGTACTCCTACAATATTTTTTCCCTTTTGACAATCTAGTAATTGTAGCATGGGATCTCCTATATACACCTTATATACTATATATATAATATAGTATCTACCATGATGAGCATTTATATGATTGGGGTATTTTTTATAGCAAAAAAAAATTGTAACGATTCATTTTCTTTGTTTAAATTTATAGATTAATATTATTTACCGCGATTTTCATATATATAAATCCTACCGCAGAGTAAATGCATTTAAAAACTTGTAGAAAAATGTTCTAAAATATTTTATTGTGTAAACGATTTTAACAGTAGCTTTGGTTGATTTCTTATCAGCAATGCTGTGACTCAAAGAATTAAACCGTCTACTCCGGCGGCAACTATGCTATCTATCTAAAAACAACTGTTGGTGTTTATCAACCAATAAAGTTACCAAAATAATGTGAACCCCCTTGATGAGGGCCGCACTCAAACCGCTGAATGTCACAGCGGCAAGCCTGGTCTTTTGGACTGGTGACTCCGGTCATGAGCACTCTGGCAGAGTAACTTATACTCCGGTGATGTATTCCCCTGCCGAAGTGTTTTTTTTTATACTGTCACGCTCTTTGAGTTAATGAAGTATGTGGGCTTTCAGAGCTGAACACCAAGACGGCAAGTCAACCTGTGGCTCCTTGCCCAGGCAGCAAACGGCCTACAGGTGGGCGATAACGGAAGTAAGTTAAAACAAAGGGCTAACACCTTTTGCTGGCCGTTTGAGAGAGTCCCCCAAGCGTTCTGTCTCCGGGGTTCTCGGGCTGGTTTCCAGCCGGTGTGCGGAGATTTCCGTGATGAGATCACTCTAGAGGCATGCTCATTGTTTTTAGTGAGGAGTGCTTTTCTCCGCGGGCGCCGCGGCTCGCTATTCGGGTTAGACAGAACAAGCTGTGCTCGTAACTTAGGCATGCCACCGGTTAGTAGTGAAATGCCTCCCATTTGAACATCAACAACTAATTTTATGCTTCTACGCCTTTGGTTCTTTACACCTGCGCCCTTGTCAGCAAATGCCCACTGAATAAACATCCGTTATTGTGTATGTACGCTGGCCCGCCGCTTTGCCAAGGCACAGGCCCTTTTAACGCGACTTTATAGTGTGAGCACGCTTGATTCAATCCATTGGTTTCCAATATAAAAATTAACAAAAATCTGCAATGATTTCTCACCAGGATTTCTCTCTCAATCTCCATCCCGGTTTGTTCTTACAACAACATTCGTACACTTATACAGGCAACGAGTATATATTCTGTATCCTCATTTTCATTAAATTATGGAATGGCTTCAGAACACTTGAAATTTAGTGCACGAAAACTTTATGGTGCTTATAATGTTTTGTGCCTTTCATCGGCCTAACCGATAGTCACGCACATTAGGTTTGACGGTCTAATCTGACGATACCCAATCAGCAGAAAAACCCACCCTTGGCACGCATAGAGCCTATACCGATACGGATTATCGACATCCCGCAGTCGACCACCTACCTTAATATTCCATATCTTAGTATTCTTTTACCTAACCATTACCCATACGCTCTTTAAATGTGACGTCTATCATTTTTTTTTGGTTGTCCACCCACACCCGAGCTTCTCCCGACCCCTTTTATTGGTTCATCACACACTACCAACACACAACCCCCGCGGTGCCCACCCCTAGACACCCACCTTATCTTTAGCCCGCGCCGTGTAACCACCCCACCCCCCCCCACCACCCCTCACCAACCAACAAACCCACCCCACCCCCCCCAAGCCCTCACACACAGGAACACAACCCACCCACACACATTGCAACAGCGTCCCACCGACTACACAGCGATGTGCTGTAGTTTTTATGGAGGAGCACGTCAGATATCTCACATCAGAAGTCATTTAAAGTTACCTTTCCTATTGAACAGGTCTATACCTTGTTCTTTTAATAAACAAACTAAATAGCCTTACGTTATTTATCTTATTTACACAACGGCATATCATTTCTGTCTCTACATGGTCGCACCAGACTCTTTTAACATGACCGACGTATGGCCCCGGCACAACCAGAGCGTAGGCAACGCCGCACACGACACCCCCCGCCCCCCCCCACCTGACGCGATAACAACCCCCCCACAGCCCAGGCACACGTCCCCACATACCGCCCCACCGAGCGGTAAATATCCACCCAGCACACCCCGCTGTCACATAGATAGCATTTTACTGTTTTGCTGCTTTCAAATAATAGCCCTGCTAAAAAACTCGCATTTTGGGCCCTAAACATGTAATTGTGTTAAACTTTAATGAATTGATGGTAAACGTTACGTTGAATGATTTAATAATTAGCTGCTTTTTTGATTAATAAAATTGTATTTTTAGTTAAATCCCCCCCCAAAAGCCGTTAAACCTGGGGAAACACGCACACACATACAATTTTCAATTTCAATATTATATTCTCCGGTAAAAAAAGAATTGTACAGCGAAGAATTCGTTAGATTTTACTGGACCAAAATTGACACTTAACCGTCAATATATTTCAACAGTTTTAATAGAAAAGAATGACACAGGTGCAAAACTGTGCTTAATTAATTTTAAACTCAACCTCTCGAGACCTTAGCAACTGCATAAAAACTCCCTAGAACCAACTTTAGCATTGTGGCAGGAGTTCGACAGAATTTTAGTTTAAACGATATAGAAGGGAAAAACATGTCACAATTAATAAAGCAAACCGTTTTTGCGGGTACTCCCTTTTTTCCTTGGGTTTCAGCAATTATGGCTTGGATAATATTCGCGCGAATTTTTGGACTTACGTTTGCATGAAAAAGAAACAACGGAGCAAACACAGTAACGCAGCCACTTACCAAACTGCTCTCCCTTGGGGTATTCAGAGCAAGGACGAACTCTCTTTTTTTCCCTTCTTTCCCTAGGACCCCCCCCCACAACAGCCTGAGTCCACCTAAGCCATCGTACCCATTACTCTCGGTACCCAAAACCGCCGCTGACCACCCCCCCCTCACTCATCCGTGCCATTTGCGCGTCGGGTTGAGCTCCCTACGACCACCGCCCCGTGTCGCTCCCAGCAAGACGCACCGAGAAAGAACCACCATCTTGAGACACCCCCCCCACCGGTCACCTGAGACAGACCAATCAACATCTCACTCCAGACTGCTACTCATCAAACCATCCCTCCTACCAGCCACCGCACAGTTCCAATGCTGTCTCCTAGTGATCTTCTAACCAGAAAATTATGCTCCCAAAGAACATCATGGCAAACAGGACCGACACCAGCATACCTCCCGTCGACATATTCCGCGAGACACGAAAGGACGCCAAAGCCCGACACCCCGTGACAGAGCGGCTATTGGTTTCTGGACATTTTTTCCACAAACGGTTCATAAGATCATATCTAACTTTTAACCCGTAAAACAAACAAACCAGCTATACCACAGAAAAGCTTGAAAATGCACTTACAGCATGTAGAGCGATCCAAAACTTAAGGATTATTTAGATGTCAGATTTAACATCCAAATTTATGCTTCATTTTTGATGTCTTATACCTGATCCAGCTAATTTTGTGCTGCAAAAGAAAACACCCTCAGCCCTCATCATATTGCACTGACACATCTGTTACTGCGATAAATATTCAATACGTGTGACATTTACAGCTTTGAGGTCAGTGACATGATCAAACTGTAGCTAACAAGGTATCGAAAAGGTCATGTTTGGGTTTGCTGGTTCCTGCTAAGTAATCACATGTTTGTGAAGAGCTTTGCATTGACATCTTTTCCCGGATCTCTTCCTGATGAGTATCTTTTAAAGTCTATTCAATCATTATTTATTCACCTTTATGCCGTTCAAAACCCATAAAACTTCAGTTTTTTGTGGAACACAAAAGGAAATTCTGAAGACTGTGATGATCACTCTTTCACATGCCGTTACAATGAACAAGGACAGAGCTTGTTTCAAAAATGACACAAAAGCGGAATAAAATAGCTCATACGACAAAATATTCAAAGTCTTCAGAAGCCAATTTTGTAGGAAACAGACTACAATTTAATTTGATAATCACAGCGAACAATTCACAAAGTCAGCCAATTGAACTGCTTCTTGAACCAATCATATAGATTACAGGTTCCGTTCAAAAGTTTGGGGTCAGTACAATTTTTAAATGTTTTTGAAAAAAGCCTCTTATGTTCACCAAGACTGCATTTATTTTATCAATAATGCAGTAAAAACTTTTGTAACATTAGAAATGTTTTTTCTATGACCTTTGATTAAAAGAATGCATTATTGAATAAAATTATTTAACAAAAAAAAAAATCTGTATACTGTATACCATATACCTATAAATCTGTATACTGTATGGGCCAGAAAACAACTCCCTAGTGACCATACAGAACACTCTAGCAACCATTTTTGAAAGAGTTTTGCGCACCATTTACTCACAGTAGCATAAAGATAACTGTACGATCGCAATACTTGCATTCACTCATCTTGAACTGTTAAGTAGTCTATCTGATGTGGGCTCTTTCCTGTGTGCATGTGTGCAGACATTTGCAGTAAGCTCTATCTACTCTAAATGTAGCTGAAATGCAAAGTACAGGTGGTACCAACAAGTCCTGACTGGGTAATAAGAGCTGGAAGAAAAAGGCAAGGCAGACGACTGGAAACCAATTACGTACCAAGCTCTGAGTATAATTTGTACATGTTGTGTTGAACCGGCAAATACATTTTAATCTAGGATCCCTTCCCCTCCAAGTCTTTCGCTTTGTAGTCGAGTCGGTGTGTGCGCCTTTGCCGCCGGCACTTTAACACCTCCCTGCATCAGCATAGAGCTTGTCCAAAAAGACCACAATAGTGGAAGACCACAACCAGACCTCTCAATACACACGTTTTGCACGTATTTCACATTTGGCTTTCGGGATCTTTCTTTTACCTCGTTTTGCTCATCTTGGTGAAAAATGTTACATCTCTTTAACAAATTTGCTTTTTTTTTTTTTTATCCGGTTCACTACCGTTGACAGGAACTCAACATTTCAACACTTCTGGACACAAACTTTCCTGTAGACGAGGCCATTATCTTCAAAGTCAGAGCAATCCCCCTGCAACGACCAGACTCCATTTTTCATTGTGAACGTGAGGCAAAGGAAAAACCAAATATACACAAACACGCCCTACAGCAAACTTGCTTTTTCTTCTTTACTGTAATACATGATATGCCAAGATATGAAGCCTACAGGTAGAGAATGAGTGTTGGATGACCCAGCTCTACTTAACCTATAACAACTAGAGAAATATTTGTGTTGACAGATACCTGAATTTAAGGATATCACTGACAGACAGACAAATGGGCAATTCAAAAGAAACTGGTGAAGAAATGTTTGATTTGTGCACAAAACATACTCTACTTTAAAACATAGAGGTATTGCGAAATGCAGAAATTCAGAACTCAACATAACTTGCATTCTCAGAATTACCACAAGAGGTGCCATAGAGGCCATTGGCGTAAACTCTCTTCATTTAAATTTCTCTTTCAGGAGAGCATTTCCCAACAGCATCATCAAACTAAGTTCACAAGTTTGTTGTTACCAACAAAACTCAATGATTCAGTGCTTCCCGAAACCAACAAACATTCGCAAACCGCATCGCAAAGCTTTGTGGTTGGAACTACAGTCTCAACCTATGGTAAGAAGCATATTTTCTTGTAGTTTACAACATGTGGCTGTAAATAGATTAGCAAAATAAGCGAGTTAATAAGCATTACTTATTTACAAATCTATGTTTTTCATTGAATTGGACTGTAATCTGGTTACGTAAACCGTTACTTGCATGCCGTTACCCCAACATGTGTGTGTGTGTGTTGTTGCGTGCGTAGCGGCGTTTATATATATATATATATCTATATATATATATATATAAAATATAATATATGCGGTACAAGAGGAATGTGAGGACTGAATGAACATTTGCAAATAAAGTACAACAATGCATAACAAAAATAGAACAGCATTTGAGGAATATATTTCATTATTTATAGCAGTAATCTGACAGAAGTTATTACTCCCCCACTTGCATAATTTCATTAATGACAGTTCGAAATCATTGAAACAATGTGGCTCGAACGAGATAAGTTATTACAGTTTTGGGAAACTAGCTAGTTCTCCATCAATGCATCCAACTATGGTAGTTAACCGGCAAGTTATGTAGTTGTATGGGAAACGCACCCCAAGTTGACAACAGTTTGAAAAGATTCACAAATTGCCTCAAATCGGTTTAATTTTTCATAGTCTGAATAGCAAAAAAACAAACACACAAACAAAATCAGATGTTCAGAAAACCAGGTCCAAATTGCAGTTGGGACGTGAAATGTATAACATCATACAAAATGCACAATATTGTCAAGAGCCAAGTCCAAATTCACCCACTCTTTCCTCACATACCAATCTACTCATAATGTCTTCCCTACAGCATCCAACGTCAACTCATCAGATTTTGACAACACACTGTCTGAAAAAGTGTGATCTCAACAACTGCAAAACCTGGCCCCCAAACCAGGAAAACACTAAAAGACACCCAGTAACTCACCTTTCTGGCAATGGTTCGAGGTCCAGCATCTGTAATTGTCATTGTCGTTGTGTTGAAGGCGTGCGGATACAAACAGAGGTGATTCCCCGTCCGGCAAAAAAACCATCTCCGCCACGACTTGGACTGCTTATTTCCTAGCACTGAAATGTTAATACTTCAGCAGATAATGAGAGACCAGTCCACAGAATCCAGGTAGCAGAGCTCTGGATTCTTCTCGATTCGTATCGCACCCCTGAGTTGTTTTTGTGTGATGTTCCGAGGACGTGGTTGTAAAGGCCCCCCGTATCTGTCCTTCAGGCTGGTTAACTCAAATATAACTGGGCGTTAGTTTGTTCAGAACAAGCGAGTACTGTCCGGCCCCTCCCGGATCACGGCGAGGTTTGGAAAGAGGGTGCTGAGGCTGTCCAGCCCGGATACACGGAAGAGGAGCAGGTAATCCGTAATCATGGTCAGTTTGGGGAAACTGAGGGTGCGGAAGACCTCCTGATTGTTATTGTTTTTGCTTCCAATGAGAAGGATCTGCAGGTATCCCTCAACCACCGTACAGTTCTCCAGCCGCTTGAAATTACTGATGTCATTGCCAATGTCAATGCCTGGACCACAGACTGGAAGGAGGAAAAGAGAAATTACCAGATGCAGATTGTAATATTCAACAGTCACAGACAGCAAGAGATAATTAAAAAAAAAATGACCTTGAATATGTGAATGAATAGTTTGATTAATGGTAACAGACTCAGACTGTACAGGTTTCCCTCACATACGCATCAAATTAGTTGTACTTGTGTCTTAAATAGACAGAATGTCCAAAAATGTACGTATCCATGTGTCGTTCCAAACCTGTATGACTCTAGTGTTTCCCTCCATGTGGAACACCCATACCTATAAGAAGTATTTTGATGTTCTCAGTGTTTTTTTTGTTGCTGACATTACAATCGAAATTCAATGGGGTCCAATGTTGTTTGTGTTCAAAAGGTGATATTTTCAATGTCTCCGTGCGTTAAATCTTTGGACCATACAACAAAATTAAATGGGGTTCAATGTGGTTTGGACCCCAACGTTCTTCAAAATATCTTCTTTTGTGTTCCCACGAGCGCAAAAAAAAAAAAAAAAAAAAAAAAAAAAATAAAAAAAACAAAAAAAATGAATATGGGTTTGAACAACTTGGATGACCGAATTAACCAAAGCATTTACACAACTATATAGAACGAACACTAAAACAAAACACAAATCCAATGATTTAGGCCAATAAAATGAACACGATGACCAGTTACTGACTGTCAACCCAAGCAGACATGTGAAAAGTTTCAACCAACTGCAGTTTTTCTTCTGCCAGTGACACAGTTCCCTGAGAGAGCTTTTATAAGACGAATTATTGTGTTATTAAACAGGTATCCTGAGACGGCCATTTCTGCTTTCACTTACCACCCATTAAGTTGTTTATTTTTCACAGTGCGATTTGCCCACAAGCTAATCACAAAGAAAGATCCTAAAACATTTAGGCCGAGCTGAAAAATGAATCCTGGAAAATGCAGTAAGATAATTATAGAGCTCTTGAATTATAGATCCTAAATGACATTTTAAAAGATAACATTACCTAAAAGTTTATAAATTTTAAATCTTATATAACACTCTCAGAGGGAAAAGGCCCACTCCTTCCTCTTGAAGGTAATCTTTTCTTTTAAAGCCACCCTTAAATTCTGATTTTAACAAGTATGCATTGGTGTATTATATCCATTATGCTAGAAAATATAATTAAACGATGGCAAAAACAAGCATCTTTCACCGCACTGGAAGACAGACAGCACCCAGCCTGTCTGCGGACTCTTAACATTTTCACACTGCTGAGTAAACAGTGCTATCTTTATTGCTTTGATGGCGCTCCAAATCTCATGTTTACATTTGATAACCCAATTCCAGCCTGTTATTGCGAACTCTCGTAGGTAGCAGACTGGAGGCATTTGGAAATTAGATCATAAACTGATGTCATTGTTTAGAAATGAAGCAGAAAAAAATAAAAAACTTAGCCCAAGCTAGTAACTCCCAACACTTCAGATTCTACAAAAAAAAAAGATTGCGACAGAACACTTTCACATGAAAACAGAACCACAAAACAAGACAACCTCATATTTTTGCTAACAAAGTCAGACAGTACTTTGATAGTTGCCTCAACTCATGCATCTTGAATGCATTCAAAATATATAAATACATTTCTATTTTTTACATTTTTATGTCCCTGTAAAACATGTCTTAACATACTTGAAAAAAACATTTAAACTCAAGTATTAAAATAAAAAAATTAAAAAAAACATACGAGTTAAATCACAATATCAAATATGGGGTGATTTTTTTATATTTACTACAAAATTGGCTTTATAAAAATATTACTGGGGTTTCTTCATATTTATCTTTCTACAGACTAAGCATATTGGGAATATTGTTTTACTTTGTAATCAATTAGGCTAATACATTTTCATCAGGACCACTTTTAAGTCTTTTGTAAAATCCCTTTGACTAAAACAAGTTTTTTTCTGACATAATCTTCAGAAATCAGAAAATCAGAAAGAGCTTTATTGCCAAGTATGTTTGCACATACAAGGAATTTGTTATAGTGTCACAAGCTTCCAGTACACGGAGACAACAACAATCTTCCAAGAAGTGACAATTTTTAGAACCAAAACAACAACACAAACATTAATATTAACGAATCATTTGATGAATTATGTGATGTTTTGGAACTCTAAAGCATTCCATGCTGTTAGATAAAATTACAGATTGCTATTCAAACCGACAAGTGAATGTAAGCTAACACTCAACAAGAATCACCCTATAATGATAAACACACAAACTGCTTTAAGTCAACCAAAAGGAGGCGGCAGATCAACAAATAAGCCAGTGGTTTGATCTCAAGATAAGTCAACCAGTTAACCCCAGTCACATTTACACCCCACTGTGAATCTTTAACTATCCTGTGCCAAGAGAGACAGGTTATACTTAGGATTTCCACTGAGAACCTCCTCTGCCTCACTACCTCGCTGCCCTGCAACCGCCGGGGTTAACAGTAAAACCCAATTACACAGACTTCACAAACTCCTCACTCTTCCAATCAACAGAACCCAGTCTGTTTAGCTAGAGCGGGTGTTTTTACATGTTCTATTTTAAAAACACAGATCGTTCCTCCCTCTCTTGATGAATCGGGGGGTCTTATTTGCAGTTTACTTGGAAACATGGAAATTTTGTGGTGGTCAAACATGAAGGGAAGCAAAAATTGCTTCTTTTTTTGTGAGAACTTACAGGGTTATTGATTTTAAAGAGGCAGAATAATGAACACTGAATATCTTACATGTTTTTTCACAAATGCATGGGCCAATTTAGGATCGTTTAAGAACACAGGGCAGTTTTGCATAGAAAAACAAAGGCAATTTGCATTGCCCATGTGGGTTAAACTAATATTAATAATGACTAATTTCCAGTACGTTTGACCATAGGAATCCATGCAAACCCACCACAGCACCAACAACATGCGACACACAGTAACAAGTAAACAAGCATGCCCTGTCGTACCGAGCACGTCAGTGTTATTCCAACATGTGTCGTCATCTAAAATCACTTTCATTTACTGGCAACCACCTCACAGCGTCCCAACATATCCTACGAACCTAACAGCGACCAGCCCGTCCCTGATAGCTATATCTCGCTAACTGTAATCACACTTATCAATATGATCTGTCAGTTATGTTGTTAACCAAAGAAAACAAATAATAATCTTTCCAGCCTTCTGTGTCAAAGTGAAACAGATTTATCAAATCTATGATGAACTCTATTTAAATTAAAGAGCTGCGAGACTACTGAAGACTACTTCTCATGGTCTCAAGGAATGAGTCAAAACATTACCAAAGCTTTAAAAACCAGAACCTGAAATACACATTGAGTCTTAAACTCTCATGTCCAGTGAGCACTTTGTATGTAATAGCCTAAGAATTATTAACGTTTCAAGGACTGGCAGACAGGTTTGAATAGGGATAAACAACACCAATGCTTTTAATATCTAGTCTAGTTTATTAAAAATCCTGTTGGTTTGTCACTTAAATTAACCAGATAGTGTCACCAAAATCTCCCATGCTGCTAACATGGTGGTGATAACTCAAATTTGACTTAGATACCTCTGCTAAACGTAGATCTGTACCTACAAGTGCACATAATGGCACTTGTGAACACAATTACAACCACTCTAGATACCAACAGTAGCATTATTTAATAGATAGAGTGGTAAAATACCTCTGAAATTACTATTAGAAATAGCAGTGTTTGCACGACCAAACTTGACTTTGTTGTGTTCTTTGGCTTTGCACACTCCTGTTACGCATAATATGTGTGTGTTTCCATTTCTTTTGTTTAAAGAAACATTTCAAGGGAATGAAAGCAAGAAAAACATGCAATTAAAATAAAAGTAAAAACAGTTGGTCTGGATTTTGAGCCAGTTTACTTTCCACACATCGCAAATGAAAGCTTCAACCACTCTGAAAGAAAAATGAAAGTGAAGGTTACTTAGACCAGCAACACCAATGATGATCTAATCCAAATGCATCCATATCACTAGAAGAACTTACTCTCTCCATGACAAAGTGTAGAGAGGACCAGGACCAGACCACAAAACAAGGTCCAATATCGCCTCTGTCTGCTAGATCTCATTCCTGTACAATAACAAGGCAAGCAAAAATAAAGTAATTACAAGTATAACAAAACAGGGGAGACAGCTCAACCCTTCAACGTGGATGATGCTTGACTCTTGAAGTCTTCTCAGCACAAAAATATCATCAAAGTTGGTTATGGAGGGGGTTAAAAAACAAAAGATAGATACACAGCAGCTGGAAATAATCAAACAACGCCAATTTCGTCCATCTTCACTGTGTTTTTGCTGGGATAAATGACCCTCCAGGCACCCCAGCGAGATTATTCAGCAGCCCCAGCCCGCTCTGCCCTCACCATGAGGCGGATTCACCCGCACTGAATCTCGCGCTGCTCAAACGTGTTTAATATTATTTTTGACAGCTTTTCCTCATCGATATATGTGAAAATAACCCAGAAAAACACGTAACGGCTTGATAATCCCCAGGTCCGTGCCCCATGTCGGGGGGAAATTTGGAAAACGCGTTGTTGTATGAATCCTCGCAGGCTGCTTTCAGCACTAGTCCAGTGAAACCCGCTTAAATCCGCTGGCTAAAACAGTCTGGACGACTGTGCGTATGTGTGTGTGATCTTCACCAGCTGCAAGATGCCTAGTACTCCTCACCCAGCGTTTTTAAAGGCCTAAAAAGCGGCGGAGAATCTCAGAAAGATGCCAAATAACATCCGTCCAGGCTTTAAAATGGTCTCTCTCTCTCTCTCTGCCTCCCACCATCTCCAGTCTTGAGATTTCAGACCTTGATTTTTCCCTTCAAGACGCGGGCAATGGAGGGCTCAGATGCGATCTGCGTTCATTTAGGAGATGTGAAGGATGTTGAGTAGATCTACAGTCTACATCTAGTCTCTCTCCGTTGAATTGACGCTGTAAACAAGGCTCGATCTCTCTCACACACACACATGCCGCTCACACACATAGTAGGTTAACATTACGTTGGATGAAGGTATGAGGGAAAAACCGGACTGGACACACACACGGAAACGGATTGGGATCTGATTTTGGAGGTTTCCAGTAGGACATGTTAGCGCTTCATAACAGCGCGCTGCACTCTTGTCAAGTGAAATATTTATTCAGGCTATTTATTATTTATTGCAATTATAGTCACATTCGGCTTTGAAGCAATTTTTTTTACTAATAAGTTTCTAGTAAATTTCACAGATAATTAGCCTACAAAAAATGGCAAATAACACATTGGATTAAACTAAGAATTTTGACAAGTATTTTCTTGTACTTCAATAATCATTGTTTTATTTACAACTGTGAAAAAAGTTTTTTTTTTTACAGTGTATGCCCACTAAAAATAAAACAAAATTACTATTGCATTTCTATAATACAGCTATCACAATTTCAAACAATGTATGGTTACATTCTTACAAAAATGGCATTCTTATCCGAAGGGGGAAAACAAAGATATTTATTGTGAAAAGATGTACTTTTTGTAGCCTATATATTTATAACTTTGTTTGATTATTCATTTAAACTACATTCACACATAATAAAAATATCTTAATGTGTTTTTCTACAAGAGAAAAAAAAGTATAAAAAGTTTACATTTTTACATTTATTTATTTGTTTATCGATTTTACGTTCACACAGAATAACATCAAATGTTCATGTATTTTCTCTACAATTTCTACTACGGTCTTTTTCGTTTGTTTGTTTTGTCAGGCCTCTTTTGGGAATCAGATTTTATCGATTTGTTTACGAATTTTACGTTACACAGGGAATAACAATCCAAATGTTCAGTTATTTTCTCTACACTTTCTACTACGAGTCTTTTTCGTTTGTTGTTTTGGCAGGACTCTTTTGGGAACTCAGATGCAGCATCTTGAATCACTGTAATTTTGCCTCACAAAGCACACACTGTTCTGCTGGTGGGAAACACTCATGCAATATCAAGTCAAGTCAAGTCTGCTTTATTGTCAATTGCTTCCCACATGTACACAGCCATAACACAGAGAATTGAATTGCTTCTCTCAGGACCTTGTGCATACCAGTAAAAAAAAACATAACAGTAGAACATAAATACAGATAGATACAGATTAAATATAAAATACAACTATACAAATATAAAAATATATATAAAGCAGCACAAGGCGCATGGCAGATAGAGTGCAAACCAGTGAAATAAACAAACAGTTCAGATATAATGATTGTAGTGCAAAAAGAGCTTATCAGACTGCTAAAGGACAGGTGTGTGTGGATTGGGAGGGGGTGAGTGGGAGAGTCGGTCAGAGGGTCAGAGTTCAGTGGTGCGTGGTGCAAAAGAGGGGAGGGGGGGCAAGGTCTGGAGGGAGTTCAGCTTTCTGACAGCCTGATGGATGAATCTGTCCTTCAGTCTGCTGGTCCTGGCTTGGAGACTCCGCAGTCTCCTCCCTGAGGGCAGCAGACTAAAGAAGCTGTGTGTAGGGTGGGTGGGATCACCTGCAATGCAAAGGGCTTTTCGGGTGAGACGGGTGTTGTGAATGTCTTGGAGGGAGGGGAGAGAGGCACCAACGATTTTCTCAGCTGCTCTCATTATGCGTTGAAGTGTCTTGCGGCAGGATGCATTGCAGGCGCCATTACCACACATTGATGCAGCTGGTCAGGATGCTCTCGGTGGTGCCTCTGTAGAAGGTGCACATGACGGGGGCCGGGGCTCTGGCTCTTCTCAATTTGCGGAGGAAGTAGAGACGCTGCTCTGCTTTCTTGGCCAGTGCTGCGGTGTTGCCAGCCCAGGAGAGATCCTCTGTGATGTGCAAACCCAGGAACTTGGTGCTGCTCACCCTCTCCACAGTAACACCATTGACGATCAGAGGAGCATGCTGAGTGCGCACTCACCTGAAGTCAACAACAATCTCCTTCGACTTCTCCACATTCAGAGAGAGATTGTTGTCACTGCACCACCCGGCCAGGCGGCTCCCCTCGCTCCTGTAGTTTGTCTCATCTCTGGTGCTAATGAGACCCACTACAGTCGTGTCATCCGCAAACTTAATCAGGAGGTTGGAGTTGTGTGACGGTGTGCGACTGCAGAGTGAAGAGGAGGGGGCTCAGCACACAGCCTTGGGGGGCCCCAGTGTTCAGTGTAATGGTGCTGGATGTGTTACTGCCGACACATACTGCCTGAGGTCTCCCAGTCAGGAAGTACAACAGCCAGTTGCACAGCGAAGTGTTCAGCCCCAGCTGGACCAGTTTGTAAATGAGCTGTTGAGGGATGATTGTGTAGAATGCTGAACTGAAGTCTATGAACAACATTCTGACTTATGAGTCTTTTTTGTCCAGGTGTGTAAGTGCTGAGTGGAGGGTAGTGGCGATAGCGTCATCGGTCGACCGTTTGAACCGATATGCAAACTGGAAGGGGTCCAAGGAGGGGGGGGGCAGACTTGATGTGGTGCATGACTAGCAATTCAAAGCACTTCATGAGGATGGGGGTAAGTGCAATTGGATGGTAGTCATTGAAGCAGGATGGAGACGGCTTCTTTGGGACTGGAAGTAGCTTGATGGTGGTAGCTTTTAAGCATGTGGGGACAACAGCCTGACTTAGTGAGATGTTGAAAATGTTTGTGAAGACATCGGTGAGTTCCACTGCACAGTCTCTCAGTACACGCCCAGGAATGTTGTCAGGACCAGGAGCTTTGCGTGCATTGATCCTGCTGAGGGATCTCCTCACGCTGTCCGGGGAGCACCTGGTACCCGGGAGGAGGTGGAGTCTTCTGTGCAGTGGTGCTGTTTTGTGCCTCAAAGCGAGCGAAGAAGACGTTCAGCTCTTGATGATGACATATTGATAATATGATTGGTTTCATCCATAATTAGTGCAGACTCATATAGCATGATTTTGCATTACCAAATATATTATATAAAACAGTAATATGATGTCAATTATTTAAAAAAAATATTAGATAAAACTTTATAATACAATTGATTCTCTCTTAATAGTAAGATAAGTGTTGCATTATTTATATCAACTTTATGTTACATTGGTCATTATTTCCTTTAAAGAGCTCTTGGTTTTCAGGCTTTGGTTGAGGTTGTAAGTGCTCATGTCAGTCTATTCCTCAACACTGAGTCATTGCACAAATAACAGCCGGTGTGGGTTACTTACTGAAAGCAATATTAACTCAAAACCAAAAGCAATGGCTTTGGGCAACTAGACAAATTATATACATTTAACACGGACACATTTGGAGTTGAAACATCATAATGAATAGTTCCATTAAGCTGTTTTCTTTGAGACATGGCAAAATATGAGACTCTAAACGAACGACACATCCTCTACTCATACCCTACATGTCTAGACAATTAAGGAGCGCACAAAGTTTGAGGAAGATCTGTAGATGTTTTACAACAATCTACAGAACAAATTAAATGTACTTACGATAATGCAAACTTTGTCAAATATGAGATCCGAAAAACTTATTTTATTTAATAAACAGCCGAAAACATTCTTTTAACTGGCCGAATTCATCCGCTGCTACACAGAGTTCAACACTCATCAGATTTGCTGTACAATGACTATCATGGAGTGATTAATATCAGCCAAGGAAAATCATGTCATGCAAATGTGTTGAAGATTAAAAAACAAGGAAAACCTGAAGCACTTGCACATTCAAATACAATGTTCAGTGAAGGCAAAGTAGCCCTGACTCTGCACCGTAAATAAAACACCACAATCTCACAAAAGGTGTGAATACAATCTATTTTGAAATCACTTTATTATGTTTAGACATCTATAACCCTTTAACTCTCTCCTAAGGAAAAGTGTGAAATCTTATCTGTAATTATACATACATACATTTAAAAAAAAACTACTCACAAAACCAAACACAAAACAAAGAATAAAAACTGTGAAAAGACACACAGAACAATACAGTTACACACAACATACATTAACCATAACAATGTTTGAGCAGGTGAACCAGCAACAAATTTAAAGGTCTTATAAGAAAATATTTATACATATTCACATACAGTATATACATTTTAAAATAATATTGTAAAAATATAAACATATAAAATAAAATACGACTAGAATTAATAATAGGACTTGTTTAGTAAAACAATAAATAAAAAAATATATTTATGCTACAAAAATTGACATATACATTTGAAAATAATAAATAATATATAATGTAATAAATAAAATCAAAAACACATCCAATAAATAAATAAAGTGAATAAAATAAGTGCATAACCATAAATATTTTCATAGTCAACTTCTGTTGTCTGTGACAATAATACTAACAGTAATCATTTAAAAATACATCTAAAATAAAACAAAATGAAAATTAAATAAATAGTGTAATCATGAATATTTTCAGCCCTCCACATTACAGTGTCCATGATTAAAAATACATATAAAATAAAACAAAATAATAAAATAAAATAAAAAAAAAAAAAGGGATAATCTAAAAAGTGCATTTCTATGATTATTTTCAGGCCTCCTCATTACCCACGGTCACAACAGGTCATAAATTCTGGAGTATATTAGGAAGAGACGGGGTCAATAAGCTAATAGGAATGGACATTATATCTTTTGAGATGGAAATTTCTTTTAGACATAAGAATTTATAAATAACTGTACAATGCCTTGCAGTGCTGAAGATCATCATTTAACCCTGTGGCTGATACGATCCGTTTTCAAACAAACAGGAGATGCAGAGTACAACAAGCTCAGGGTTTGTTAGGATGTTGGTGGTCCTTTCTCTAACGAAACAAGAAAAGCCTTTTTGCTGAAGTATAATCTGTGACAGTCTTGATTATCACCATAATTACAGAGCTCTTTCGGCCCAAAGAGGAGAGCACAGAAGAACTGTGTTAGTGCGGCACAAATAACTCGATCCTGGCACACACATTTAAGCCCCTGTCACATTTTGAAAATTATAGGGCGAGAGCACACATACACCCATTAAACAATGGACTGTACATCCACGGCCACCCAAGACTACAACTACAGAAATCCAGCTTTGAACGAGCACAAACTGTACCAGCATGCCCTTCCGATCTCCCCCACCCCTCTCCACCCACTCAGTGTTTTGCCTGTCCTCTTGCATTTGTTAAATCCTCATAAACTGTCCCAATAAAGACGGCATACAGCCCACCTACCTCGAGCGCCTCTTGTTGGTTTAATTCTCTCTCTGCACTCAAGTGGAAATAAATGTGTTTGCCACCAACGGGTCACACATGCTAATGAGCCACTGTTTGTTTTTGAGGAGGAATGGAATTCAGGATGAGATGGGAAAAGGAGTGAAAAATTATAAATGTGCCTGAATACTAATATCTCCTTGCGCTCCTGAAAATAAATGTTGTTTATTGGCATCAGTGGTTAGAACCTATATTATTCAGGGAACCCCTCCATTACACAAGAGGTTCTTCATGGTGGAAAAAGGTTCTTGAGATTATTACAAATTCCTTTTACATTTTTTCTTTTATCTTTTTACTTTTTGTCTCTGAATTTTGAGTTTACATTGTAGTTATTTGTTTTTCCAGTTTTTCTTGTAATTGCACATTTACATCTTGTAATTCTGACTTTTCAGATTTTTTCTGAATTCTGACTTTACATCGCACAATTTGTGTGTGGTTGTGTGTGTGTGTGTGTGTGTGTGTGTGTGTGTGTACCTGGTATTTATCACGTTATGGGGACCAAATGTCCCCACAAGGATAGTAATACTAGTCAATTTTGACCTTGTGGGGACATTTTTGAGGTCCCCATAAGAAAACAAGCTTATAAATCATACAGAATAAGTTTTTTTGAGAAAGTAAAAATGCACAAAGTTTCCTGTAAGGGGTAGGTTTGGTCTAGGCAATAGCACATACAGTTTGTACAGTATAAAAACCATTATGCCTATGGAATGTATCATAAAACATGGAAACACAATTAAATGTGTGGGTGTTGTTCCCGCCACAAAATAAAATAAAAAGGTAACTGCGACTTTTTATCTCAAAATTCTAACTTTTTTCTCTCAGAAATGAGTTTCTACCTCACAATTGCAAAAAAGGTAACTGAGTTTTTTCACAATTCATAATTCACAATTCTGACTATTTTTAGAATTTAGATTTTTTTTCTCTCAGAAATATGAGTGTACATCTTGAAACATTTTTTATATGTTTCCACCACAATGTAAACAATAAAAAGGTATTTGTTACTTATCTCACAATTCAGACTTTTCATTTCACAATTACAAATTGTGAGTAGAAATAAAAAAAATAAAAAAAATTAACAATTATCTTTTTTTTTTTTATCCCATGCATGGAAAGCAGCCTTTCATTTATACACGAGGACTCATTCTGGTTGCCCGATTTGCTAGAAAAAAACTGCAAATAAGAACATAGCCCTAATAAAACAAAATAAATCGAATGCTTTAAATTGAAAATAAGACCAAAATATCACAACCTGCATCTGCCCAATTTAACACCTATATCAGCGTTTATGGAGCCAAAGCCCCAAAAGCACTTATATAATAGGTGGATATGGCAACACTTTAAGAAAGCAAACAAGATGACTCTGTCGGTGGCGGTGTAGTTAAAAGTGCAGAATCTAATGAATCTTTGGTCATTATAATATTACTTTGGTCAAAAAGAGTGGTTACCAAATGCACAGGGCACCAGAATGTTACTACAGAATCATCACAATTTCGAGAGTTGTGTTGCAAACAAACACTAAACAATAATTTAGGGGATTCCCTCCTGTATTTAAAAGCAGCTGTCACTCCTGAAAAGTATGTAACCTAAGGAAAATATGTCTTTTTTTAAAAACTGTTTACTGAAAAGTTCTTTGGGGAACCTAAAATGCTTCTTATATGGCACTGCTGCGAAAGCTCCTTTTTGGAACCTTTATTTTTAAGAGTGAATCAATAAAGAAAGCTTTGGCTTTTGTGCTGACCCATAAGTAATATATTATGAAATGCCTTACTAAGAATCTTCATGAGAATGATTCTAGGTAAGGTTTTTTCTCTTCTTTCCAGGAATCAAGCGAGCACTCAGACTGCGGCAGACTAAAGCAAAGATTAGTAATCCTGCCGTGTCTGAAGTATATAACCAGGCTGACTGACTGTTGGCTAAACAACACATTGCTATTTTAGTTATTGTGCAAGTCATCGGTCATCTGGATATCAAAGGCTTGTAATCAAGGGTTCCCCTAACACAAAAAAAGTTAAAACGCTACACTTTTAGTAAGATGAACTGTACGATCGCTGGGCCAACAAGTATTATGTTGTAGGTACACTTCAGACTGCATTACACTAATGCATTTTACTCTGCAATAAGATGTGATTCATAATACTGGCACGATGACAAACCCTAGATAGAAAGTCCCTTCTAACCCAAAAAGGCTTTATAAAAATCACTCTGGAACTAATTGAATATTATGTTACTAGTCCAATGCAATAAAGTACAATGATCCACATATTGGGATTTGTAGAGACCTGGCCAAGTTGTATTCTAAGTTAATTTGTTAGTCTGACCAGAGAGGGCGCCACAAAACACATTACAGCATTCATCGCTGGACCAAAACAACTGCTGAAGTGAAGTGAGTGAAGTGAAGTGACATATGCTAAGTATGGGACCCATACTTGGAATTAGTGCTCTGCATTTAACCAATCCTAAGTGCACACACACAGTAGTGAACACACACTACACACACACACACACACCACAACACACACACACACACACACACACAACACACCACACACCACACACTGTGAACAAAACACCCGGAGCAGTGGCGCCCGGGGAGCAGTTGGGGGTTTGCTCAAGGGTCTCACCTCAGTCGTGGTTATTGAAGGTGGAAGAGCGTGCTGGTTATTCACATGGATGCAACAGGATGTCAATTTGAGATGATGTCTGGCTTTAAATCAATCACTCAATCAATCACTCAATCAAATAATCAATCACAGTCAATCAATCAACATCAATCATCAATCAAACAAACAAACAATAAAATACAGTATCGAAAGTTTTGATGGGATGTTACAAAAAAACTATGATGGCACTGCGGATTTCTGAGACAAAATATTTTATATTGTTCATATATAAAACATGTTTAATAATTATATTTAAAGTAAATAAGTAATAAGAATTAACATTATTTTATTTGAAACATTTAAAAGCACCTACAAATATGTATATGATATTCATCTTAATTTAATTCTTTGTGTAATATTTGGTCGAACATCTTAATAAATTTATGCTTATGATAAAACAATATTCCTTATAAATTATTTTCATATTTAATAAAAAAAAATTACTACAGCGTGATTTAATAAAAGAAAATGCTTTGAGCTTGCATTTTCAAAAGTCCAAAAGAAAAAGAAAGAAAATAAAAATACACCTGTTCACACATATCACTATATGCTCACGATGAATAACAGTGCCTGTTCACTTACATCTGTCTTTACAAGAACTTAAACTGCATGACATGACAAGATCAGCCTGCTAGTCATTGAACTGATATTCTGATCATGAGGTTCAGTGCCTTGCTCAAGGGCCGTACATTACAACTTAAACAAAATGTATAATGAAATAAAAACAACAACAAAGTAACAAATATATGAATGGGTTGCATTATCTGTTGGATACAGTTAGTGTTAGTCTGGATAAAACCAACACTATGTGTACAAGTTTGGAGCCAGTACGATTTTTTTTGAAGAAGTCTCTTCTGCTCATCAAGGCTGCATTTAATTGATCAAAAATACAGTAAAAACTGTAATATAGTGAAATATTATTACAATAAAAAAAAGTTATATTTGAATATAGCTCGAGCTCTAGTTTTGATATTTGCTAAATAAAGGAATTTGTTAGAGACATGACCTGCCATTTCCAGTCATTTCTCTTTAATGCCAAAGATATTAATCAGTTACTGAATGCCTTATTTTCAAAAATGTAAAATGATATTTTCATAGGAGCCTGATAAAAAAAGCTAATTTCAAAGAAAAATCTCAGACGGACATAGAGGTTTTTGCATCTGAAGTTCCTATAGAACAGTATACATGTGAAGGGATATAGTCAGGATTATGGACTGTGCTGTGTTGGGTTTTGGACCCGGTTTCTGTCCGTTTCCTTTATTCGGTCATGTTCTTTCTCGTTTGTTGGCGTAGGAGTCTGACAGCTGTGGTTCGTAAGTATCCCTTGTATTTAATCCTGTTGTCAGTTGCCTTTGTCGGTTCTACTCATGGTGTGTGTAATTCCCATGTCGTTCAAGGATTAAAGATGTTTATTGTATCAGGTTCATTCGTTCCTCTTCTGTGCTCATCCAGCACAGATCGTGACCGAAAACGACCTAAAACAGAACCTCCGTGGTGTCTACCCTCCGTTTTTGTTTCCGGTTTTTTACCCTCTGTTTGTTCATTGTGTTTCTATGGATCCCCAGCTTCGCCCGAATTCCTCTCTCCATAAGGAGCAGGGGGAGCGCTCGCTCGAAGGACCAAGACCAGACGGTTTTGGCCTCGGCCGAACTACCAGCTTACTGGACGCGCGCTATGACGCGTTATAGACGCTAGCCTGAACACGGTCAGAGCGCCGTTGTCCATTGTGGAATCTCACCAGGAGCCAAAGCCCCACATCTCCCGCTGCGGAGAAAGCCCGAAGCCACGAGGACGGAGAGCGAGCCAATCTCCTGCCACGATCTCGAGACCAGGCAATGCCGAGCTAAGCGGAGGATCGACCAGGCCAGTAGAGCCAAGCCACTCAGAAAAGGTGAGAAGAAGCCGGCGACATTGCCAGCAACGAGGGAGCAAGCCGCAGACAGTGTGAGTGCCGGACGAGGAGCTCCGCCCCCGGCACCGGGATGAGGGTGAGTGAGTATGGCGTGGCAAAATGCCAAGCAAGAGGAGAGGGCTCCAGTCCGAAGCGCATTCAGTGCCAGATCCTCGTAAGCGCCATCCTGTGCCCGTGTTCAGCCTAGAGGGGGCTTCGATTTAGAGTTAAGACCTGATATGACGAAGACTGAACAATTGACAGCCCTCCAAACACGCTCATTACCTTCCTACCCCTGCGTAGATCTGGCAGCCCCTGGATCGCCCTCAGCCACAATATTACGGTGCGGAGCTACGGGGTTTGCCATCCTCCAGCGCGCCATGGATGGAAAATCCCTCCACTCCGTCTCCAGCCTCCGAGGCCCAATGGAACTCACACTCGCCTGAGACCCAGCGGCTCAGACTCGCTCCTACTCCCTCACATACCAAAGTCACCCGTCGATCACCAGCCCCTGGGCTCCCTCTTCCCGCCAGCTCGCCTTGGTCGGGCGTCGACACGAACATATAGCCTCAGGACGACGAACTCGGTGACTCGTCGCTCAGTCCCACGGGCTCTATTGGCTCCTTCATCCGCCAGTTCACCTTGGTCCTCAGTCGCTCCGACTCTGCTGCGAATCTCTGGATCTCCGCCTCCGCCTTGGTTGCCAGAGCCCTCGGCTCCACCCTGGCCCCCCGGATCCTCGGCATTCCCCTGGCTTGTTGGCTCTCCGTCTCCGCCTCGGGCTTCTCCACCACCTGTTCCGCCGCCATTCCTCCTCCAGGTCCTCCCCATCGGCTCCACGTGGGACGTCATATGGATGTGGGCATGGGTCATAACAGGAATCCTCCAACTCCAAAGCAAATCTGTGCTCCTCCTGATCCGGGTCCCTCCTGTCTCCTCCCTGGACTATGTCTGCCGGCCCCCTCCCGGGTGTCTGTCCTCCACGGTACTCCATGTCTCCTTGTTCCGCGCTCCTCCCAGCACAGATCGTGACAGATATAAAGACAACAAAATCAAATGATCATTTCTATAATTAAACAATTGGCTTTTATATTGTCTTTGGTACAAAAGCAAATTGTTAAAATATTTTCTGGAAATTATTGACGTTTTATTTGGTTGACAGCATATTTGATATTAACACACAATTGTTTTCACAAAACAACATGCAGATTTACTTTTTTTTCTCAAAAATACATTTTTTTAATAAAATAAAGTAATAAAAAAAGAATTCATGATTTCTGAATGTCTTTTAGAAAGCAGAATGAAATAAAAATATTTTCAAATTTGGTGAATGTGAAAAAAATAAATATTATGTGAAAGCCTTAAAAATGCAACTATTACATTAGCACCTAGACCTATTATTATATTATTGTAAAAGGTATAAAATGCCACCTACTTTGCTCTATGATTCACAAGAGTTTTGTCCAGTTCATGGGAATCGATTCATGCCAGTGCATGGACATTAATAATGAAAAACAGGAGAGATATATTTATAAACTCACAGCTCTGCACTGCACAACTCATCGCCATTCATTCTAGCGCACACAATCCAAGAGAAAGAAGGCCAAAATAAACAACAGAACCTGAAAAACAAGACAATGAACACCAGCTCTCTCATTTGGACAGGTCAGAAATTATATTTGTCGGATGAGCCCCTCCAAACTTCTCACAACCGGCCACCCTCTGATCAAACCACAACTCAAGCCGTATCTCTCTCTAAGAAAAATCCTGTGTCTACAGTCACTTAGTGAAAGAGGTTACATAACACACAATAACAGACACCGTGCCAGCCGCCAGTAACTTCAGCGTTCAGATTGAAGTTCAAATGAGATTCATGTGTTTTGAGGCCAAGACAAAAATGTTCTACATTTTCCTGTCAGTGGTGAAATTCTTTTGTGAAACTAGAATACTATCCCATTTAACCATACTTGTCAAATTGTGTCACAATCAGCACATTTCTTTTTCTAATATTTACAGCAGTTGTTTTATTTTTCATACATATAAAGCATAAGACATTAACTTAAGAGATCACTGAGATAACTAAGAGATTATTCTGTCATTATTCATTCATCCCAGTGGTATTTTAGTATCATTAATGCACTATTATAGTTTTAATTTTAAAAGTTTCAGTAATTTTGCTGTGTGTCTTTGTCATTTTATTCGTTTTTTAAAAATATGTCTATAGTTTTTCATTTTTATTTATTAGTTTTAGCTTATTTAGTTTTAGTTATTTTAATACTTCAAGTTAAACTAAATGAAAATAAGAAATAAAAAGTTATATAAAAAGTACAGCTTAAATTCATTTAAATTAATTTTGCTGTGTTTTGTAATTTTTATTAGTTTTAGTTTAATTAATTTGAATAATTTTAGTACTTCAAGTTAAATTAAACAAAATATGAGAAATAAAATACAATGTTTTTTATTTTATTTTAAGTTAAGGTTTGTTTTATTTCAAGTAAAAAAATAGTTTTTTTTTACTATTATAGCACTGACTCATCCTCAAGTCTTTCCAAAACCTGTATGGCTTTCTTTTTCTGTGGAAAACAAAATTCAATATTTCAAGTTTCAATGTTTTTTTTTGTCCACACAATTAAATTCAATGGGGTTCAAAATTTCTGGCAAATAAACTGCCATAGAAGAGACAATCTAATTAAAGTACTGTGACTAAGCACATTCAGTTTAAATGTGAGGGCTGTATAAATCTGAAACTGACAATGTCAAAGTAATATACTGGCATGGAAAAAGCATTTGGAAATGTGACAGTCTTTCTGAAGGGTTATACAGAAAACAGTGGAGAAATTTATACACTTGAAATACATCATAATTTATGGCAAGTTGCTTAAACTTCCTGTACTTTTGGAAATGAGGAAAGGTTTACAGAAGTATAGCAAGCAAAAACCAAGTACCTCAAAATGAAGTGCTTCTGTGAAAAAAATTCACTAGAACATAAACTGAGGTATATTTAAAGGGGTGGTTGACTGTTTTTTTTCTAGGCTTGATTGTGTTTATGGGGTGCAGTCTAACATGTGTTAATGCATTGTTTTTTAAAAAACGCATTATTTTTCACATAATTTACTTTATTCCACACCGCTCTGTCCCTTCTCTGAAAAACACACTGATCATTTCCTTCTTTTATGAAGCCCCTCCCTCAGAAATAGGCGATGGGCTCTGATTGGTTAGCTAGCCCAGTGTGTTGTGATTGGCTAAACCGCCTCTAGCGCGCGTCTAAACATCCCGCCCCTCAACATAGCAGCATGTGCTCCGGTTGTATTGTAAAAATGGCATCGTTAATATCGCTTATCATTTTGAGCCCGATTGAGAAGCAGAGGATGTTATTGAAGAGGATCGCGCAGAACCTGTGCAAGCACAGCTTTTAATGGTAGGCCTATGTTTTTTTTTTGTTGTTGTCTCATACTTTTAGATACGCTGCTATTTGTAAATGCTACTGCTTATGTTAGCTTTTAATATACGGTTTTATCCTGATTAAAGCTTTAATACAGTACGGCAACTGCACGCGTGTCCATGTTTAACGCTTCTCATAGCTATGTGAAAATAAGTGTATAATTGGAATAGTTAATTTTTGGAGCTGAATGAGAGAGAGAGAGAGAGAAGAGAGAGAGAGAGAGAGTGTGTGCAGAGCAGGGGGATCGAGGAACAATATTAAGAACCGCCGATTTAGAACATTGACTTTGAAACTTGTGAATCCATTAGAATCGTTAGAAGACAGAATCGCGATTAATATATGAATAGATTTTTACGTGCACCCCTAGTTTTCTCTTCCTCTTCTCTAAAGCAGCGCAGCATGGCCTCGCCCCCTTTGCTGCCTTCTCCCGAGGGCGGGGTTTATCTGGGTTTGTGACGTCATGAACCCGGGAAGTAACTTGTTGTAGTACCAGCCGTTTTTGTAGGCATTAAACTGCCAGAATTTTAAAAGGCGATATCTCCGTTTGCATTGAACTTTCAGCTTCGTAACTTTGCAGATATTGTTTATGCTCAAACAACAACATTACACACTAACTAACGTTAAAAAAAGTGAAATCGCAATGAACCACCCCTTTAAGTATTAGTTGTCTGCATGTAGTGCCTTTTCAAGACTTAACTTATGTGTGTATTTTATGCAAACTGTACTTTCATGTTAGCCACTTAAAGAGAGTCTTCAAGGCTGTGATTTTTTTGGTTATTGCAGTTTGAAACACATAACAGCAGGACTTGCTGGAAATTGCTTTTCTTTGCAGGTAACATCCCTGGAGATGCTTTACAACTCCATTGCCAGTTAATAGAAGTAGAATACGATCTCTAACCTATATTAGGTGCGGCACTTTAGTATGTGCAACGACACATTTTCACACTTCAAAACTTCATCAGACAATTCCCATCAGATTTAGAGTTAAAGTTATCATAACTCGTTTGAATCATCTCCTGAAACAATATGAGGCTCACTTCTGGTTGTGAACATTTCCATTAAGACTTTATTTATTTATCTGATGGCATTCCCTGTGCACTGCATTTGAGCTGAAATGGTTTATTGTATCCTTGTTGGGAAAACACTGTCACATGCATACTGAGAACAGACGAGTTTCTACGAATTTCAATCTGCATGTTCATTTTTGCCTTTGTTGGAGCCATAAATTTTAACATTTAAATGGTTGTTGCTCTTAAACATTTACATTTATTAATTTAGCAATTCATCAAAATACACACTAGTTTTATTCAGCAAGGATGCATTAAATTGATTAAACATGACAATGATTTCAAACATATGCTGTTCTTTTGAATTTTCTATTAATCAAATATTCCTGAAAAAAAATGCATCATGATTTCCACAAAAAATATTAAAAACAGCACAACTGTTTTAATCATTGATAATAATAATAATAATAAATGTTTTTTGAGCAGCAAATCAACATATTAAGGGGATAGTTCACCCCAAAATGAAAATGTGATGTTTATCTGCTTACCCCCAGGGCATCCAAGATGTTGGGCCTGTGTTTCTTTTCTTCATAGACACACACATTGCTTGATGTTTAACTTTAACTTTGCAGTCTATCAGTCGTATAATGCACGTCAATGTTTACAAAATCTATGAGAGTAAAAAAAACCATGCACAGACAAATCCAAATTAAACACTGCGACTCGTGACGACACATTGATGTCCTAAGACAAAAAAACGATCGGTTTGTGCCAGAAACCAAAAAGTATTTATATAATTTTGTTTTACCTCTAATACACCACTATGTCAAACTGCTTTGAGCGCGTGCACGGCATCCGATGCGTGAGGTGTGCACGCGCTCTGGCGTAGTTTACGTTAATGGTGTGTTGATATCCAGAGCCAAGAGCAATCAAACCATAACTTCGGCGAGCATTCTCAGAAGTTGGTAATACTGAAAGTCATACGGTGCCCCGAGGGAAGTTCTCCGGGGGGGTGGCGAGAGAAATAATCTTTAGTTTTAAAGAAGTCGGTTTGAACAATCCGGATAAGCGCACGTAAGTACCATTTTGATTAGCCGTCATACCTACAATGACTATGCACTGTGTAAACAATGAGTGACGTATACGCGCGAGAGATCACTTCCGGCACTTGCATAAACTACGCCAGAGCGCGTACACACCTCACGCTCCGGATGCCTGCACGCGCCCAAAGACAGTAGTTGGACATAGTGGTGTATTAGAGTTAAAAAATTATATAAATACTGTTCGGTGTCTTGCACAAACCGATCGTTTTCGTGTCTTAGGACATCAGTGTGTCGTCACGAGCCGTAGGGTTTAATTTGGATTTGTCTGTGAATGTTTTTTTACTCTCATAGATTTTGTTACCATTGCCATGCATTATAAGATTGATAGACTGCAACGGTTTGAGTTAAAAATCTTTTTTTGTGTTCTACTGAAGAAACAAAGTCCCTACATCTTGGATGCCCTGGGGGTAAGCAGATAAACATCAAATTTTCATTTTTGGGGGAACTATCCCTTTAAAATGATTTCTGAAGGATCATGTGACACTGAAGACTGGTGTAATGATGATGAAAATTCAGCTTTGCTTCACAGAAATTAATTTTATTTTAAAGTATATTAAAATAGAAAGCACTTATTTAAAATTGTAATGATATGAATCAAATAATACTTTTTTAAATATAAAATCTAATTATTGCAGCTTAAGTATGTTCAATTATATACATTAATACATAGATGTATGTACAGTGTGTATCTAATTGCACATACTTATAGAGTTATTGATTTTTAGCAAGTATTATACTTTAAGTTGTTTTTGGTGTATTGGTGATTATTTTTCCTAAAGGGAAGATAAACAGTGGGAGACTTCAGTGTAATCAAATCACGTCCAAATCACCTTTCAAGTTCATAGCTGATGGCAGACTGATGATAAACAGTTTAATGGCTGCAATGCATAATGAGCGTTTCAATTTTGGATTTTTGTGCAAAAAATACAAAATATAACCACAGAACAGAAATCTAAATATCTCTTAATATCTTAATTTACTCTTGTGAAAAATACCTTTGTAATATCTAATGTGCCTCAACTCGAGTTTCAGAAGAGGTCTCAAACATGTGCTCATCAAACATAACGGAGTCTCTTGAGCTATGAAAAAACATAACAATAAATGCTTCAGAGTGATCATGTTTTCCCCCTAAAACCCCGATTTGTTAGAGAATTCACAGTCCGTTTGTATATATGTGTATGTGTATGTGTATGTGTATGTGTGTGTGTGTGGGGGGGGGGTGTCTATACATGTGAGCAAACCTGAGCTTTGTTTCGCTCCTCCTCTCAAATGGAAAGGAGTGTGTGTGTGTGTTTGTTTTTCCCATCAGCCTCATCATCTACACCAACTCCTACTTCTGTGACTTTCCCTATATGGATAAATGGTATGTCCACTTTTACTCTCTTCTGTTTGTCAGTCAGGCGTGTGTGTGTGTTTATAAGATCTGACTTTTATCTCACACAAGAACTAAGAAGTCTTTTTACAAAAGAAAGAGAACTGCTGCAAGATTTCTGTGATCCTGCGCTGCTGCATGCATGGCTTTCCAGACAGAGTGATTTAGCGTATGGTCAATGGATGAGATGGGTTTCTTTGGTTCGGACTGCAGTGTGGGTGTTTCATATTTTAGAGGGTAGCAGAGAATTAGTTTATGTATATTTACTTCCCTCAGATAGCTTCCAGGTGGAGGTGGTCGTACGCAGTAGAACAAAAGGCTTAAAGCTGTCAGACAGATATAAGACATAAGTGTTTAAGCAAAGAGGTTTTACAGCTGAAGGGTGAGAGCAAAATATTCATATCAATGACTACATTAATTTGTATATGCAAAACAATAATATGCAATAAAAGCTTTGGCATACCAGTTAGGTCAGATGAGACCAGCATGAATTTCCATACTGGTTTATCTTCAGATCCAGCTGGTGGACTAGTTTGCATGGCCACACTGTAAAAAATTAAAGTTGTAAATAAAATAAAGAATACTGGAGTTCAGTTTACAAGAAAATACCTTTTCAGTCTACTTCAACATTTCAATTAAATTTAATGTAATTCAATGTGTCATTTGCCATTTCTTGGTAATTGTATGTAAAATTTACTAGCAAATTATGTTTTTTTGTTCTGTTCCAAACACTTTTTTTTCTCAGTGCATGATGTTCACCAGCAAATTAATAATTAATATATTTAATACAGTATCTTAGAATATAATAATTAAATTTAAATTTATATATATCATTTTATCGGGGGCATATAATAATATCTATATATATATAGTACTATCAAAAAGCATGAAGATGTAACATTTTTAACAATGGGTAATGTAAGGTTTTTTATTGCAAAGCTTATTCGTTTAATGATTATATTTTCATTGCCCCTTATGCGACCACTGCAGGTTTTTCCCAATGCATAAACATCTGCAAGTTGAACTTTCACATACATTTCCCAATTACAGCTACAAAAATTCTTCTTCTTAAGAAAAGACAGCTCACGTTATCCATTGGTTTAATTGAGAATGAATCAGCCTGACAGGGAAGCATCCCCTCCCATTCTATCCTTCACCATGAGATGGCCATCATGAGCGTGTATTACACTCTGTTTAAACTTACAGGCTTATTCACTTTTGCACATATTTCCCCCCTATTTCTGCTAACACATAAACAGCCATTAAGTGTTAAAATATTGTTGATTATTCCAGATGTGCAGCATGTGACTTTTGTCCTAAGACTTAATATTATGCATAACTTTTTATTCTTCACCACCAAACAAAAGTGCAGATTTTGTCAGCAAACGAATAAAACACCATGTTTAATCTGAGTTTATATGAATATGAAGTATAAATATGAAATGAAGATTTTACTTAAGTGAAAAAATATTTGTATTTAATTTATTTATTTTTTATTTTAAAGTTATTTATTTTAGTTTGTTCTATTTTCCATACAAATGAAAGTGAATGGAGACTAGCTCAAAATGAGAAAAAAGTATTATAAACCTCCTGTAAAATGATCCATATGGCTTACAAATCAATCATTCCTTAATTGTGTGTGAGTAAAATAAATTCGTTTTGTGTGTCATATTTAAATGTTAGACAGTCAGTGTTGTTATTGTTAACTAAAACTATAACTATTAAAAATTGTTTTAGTAATTGATGTAAATGAAACGATATTAAATCATAAAAGATACGAATAAATCAAATAAGAAATGTTTTGGCTAATTAACTCATTACTAACCTACTTACATATGTTTAAAGTTTGAAGTACTAAAATTACTTAAATTAAATCAATAAAGTAAAACTATATAGAAATATTCTGAAACAGAAAAAGAATAAAACTCTAAATAAAAAATAATAAAATGACAAAATCACATTTAAAAAGTTCTAATATTTAAACTAAAATAAAAAAGGTCTAATTCAAAATATTAATAAATACTACAACAGTATATACATAATAGTGAAATAACATTGTAGGCAGCCTATCTCACTTTCATTATTTGGAAAAAGCAGCGTGAATATTCAGCGAAATATCTCCCTTTGTGTTTCAAGGTAGAAATAAAGTCATTCAATTTTAAGTGGCATGAGGGTGAATAAATATTGACATTTTCATGTTTGAATGTATAATGAAAAATTGCTTTTTTTTATATCACTGAAGATGGAAAACTTCTATTTGTTTTTGTTGAAGGCAATGTCATGCTACCATCATCTCAACAACACAGCAAAGAATTAAAACGCACATAAAGGACACCAGCATTTTCACAACTCAAACCGCAGTGAGTGAACAATGGGGAAAGGGTATTACATCAGCAAACATCTGGCCACTGCAGCCATGGTATAGGCCACAATAGCCTTGGTGACCATCATTGCATTATCAGTGGTTTATAATCGAGAAAAGTCCAAAAACACAGCAAAATTCTCTAACGCAACTACATCGCCAGTATTTCCCACACCGAAGACTTCGAACGAACCCTGGGACAAATACAGGCTGCCTGATACTCTGTCTCCACAGTACAACATGACTCTTTGGCCCCGTTTGGTGAAGAACGCCAATGAGATGTATATTTTCACTGGCATCTCTAGAGTGATGTTTACATGTGTGAAGAAGACAGACCTGATATTAAGTCACTCCAACAAGCTGAACTTGACTCTGTTTAAGTGGCACCATGCAAAACTCACGGGTCTGAGTGACGTACACTCTAAAAAATGCTGGGTTAAATAAAACCCAGCGCTGTGTTAAAAAGGGACAAACACACACTGTAAAAAAAATTCCGTAAAATTTACGGTAAAAAACGGCAGCTGTGGTTGCCGGAATTTTACCGTAAAAAATACAGTAGCAACATTTTAGGTTTTACGGTTTTGACTTATATTTACAGTTAAATACTTAAGTATTTTCATTAATCTGTTTTGCACCTTTTTAATACACTGATAACCACCAAATGCAGGTGGTGATAAGAAAGTCACATGATGAACCTAAGCCCATCACAAGCAGCTTTCATTATTTCAGTTTCACACATGAAACTGAAATAATGCAATAAACATTCATTTAACAACATTAGGTGTAACACACAACCCTAATATACAAAACTGATAAGAAAAAACTAAGAAGAAACATAGTTATTTCAACAAAAAAACTCAAATTTGAAATGTAACACTGGGAATTCTGGGAATGTCAATTTACAATTGTCACAGTCAATTACAAGATTTTTTCACTTCCAAAAAAAAAACGTATAAGCTACCGTAAAATTAAATGTCCAATCATGTATGTCCAATAGTTTTTCACACGTATAAGTAGGGAATTTAACCGTTACCATTTAACATTTTTTAACTGTCGCATTTTACAGTGTTTTAACGTTAAATTCACAATCATTTTTTACAGGTTGTTTTGACCCTGCGGTTGGGTTCAAAACATCCCAACTGCTGGGTCAAAACAACCCAATCGCTGGTTTGTCCCCTTTTTAACCCAGCTCTGGGGTTATATTTAACCCAGCAATTTTTAGAGTGTAACGGCTCCGGCCATAAAGACAAGCTGGTTTCAGACAGAAACGCAGTATCTGGTGATTCAACTGGAGGGAAAACTGAAGCCTGGGAAGGACTACTGGCTCTACACGGAGTTCACAGGAAAGCTCGCTGATGATCTGGAGGGTTTCTACAGGAGTGAATACATGGAAGATGGGGGAAAAAGTGAGAAGTTGTTTATGGAAGCAATAGATACTAAAGCAGCTACAAATGTCAGAATGTCATTCCATTTCTGCAAACAGATGAAACATCTGCAATAGATTTCTCAGAACTAACTTTGCTTTTCTGAGTCATTTCTGCAATTACTTCTAAGCAACTGCTTTTGAGGATGTTTCGGTGGATGAATGAAGTCAGCTCCTTTCAAGTTTCTCACACAGTTCTAGCAGACAAACCACAGGTGCACTTCCCTTCATGTTCAGCAAACAGAAATGCCATAATACTTTATATTTGCATGCATTTTGAACTTTTGTTCATAAGTTTGGGATCAGTACACTTTTTTTTAAATTAATGCTTGCAAGGATGCATTAAATCGACCAAAAGTGACTGTAAAGACATTCCTATGTTTTGGAGTTTTGATTCATCAAATAATCCTGAAAAAAAGAGATTTATGGTTTCCACAAAAATATTAATTAAGCAGCACAACTGTTATCAACATTGATAATGAGAAGAAACGTTTCTTGAGCACCAAATTAGCATATTAGAATGCTTTCTGAAAGATCATGTGACACTGAAAATTCAGCTTTGCATTCCAGGAATAAATTATATTTTAAATATTTAAAATAGAAAACAGACCTTTTAAATTGTAATAATATTTTCACATGATTAACTGTTTTCAACTCACCCCAGACTTATGAACAGTAGCGTAATCGTTTAAAACATCTTTTTTCCTGAAATGTTTTGCTTAAAATTTACCTGTTCTATTTTCTTCAAAACAAATACATGGTTTTTTATATTTTTTATGTGTAATCAAATAAATTGATCCGTGGCTTATGTTACTAAATATTTTCCTTCGTGTCCTTTCAATCTAGAAAAAATTTGCAGATCATTCTTTAAATGTAGAAATAGACATCTCACTGACCAAAAAAAAACAAAAAAAAAAAATAGAACACTTTATAAAATGGTTTAAAAAAAAAACTTTTCACCATTGTGTTGAAACGGATTCCTAGTTATTATAGTTTTGTGATCGAACAACACTTGACTGCTTTATGTTTTCCAGAATTATTTGCCATCACTCAGAGCCGGCCACTTACGCTAGAACAGCTTTCCCGTGTTTTCGATGATGGCATGAAGCTGTGTTTCATTATCCCCCCTTTTCCTCATCCATGACCGGGAACGACAGCACTGTCAACAGCCAAGAATGTAAGACACAATCCTCACCAAGCCCTTGACTAATTACATTTTGTGCTCACTGAAAGACTGAATTTGAATATGAATGTGCTGCCCTCAACAGCTTGCGCAAATGGTTTTTTTTAGGCCATCGGACATTTGGAAAGAAAATTTTTTTCAATAGTTGTCCATGCAATTTTTACTATAAGGGATATTTAAGTATATAATTACTTAATTGAAATACTAAATATATATTATTATTAACTTAAAGTTATTGTATAAACATTAAATGTTCCATAATTTTTTTTCAGTTTTTTTATTTTTTATTTTTTTTACATTTATTCTCCTTCTCAGACCACAAATGGCCCCATAACTGTCTCTCTGAGCCCTAACCTCTTCCTGACCATTTTTAGTATATTTTTAAAAAGAAAAGGTCTGCTTATTCCGCATACAGTGGGTACGGAAAGTATTCAGACCCCCTTAAATTTTTCACTCTTTGTTATATTGCAGCCATTTGCTAAAATCATTCAAGTTCATTTTTTTTCCTCATTAATGTACACACAGCACCCCATATTGTCTGAAAAACACAGAATTGTTGACATTTTTGCAGATTTTATTAAAAAAGAAAAACTGAAATATTACATGGTCCTAAGTATTCCGACCCTTTGCTGTGACACTCATATATTTAACTCCGGTGCTGTCCCTTTCTTCTGATCATCCTTGAGATGGTTCTACACCTTCATTTGAGTCCAGCTGTGTTTAATTATACTGATTGGACTTGATTAGGAAAGCCACACACCTGTCTATATAAGACCTTACAGCTCACAGTGCATTTTCAGAGCAAATGAGAATCATGAGGTCAAAGGAACTGCCTGAAGAGCTCAGAGACAGAATTGTGGCAAGGCACAGATCTGGCCAAGGTTACAAAAAAAATTCTGCTGCACTTAAGGTTCCTAAGAGCACAGTGGCCTCCATAATCCTTAAATGGAAGACTTTTGGGACGACTAGAACCCTTCCTAGAACTGGCCGTCCGCCCAAACTGAGCTATCGGGGGAGAAGAGCCTTGGTGAGAGAGGTAAAGAAGAACCCAAAGATCACTGTGGCTGAGCTCCAGAGATGCAGTCGGGAGATGGGAGAAAGTTGTAGAAAGTCAACCATCACTGCAGCCCTCCACCAGTCGGGGCTTTATGGCAGAGTGGCCCGACGGAAGCCTCTCCTCAGTGCAAGACACATGAAAGCCCGCATGGAGTTTGAAGGACTCCAAGATGGTGAGAAATAAGATTCTCTGGTCTGATGAGACCAAGATAGAACTTTTTTGGCCTTAATTCTAAGCGATATGTGTGGAGAAAACCAGGCACTGCTTATCACCTGTCCAATACAGTCCCAACAGTGAAGCATGGTGGTGGCAGCATCATGCTGTGGGGGTGTTTTTCAGCTGCAGGGACAGGAGGACTGGTTGCAATCGAGGGAAAGGTGAATGTGGCCAAGTACAGGGATATCCGGGACGAAAACCTTCTCCCAGAGCATTCAGAACCTCAGACTGGGCCGAAGGTTTACCTTCCAACAAGACATTGACCCTAAGCACACAGCTAAAATAACGAAGGAGTGGCTTCACAACAACTCTGTGACTGTTCTTGAATGGCCCAGCCAGAGCCCTGACTTAAACCCAATTGAGGATCTCTGGATATACCTAAAAAAAAAAAAAAAAAAACAAAAATGGGGCTGTCCACACAACGTTACCCATCCAACCTGACAGAACTGGAGAGGATCTGCAAGGAGGAATGGCAGAGGATCCCCAGGTGTGAAAAACTTGTTGCATCTTTCCCAAAAAGACTCATGGCTGTATTAGATCAAAAGGGTGCTTCTACTAAATACTGAGCAAAGGGTCTGAATACTTAGGACCATGTGATATTTCAGTTTTTCTTTTTTAATAAATCTGCAAAAATGTCAACAATTCTGTGTTTTCTGTCAATATGGGGTGCTGTGTGTACATTAATGAGGAAAAAAAAAATAACTTAAATGATTTTAGCAAATGGCTGCAATATAACAAAGAGTGAAAAATTTAAGGGGGTCTGAATACTTTCCGTACCCACTGTATCTAGAAACAGCTGTGAATTTCACACCTTGAATTTCAGTCTTCTTTTTTATATCACTAAAGTTATTGGGTACTGGGTCTGTAAAGATCAAAAAATAAAACATCCGTATGACTTGTGCTCCATATGCATAGCCGTCTGAAGCCACACATTAGCTTGTGTCACAAAAATGGTGAAAAGACTTCACATTTGATCTGAGAGCTACTGCAGAGTGGACAGTTTTTAAAGAATAAGGACTTCAATTTCAGTCTATTTATTACAAAAAAAAAGCTTAAGAAGGTTAAAAAATGGAGCAGGATATTCAGAAATTTCGCCATCTGTAAACCGTGGAAGAAAGAAAGTCACCAGTTAGAACAACATGAAGGTGATGACTAATGGATTATTCCCTTAAAGTGCAAAGTTTGCATATTCGTTCCCATGTCTTGTGTGGTTTTTGAGTCGGAGTCTGCGGGTTATGTGTCATTCTGCAGCATCTGTCCTCCTAATGTTTCCTAATGTCCTCCACAGTAAACGAGTTTGTTTTCTGTGCAATTATTCCCTCAACTGTCATCATCTTCAAACCTAAACATGAACAGACTTTTGCCTCAAATCATGTTTTAGCTTGCAGGGCCAATTTCAAATCAAAACATTTTTGAAGCATTTCTGTAACCCATTAGTCAAACCCTGTGAAGATTTTCTAAAATATGCCTCTTAAAAAAATGCTTTTCAATTGCAAAATGGAATGCTGTGGACTGGAGGCCAGTGATATACATGTGTTTAACAACATATTGATTTAGTCAATTCACTAAGTCAGTATATTGACTTCTAAACAGTTTTAACGACTTTCTATTCTATGATTTGTCATGCCACAATAAATGTAATAATGCATCTTAATTTAGGGTCTCAATTTTGTTAAATGCTATTATAGCCACAATTTATACTATTAACTGGTATAATTAAAGGCATTTTTGTAGCTCAAACAGTAAAGCAATGCCAATGTCATGGGTTCAATTCACAAACTGACCAAATAAATGCCTTAAAGGGATCGTTCACCCAAAAACGAAAATCCTGTCATCATTTACTCAACCTCATGTTGTTGCACGCATACTTTACGCATTTATTTTTTTCTACACAAAGAAATATATTTTGATGAATGTTGGTAACCAAACAAGTTTGATTCCCTTTGAGTGCCATTGTATTTTTATTTATTTTTTGTCCATATTATGAATGTCAATGAGTATCAAAACTATTTGTTTATCTACATTCTTCAAAATATCTACTTTCGTGTTCCACAAAACAAAACGTCAGGTTTGGAATGACATGAGGGTGAGTAAATAATGACAGAATAATTTTTTTTATGCGAACTATCCCTTTAGATGCAATATAAGTCGCTTTGAATAAATTCGTAAATGTAAATGAAAAAATATTTTAAAATGTAATTTATTCAGCGCTGAATTTTAATGTAAAGGCTAAATTCATAAATGTAAATGTAAATAATGTATTCTACTCAAAATCATATAATTACTTGGTAGCTACATTACATAAACAAATAGCTCTAATTGTAATTTCTTATTTTTTCACCTTAGAGACAGAGAATGTCATCATTGATGGAATGGCCATTACCAGAACGATATTTGGACCTATAAAGAGGACGTCAACGAATCTCATCGCGTTTGTTGTCAGTGATTTTACGTACATCAATGCTAAAGACAAGAAGGGAGTTTTGGTAGTACCTCCACATCAAATTATAAATCTAAATATTTTATAGACATGAAGTTATTTCAAAACTTGTTTGTTTGGCTTGTCAAAGGTAAGAATATGGGCAAGAAAAAGAGCCATTGAAGACGGGCAAGGCGACTATGTGCTCAACATCACTCAGCCAATACTGGAGTTCTTTGAGAAATATTACAACACTTTCTAAGTCAGGTACGACCAGCTTCATTCATGATAAAAAAAGAAAACCTTTAGCCTTCAAAGCACAGTAGAGTGAACAGTTACCCTCCTGTTTTCTTAGACCAGATTGCGCTGCCTGACTTCAACTCAGGAGCCATGGAAAACTGGGGACTTGTCACTTACAGAGAGACGGCTCTTCTATACGATCCACGGACGTCTGCCAATGGCAACAAGCAGAGGATTGTGACTGTTGTTTCTCACGAGCTGGCTCACATGGTACGTCTAGGCCCAGTAAAGGGGACTCGGAGTACTTTTTGCTTCTCACAGTTTGCCATGTGATTTATGTCTTCCAGTGGTTTAGAAACCTTGTGATGGTGAAATGGTGGAATGATCTGTGGCTGAACGAAGGGTTCGCATCATACGTGGAGTATCTGGGCGCTGATTATGCTGAGCCCACCTGGAACATGGTAAGAACATCACTCAGAGGAATTTAGTGAAATAGTCCCTCTCTTTTAAATGATTTTAAGATAATCAACCTCTCATGCTATTACATAAACTTCAAGGCACTTACATAGTGCTGACAAAACTTGTATTCAAAATTGAAGTGTGTACATATTTTCTCTATTCCAATTGAATGAACAGAAACAACTAAAAGTAACAATCTATAGGCACTTTCAAAACATTGGTCTGTTTGTTATAGCAAAGGGGATGAGGTTTGGCTGGTTAGTGTGGTTCAGTTAGTCCTGTAACAACGCCACCCCGGAACAAACAGAATCTTTCTGCCTTGATGGTCATTCAAAAGTAGCCATGTATTCTGACAAAAACTTTTGTTTGCAAGCAACATATTTATCTATTATTTGCAGTTTTTGTAAACCTGGCATTTTATTAAATAAATAAATAAATAAATATATTTTCATAATTGTTTACATTTGAACCAAATAAATAAGAAAGAAAGAAAGAAACAAACAAATAACGAACAAAGAAACCAGAAACAAAGAAACAAGAAACAAAGAAACAAGAAAAAAGAAACGATAGATAGATAGTTAGAGAGATAGATAGATAGATAGATTTTATTATTATTAAAAAAACATATGAAATAAGTTATTTATTTATTAATTTAGAAGGCAAACAAGTTTTTGGTAAACCTGAAATTTTAATAATACATATTTAATTTATTTAAAGAAAATGATGACCACGAATGAATGAACGATAGACAGATCTTCGTAAAACTGGAAATATTCCTAATTTTAGCAGTTCTGTTTATAGCCACTAGTGGTGCAGAAGTTACACATTTCACCTTTGAGAGAGGATGCAGTATTGCATGCTGCAGTGCAGCTAAATAAATAGAAGAGTCACATCTTGTAACTGATGTAATTGACAATCAACTCTATCCCTCACCAGAAAGACCAGATCATTCTGTATGACCTGCAAAGAGCGTTTGCTGTGGATAGCTTGAGCTCCTCTCACCCCCTCTCCCGAAAGGAAGAAGAGGTCAACACACCCTCAGAAATGAGCGAAATGTTCAACACAATTTCCTACAGCAAGGTCCAAACTCTACTGCACTATCATGAGACCTAGCAAATTAGCAAAGCCTAGAATCCAAGAAGAACACTCTGGAAACTCGACTGAAAACTCCAAGAACACTCAGAATTCCACGGCAACCAGACAGTGACACACTAACATTTTACCGACCACATACCAACTGAATAGCAAACAGGTTGATAAGCACTCTGCAACAAGATAGTAATGTGCTGCTGCGAATAACTACTCAGAACACCCCAACAACCACCTAGCAACACCCTGGCAACCACTCATAACAATCGAATAGATTACAACATTAAAACATGTTTTGGATCTTCATGTTGGATCTATGTTGGGTTTCAGCTTGAGCTCTGATATTGTGGAATTTCGAAAGACCACCAAAAGCGCGATCTCTTGAGGGGCTGCAAATAAAGTCATAAAGCAGTTAGGGTAATTTCAGTCCAGTCAGAGATACATGCATTTCATATGTTTGTCATTACAGGGAGCTGCAGTGCTTAAAATGCTCTCTGAATTCCTGACAGAGCCTGTGTTTTCCAAAGGACTCACTGTACGTTTTACTGTACTCTCATGTTTTTGAACAAGTTTAAGAGTTCATACAAAATTTCAAGTCATATTTCATGACCAGTTGTGTTGTTCTGTCCCACAGAACTATCTGAAGCAGTTTGCTTTTGGAAGCTCAGTGCATTTAGATCTCTGGCTACATCTTCAAAAGGTGGGCTGTTTAACTGCTTGACATTTGTATGTGGTAAAGCTGGGCAGTTGCAAGTTATTAAGTTTGAATTGCGTGATATAAAATCAGAATTGCGAAAATAGTCTTTTCCCTCAGAATTGGACATTATAACTCGCAATTGTGAGTTTATAAAAGTCAGAATTGCAAGAAAAAAAGTCAGAACTGCGAGAAAAAAGTCAGAACTGCAAGAAAGTGTCAGAATTGCTCATAAACATCTTGCAATTCTGACATTTTTTTTTCTTGCAGTTGTGAGTTTATATCACGCAATTCTGAGAAGATGTAAATTGCAAGATGTAAACTCGCAATTGTGAGAATGTAAAAATAATTGAAATCGTAAATCAGTAAAACATTCTGGAAAAAATCAAGATGTTATTTTTTTGCCATGTCGCCCAGTCCTAATATGTGGTGTAGTGGACACTGTAAGACATGCTGGAGCTCAGTGTTATGCTCGTTTTCACGTCTCAACCAGGCAGTAGATCAAATGGTGCGTTCATGTCATGTCGGATAGATCGTATTTACGAGTTGAACGCACATGAACGCCACCACAAAGTCATTATTACGAGTGGGAAACTCAAAATTTTCTTTAAGCCCCGAGTTTCCGAGTTGGGGGCGTGTCAATGAGAAACATGGCGGAATCGATGGATGCAACGTCTGTAGTTGACGGTAAATTTTTATTTAAATTGATAGTTTAGTTGTCCTATAAACTTAAATTGGTCATGTTCTTGTTACGCTGCTAGTTAATGAAATCCAAGTAAAGACATAAATCACAATACTTACAGGTATTATACGCAGTGACATTTGTCAGGCTTTTTATTTACAAAAATACACTTTTTGAATGTGGCAGGATTGTAATATAACAATTAATAACAAGTTTTTATGCGATACAGATTAAAGTGGCTTCATAAATTACTTTGTAAAAATATTAAGAACGCAAAACACACCTGATACGGATTCTTTGCTCTTAATTTTCTATATGCAGAGTTAACAGACCCTGTTGTATTCTCTTGTAATTTAGTAAAAGTAGGTACACCGCCATCTTGTGCCGACTAAACTGACTTGAACGCACCTGATGTCGCAATTACGACTTGTCAACTCGTAAGTACGAACGTCCCAGGAGGACTTGAACGCAGCAAAACTCCAGGGGTGAAACTGCTGTATAGTGTTCACAAGATCATGAAACGCTGGATACTACAGATGGGTTTCCCAGTAGTCACCATTGACACTCGAACAGGGAATGTCAGCCAAAAGCACTTTCTTCTGGAAACAGAAGCAGTGGTGGATAGGAAATCTGAATTCAAGTATGTTGTCAAACATAATCATTGTGATATAACATTTGAAAACCCTTCTTATAAGTCTAACTGCTGTGTTAAACCTCAGTTATGAATGGTTTGTGCCCATCAAATGGATGAAGAAAGGCCAGGTGCAGGATCAGCTGTGGCTTCTACAGAAATCAGGTACGTTAAACCATCTAAAGTCACTTTATACTTTACATCTACCTCAAGGTCTTGCACGCTCAGTCAATAAAATCGCAGGTCACTCGGTTCTTGTAGCTATGGGTCTCTGCACTCCAACGGAAGATTATCCGGCCAATCTATAGTAGGCAAAGAGTCAAATCAAACGTTATTCTACAGGGGGCTGGAGATGCATGAAATCCTGAATTTTGGAAATTAGATTTGCTTTTGGAAGACAAGGGAGCGAAGCTTACAAAACAATTTTGGCTTGAGAGAATGCATGCATTAATTTTTTTACATTTACTAAAGACCAATTGAAAAGTGTTTGACCATGTAAAACGTCTCCGTTCCCTCCTTCAGGGAACGAGGGTTACATACGTAACCGAGATGTTCCCTTTCAGTCAGTCACAATCTACGTTACGTCAGTCGTGACTGACGAACTGGGAGCCTACAAAAAGGCCACAGCTAGCCCTTCCAGTGTAGTGTGGAAGTCACTGAGCTCCTATTTTTGGAGTAGGCAGTGCCTGACCAAGAGGACAGCTTACTCATATGGCATAAAAACAAACTCACGGAGTAGACTGGATCACTGGGGAAACGCACCCGTTCTACTCGAAACAGGGACGTTACGGAAGCTCGAACCTTCCCAAAGGAGGTTTCGGAAGCAATACACATATGGACATTCCTTAGGTGCATATGGAAGAATGAAGGTTATTGAACCCTCTTGGAATGGCAGAAGTCTGCCGGGGAAACACGGGCTCAAGGCTATACCGTGGAATTTACACATACGGGAACCACTTAGGCCTCTACATATGGAACCCAGACCTCTACCGGTTCTCACAGATTCAGCGGGTGAAGGCCTGGCGCCGGACGCTCCGCCACGTTTGGCTGCCGAGGGGACGGAGGAGCTCAATAGGGTCTACTATATGGACTCCCTGGAGTGGTTTTTGCAAGCCGACCCGAAGACGGGGCCTCTCAGTGCTTCTACCCGTATGAGGTGAGAACACAGGAGGATACCGACTCCACACGAAGACTATAGAATCTAGCTAACGTGTTGGGGGTCGCCCAGCCCACAGCCCTACAAATATCTGTCAGCGAGGCGCAACGAGCCAGCGCCCAGGAGGATGCAACACTTCTAGTTGTGTGAGCTCGCAGCCTGAATGGGCAGGGGACACCCTGTGCCTGATAAGCCAGGTTGATGGCATCCACTATCCAGTGGGCCGTCCTCTGCTTCGAGACGGCATTCCCCTTCTGCGGCCTCCGTGACAGACAAAGAGCTGGTTTGAGGTCCTAAAGCTTTGTGTCCGGTCTACGTAGCACCTTAAGGCTCGGCCGGGACAGAGCAAAACTAGGGCTGGGTTTGCCTCCTCCGAGCGTTTGCAGGTTCACCACCTGATCCCTGAAAGGAGTAGCGGGAACCTTGGGCACGTAGCCGGGACGGGGCATCAGGGTTACCTGGGAGTCAGCCGGCCCAAACTTTAGGCACGAATCGTCGACCGAAAATGTGTTTAGGTCCCCTACCCTCTTGATGGAGGCTAATGCTAGCAGGAGCAAAGTCTTCATAGAAAGGAACTTCAGCTCAACCGCCTGAAAAAAGGCTCAAATGGGACCCCGATGTAGTCCGTGAGACCGGGTCGGTTCCAAGAGGCATAGCGGGGGGCCGTGGGACTGTAACTTCTCGCCCCATAAGGCACCTGACGACCAGGTCAGCTTCATCAACGACCTCCTTCTATGGGGTGTGGTTAGGCACGCGATCGGCAGCGAAATAAAATTAAGGGTGGGCGGGAGACAGCCGTCGCTCCACCTGCTGCAAAAAAGGACAGCACAATCCGATCCTCTCCGGCGTCTTCGGGGCGTCTTCTCGGCACGAAGAACCACAACTCACCGACAGGTTCACTTAAGCGTCGGCGGTCTGTAGATGGTGCTTCGGAAGTGATGGTGTCACTAACATTGGGGTAGGCCACTCGACCTCCGGTCCCGTCAGCGGAGACATGAGTTTCCAAGATGGTATGGCCAGGGTGCCAAAGGGTGCCCCGTCTCTTGAGTCAGTAGACCCTTCCTCAGAGGAATCGGCCAAGGAGGGCGCGAGGAGTATTAGTTCTGGGAACCAGGTCCGGGAAAGCCAATAGGGTGCCACCAGCAGGACCAACTCCTCGTCCTCCCTGACCTTGCACAACAACTGTGCAAGAAGGCTCACTGGGGAAAACGCATACATGCGAAGGCCCCGCGGCCAGCTGTGTACCAGAGCGTCCGTGCCAAGGGTGCCCTCAGTCAGGAAGTAAAACAACTGGCAGTGAGAGGTCTCTGGAGAAGCAAACAGGTCTACCTGAGCAGCTCCGAAAACGTCCCCAAAAACAGCTGGACGTATGGGGATGGAGGTAGCAATTTTCTTCCAGGATTGCGCATGCTTGGGACAGCTCGTCGGCTGCCGTTGAGCAGCCCAGGAATGCTAACACGCCAAAGCGTACCTAAGATGTTATGACTCCAGAGGAGAAGGTGGCGGGCGAGTTGCGATAAGCGACGGGAGCGCAAACCACCTTGTCGGTTAATGTACGCAACAGTCACAGTGTTGTCCGTTCGGACCAGCACATGCTTGCCTCGTAAGCGCCCTTGAGCCGGCCCCGGGCAAGGTGCACTGCCAGTAACTCGAGGCAGTTGATGTGCCAGTGTAGTTGGGGCCCCGTCCAGACCCCTGACACTGCAATCCCGTTGTACGTGGCCCCCCAGCCGGGGGTTGAGGCATCCGTGCAAACCACAGCAAGCCTGGAGACCTGCTCCAGGGGCACTACTGCCCAGAGGAACGCAAGGTCTGACCACGGGGTGAAGGTTTGGCGGCAGGACGGTGTAACTTGGACCCGGAAGGTGCAGCGTTGCAACGCCCACCTCGGGACTCGGCCATGGAGGCAGTGCTGCAGCGGTCTCATATGGAGCAGGCCCAGCGGCAGGGGAGAAAGCTCTTTAGCTGTGAGGCGCACGGGGAGTGATCATCTCAACACAAACGGGGGAGTGCCAGCCTGACTGTGTGCAACACCCTCGACGGGAAAACACCACCGATGAAGCGCCTGTCCGCAACACGGAAGAGCTTCCAAGAGAGCACGAACTCGTTCAGTTTCTTCTCTCGTAGAGTAGTCAGGAGCAGAACGATTGTGATCGCTCGGATACGAAGCGAAAACGCGGAATATGCGCTGATCTGGCTACTTATATCACGCTGTGATCAGCGCAGTGGGATGCAATAATGCATGCCAATGTGCATTGGGTTTTAGTTTACACTTCGAAGTAGCTTGGTCCTTAAGGAGATCCAAATTCGTGGGTCCTCCGACGTGACGTCGAGAGTGACCGACTGAAAGGGAACTTGTCGTCACAATGCCAGGGTGTTCTGGGTTGTTGCTTGGTGCTTACCTACCGGCCCAAGTATAAAGATGCATGCATTAGTATTGTTTTTGCACTGCCAGTACTGTAACTTATTGTCAAATGAAATGTTTCTCTCCTTGAATTGAGATACTATATAAAGTATGACCTTATTTTATCGGTTCTAAGCTATACACAAACCCATGAAAGTCAGCAAAAATGAATGGGTGCTGGCTAACCTCCATGTGTTGGGATACTTCAGAGTGAACTACGACCTTGGGAACTGGGATCGACTTCTCAGCCAACTGGAGTCAAATCACCAGGTCCTGCATGACAATTATCAGAATCAGAATCAGAATCAGAATGAGCTTTATTGCCAGGTATGTTTACACATACGAGGAATTTGTTTTCGTGACAGAAGCTTCCACAGTGTAACAGAATGACAGTGACAGAACAAAAAACACAGATAATAAAAAATAAAAAAATAGAACAAGTAAATAAGGAATAAAAATATATAAATCGACAATTGTATGTGCAGGTATCTTACAATAGACAGTTTTGTATGTACAAGTATATTATGTGCAAATTGAAATGTAGACCGAGTATGAGTGTTAGATAAATAAGTGTATGAGGGTATAAATAGGGTGTTCCACAGTTATGTCAGGTGTTCTTGAGATGGATTGCCTGAGGGAAGAAAATGTTCTTATGCCTGGCCGTTCTGGTGCTCAGAGCTCTATAGCGTCGACCAGATGGCAACAGTTCAAAGAGGGCGTGTGCTGGATGTGAGGGTGGGTGGGGTCCAGAGTGATTCTGCCAGCCCTTTTGCTCACTCTGGATGAGTACAGTTCTTGGAGAGACGGGAGGGTTGTACCAATGATTCGCTCAGCAATCCGGACTACACTCTGTAGTCTTCTGAGGTCAGACTTGGTAGCTGAGCTGAACCAGACAGTAATTGAAGTGCAGAGGACAGATTCAATGATGGCGAAGTAGAACTGTTTCAGCAGCTCCTGTGGCAGGTTGAACTTCCTCAGCTGGCGAAGGAAGTACAACCTCTGCTGGGCCTTATGAGATAGAACAGTCACAAAAGTGCCAAAAAGACATATAAACTATTTCTAAATGTTTCTTATATAGGTGATACCTGTGGTAAACAGAGCTCAGATTCTGGATGATGCATTTAATCTGGCAAGGTGAGAGTTATTGCACATTGCGGTTGTCAACTACAAAGTTCAAATTTTTTTTTTAAAGAAATAATACTTTTTAGTCAGCCCAGGTGCATTTAAATTAATCAAAGTTGCAGAAATCCTTTGTAATGTTACAAAAAATTATTGCAAATAAGGCTGTGTTCTTTTATTCCATGTAAAAAAATTATCAAATTTTCCACAATAATATTAAGCAGTACAACTGTTTTCAACACTGATAATAAAAAATCTTTCTTGAGCAGCATATCAGAGTATCAGAATGCTTCGGAATGGAACTGTGAACTGCGACTGGAGGAATGATGCTGAAAAGCTTTGCATTACAGGAATAAATTACAATTTAAAACATAATAAAATAGAAAACAGTTATATTAAATTAAAATATTAATAGAATCAGTAACTTTAAATTGTAGTACTATTTTATCCAATATTACTGTTTTACTGTATTTGTAATCTAATAAATGCAGCCTTTTTGAGCATAAGAGACTTATTTAAAAAATAGTAAAACATCTTACCGACCCTACATTTTTGTATGTTTCAGGGTTCTCACGGTCTTGGAAATACATTTTGGGCTTGGGAAAGTAATGGAAATTTATCAAATTTAAAAAATAAATAAATAATACTATTTATATTCATTTTTCTAGTTTTTCTAGTTATAAGCTGCTCAAAAATATTTCATCTGCTACAAATTGCTTTTGTATGAAATACATCTTGCAAACCTTGTTAGTGTGATTTGTGAGTGAATTGAGTCAGTTCATTGCTATGAATCAATTAAACTGCTGAATCAACTGTCTGAATCAAAGTGATTTTTAGAAGTCTGTATCTATCCAGTAATTAAAAACAATTTAACTGGTCATGGAAATTCACAGGTAAAAAATGTGAATGACTGGATTCCATATAAAACTGTCAATTTTTGTTTATTTTTCCAGAGCATCCATTATAAACATAACACTCGCTTTGAGAACAACTAAATATCTCCTGCATGAGCAGGAATACATTCCATGGGAGGCAGCGTTGCACGATCTGAACTATTTTTTCCAGTTGTTCGATCGCAGTGAAGTTTACGGTGCAATGCAGGTTGGTTAAATCTAATTTTTATAATCAAACCTGAAGTAAAACAGATAAATTACAGGGACTGCTGGTCGTATTTCTTTCAGGCTTATCTTAAGAAACAAGTCAAACTGCTATTTGAATATTTTGGGACTATCAACTCAAACTGGACAACAGTTCCCTCTGGCCACACTGATCAGTAAGGACACATTTTACATATGTCACATGTTTCCCAGACTCAATTTGATTTATATTAGATAAAGTTATTTAAAAATAAGCTTTGTTTTTTTTATCCTCAGGTTCACACAGATCATTGCGCTGTCAATAGTCTGCAGTACCGGCGTGGAGGGATGCAGAGAACTAACCAGCAGCTGGTTAAAAAAATGGATGCAGAATCCTCCTAACAATGAGTGAGTGCAAACCTCAGAGGAAATTAAGTAATTTCCTTTCTGGATGATTGCATATCATGTCCTATAAGCAATTTAGAGATTAGTAACTTGTACCAGCAGTTCTTCAAAATGTTGTATTGTACAATACGTGTTGTGTTCGAAATTTTCAAGTACTTGACCCACCATAGCATTGGCGTGCAATGAAATTTTACACAGTGAACAAATTATTTAATTATTACCTGATTTTTTTTTTTAAGAAAATTTATAATTCTTTAAGTCAGAGTGTGCTAAGGTTCATCTTGTGTACAGTTAGTTAAACTTAGATCTTAAAGTCAAACACTACGTACTCACAACTCATTTTACTTCCTTAATGTGATGCTGCATTTCAGAGTGAAACAAGATATTCAATGAGAAAACATGCTAATTGGTGAGTGTAAAAAGTGAGTGTTACATACCAGAACAGAGGCAGATGATTGGAAGAGAGGGGTTGAAAAGTGTGATTTGTAACATCATCTGAAAAGCAAAGTAATTTCATAGTTATAGCAAATTATTACATTTTAATACAGTGCAACATTATTGTGCACAATAAGAGCAGAAACACCTCTAATATTCTGATACGCCTCTCTGATGCAAAATTAAAATATCAGAAATTGAAGATATACATATTGCACATTGCATGTACACTACAGTTTAAAAGTTTGGTTTGAGTACCATACAAAAGATAAAGACAGAATGACTTCTCATTGCTGTCGTTCAGCCGCGACTCCATAAAAAGATCACAAGTGACGTAGACTATATAAAAAGTTTTATATCTTCAATAATTCGCTGTTCTGTCAGAACTTCTTATTCAACAAAATCTGAAAAAAATGGCTCATGTTTCCATTATACATACATAGAATCACAACCTGTTTTTGCAACATTGACTAAATACGAAGCAATGTTTTCAGCAAATCAGCATATTAGAATGATTTCTGAAGGATCTTGAGCACCAAAAAGTGTGAAATATTGTTACTATTTAAAACAGCTGAATTTTCAGCATCATTACTCAAGTCACATGATCATTTTACAGGCATTTTTGATCATAATAAGATGAACAAACTGTGTTCAGGATTCATCCTAACCTGAGGTCGACGGTGTACTGTGCGTGTACATCGCTGCAGGCGGTGCAGAAGAATGGAACTTTGGCTGGCAGATGTTCCAGAAGGCCACAGTCGCAGCTGAAGCTGTCAAACTGAGATCGGCTCTGGCTTGCACCAAAGTGCCCTGGTTACTGAACAGGTAGCTCTGGGAAAGCATAAGGGTCAAAGACGTGATGTCTGAAATGAAGGAAAGAAAAAATGTCCACTTTTCAATGACAAACACAGTTTTGGGGGTTATACCTAATAAACCTGAACAGAACTTGTCATGTCATGTTCTGATATTTTTAAGCATCCTATCTGTATATCACTGAATATCATTTCCAGTTTTATAATTTTCCTGTAAGACAAATACATATTTTAAAACAATAATGTATTTTTTTTCAAATAGTAATATTGCTTAATATTCATATGCTTATTATGCAATATGCTTTTTATGTATTACAGTAAAAGATTATGGCAAAAAAAATATTTTAGAGCATTTCAGCCTTTTTTAACTGTACTTTTTAAGAGAATCACATTTTTTTTTACTTTAAGCCCCACCAAACAAATATCAAAATGTATTTTAATTCAGAAATTAGAAACATGTTTATTATAGAAAATATGTGTTCAAGCCATCTCCTGTCTGAATTGCATTTCTAATGTATTTTTGAACAGTTTGTGCACATGCATTTTAGTACTCTAGGAACTGTGGAGTATAACTAAGGTACCTGGAATATATTATGAACCCAGAAAAGATATGCAAACAGGACGCCACTTCTACCATTGGGTACATTGCCAGTAATATTATTGGCCAGCCTTTGGCATGGGACTTTGTCCGGGCAAACTGGGACTATTTCTTTAAATTGTAAGTATGCCAAATACCATAACACACACTCACAAAGAGAGAAAGAGAAAAATATGTGAAAGTATACACTTTTGGTATTACTCAACAGGTACGGCACTGGATCATTCACTTTCTCCAGATTAATTAGTGACGTCACCAACAGATTCTGCACACCATTTGAACTCACATGACCTTTGACCTTAGAACCGCTCAGCAAAAATCTATTGCATGCACTGTGAGAGGCTTATGAGACATAACCTGACTTAAGTGTTAAATCCTTGCTGTCTTTGCTCAGTTGAAACGCTTTCAAAAGGACAACGCTGAGACCGGATTCGGCTCGGGAACTCAAGCGCTGCAGCAGGCTATCGAGAAGACACAGCCAAGATTAAATGGCTGGAAGAGAAGAAGGAGGCGATTTTACAGTGGTTCCTCTCAGAATCAGCGTAAAACTCACATCTCTGTGCTATGAGATCAGAGTAATTTAAATACTACTTCAATTATTTCAACTGGAAGTTCAAAACTAATCATTCTGTCATCACTTACGCATTAAAAATCTTACTGACGCTCAAACCTGTGAATGTTAGTGATTATGACATAATTTTCATTTTTGGTTAAAGGGGCTATAACAAGGCTGCTAAAAAGAACATTAGTTTGTGTATTTGGTGTAATGAAATGTGTTTGTGCGGTTTAAGGTTCAACACACATTATTTTTCCACAGCACTGTACAGTATTGTTTCGCCTCTATCCCAGCCTCTGAACGCTCGATTTTTTACAAGGTATCATCGGTCTGAAAAGAGAGTGGCTGTGTGGGCCAGCTATCCATGCGTTGCTGTGATTGGCCGAATACCCAGCGTGTTACAGAATGTTACGCCCCTCACATCCTGTGATGCCCTGTCCCGGCCGAGCGACGAGACAAAAACTTTAAAACCCAAACGAGGCATTTGTTGCATCCAGTGGGAAATAATTACTGATTATAATGACTTATACTGTCTTTTTCACTTGCAATCGCGCTGTGTAAACAAAACCATTCTATCAGGCTTAAATGAGGTGGACTTTGACGAAGGAGCGTCCGGTGGACGTGCGGCAAACCCGCATGTGACGACCGGGCTGGACTCCGCTTCGTCCACGGTGAACGCCGATCTACGATCCACAGGCGCCGTATTTGATGTATTTCCCTCAGCACCACTACGACACTCAACGCATGAATAAGCAATACTCGTCCTCTTTGGAAACCCAAACAAGTATTTCGCTTATTCCCAACGAACACCAGGCTTCATTCACTCTGGCGGCGCAACACAATACTACAGGGCGAGAATAAAGCCACTCCTTCCGACTTTGCGTGCCATTTGGGCGGCGTTATGCATCTGCCCACATAGTACGTAGACATGTGGGGGCGTGTTAGAACGAGCCGTTTTAGGTAGGCGTGGTGGACTCTTAAATTTATAAGGAATATCTCTTTGGATTTGAGAGTTTAGTCTTTAGTCTTTACAACTTTACAGATCTTCTTTTCCCAATACTTTAACTCTCCAAAGAGAAAGGACAATTTGAAATCGCATCATATGACCCCTTTAAACTATTCCTGTTAATATCTCTCTCTCTCTCTCTCTCTCTCTGTGTGTGTGTGTGTGTAATGCAAGACTGACTCCAGCCTCACATTAATTCATCATCCTGCAACCTGATGGAATGAACAAATGAATGGAAGCTAACAGCATTTTGGCAGGATGTTTTTACCCAAGGAGCATTCATATCACAAGGACAGCCCTCCTGGAGTAACCCGAGAAATGTATTGCTCAAGGACACAACAGCGCTCTGATATTTAACCACTCGATCACATCACTCGGATGCAAATGAGGAGGAATTTACATAAAAGACTATACAAAATACACTGACAGTGGATCCCTCAGCATTGAATAAACAGGGAACCCGTTTCAGAATTTGTGTATAATTAGCGGTGTTGCTAACTTAAGTCAAGCATAACTATTATTATTGTTATTGCTCATATTCAGTCTCATCCTGCACAATATCTGCAATGGACATCATTAATACCTCAAATCATGCAGGTTGTTCAGGAGAGGTGTGCTATATGTTTATAAGCGTTTGGACTTCCTATAGATACATATGATCCAAGCCATATTTAGGGCCCGGAAAACCCCCCCAAAAATTTACTTGAGTAAGTAGCATCCTAGCAAACACCCTGAACACTCAAGCAAGCGTTTAGCAATGCATACTCATAAACAATTGTGTATGAGCAACCGCCTTTCATATTTTCTTAATAAAATGTTTTTATTGTTAATTTGCTATTATTGAATGGATTCTGAAATATCGATAATATGTAAATGTATAAGCATACACTACCATTCAAAAATTTGGGGTCAGTAATTTATTTTTTTTAAAGAAAATAATACTTTTATTCAGCAAGTTAATTAAATTGATCAAAGTGAGAGTGAATACATTTCAACTGACATTCAAATAACTACTGTTCTTCTGAACTTTCTATTAAAAAAATAACCCTTAAAAAATGTTTTCCACAAAAATATTAAGCAGCATGATTTCAACATTGGTAATAATAAGAAATGTTACCTGAGCTGCTGAAAATTCAGCTTTTCCATCACTGGAATTAATTACATTTTAAAATATATTAAAATAGAAATGAGCTGTTTTAAATTGTAATAATATTTCACAATATTACTGTATTTGTGATCAAATAAATATGCCTTGGTTTATCACTAATATCTACCCTTTCTGCTTCTTACACCCTCTTTAGGCTTACGCTATTGACATTTTGAAATCATCATTTCGAGTTGTATAACTTGGTCTGCATATTTTTAGTGTGCATCTTCCTCTTTTCTGAAAGAGCTTATACATTGTCATAATGGCACGTAACCTTAAAATATGTTAAAGGATACAGTGATACTTGGTGACATCCGCTGGATCATTTTCCTATGTCAACCACTGTCATAACCACACGAAAGCCAGGAGGCTGTTTCATAATATTTGAAATATTAACTTGGAACAGGCATAAAGTGATTTCAAGATTCAAGAGTAATGTAATTACCCTGAAACGATCACCAGTAAGCCCAGTGACCCAGTTTAACTTGACAAACAAAAAGTCACATGCAAAGTCAAGTCAAATGCAAAGTATAAAGAAATATTTGCCATTGTTTTGTTGATTTGAAAATGAGAACTATGCAAACATGTAGAGCTTGAGTAACTGTTTTCCGCAGAAGTGGCATGGACACAACCACAGCATGATTCATCACAGTCACCACTATTTAATCACACGCACTTCATGAATGTCTGCACAGACTTGATCCTGTCCTGGCCCCATCATTAACTCCTGAGACTTCATTTTAACTCTGCGGTCATGGGGAAAGGCTTTTATATCAGTAAGCCTTTAGGGTTTGTGCTATTTGGGTTGGGCGTTGGGGCCGTGCTCACCATTTTTGCTTTGTCAGTGGTCTATTCTCAAGAGAAACGGAAAAACGAGGTAAATGCCAGAGACGGGACCCGCATGGTGACGACTGCAGCACCCCACAGCACCTCAGCTCCATCGAACGAGCCCTGGGAAAAGTACAGACTGCCTGACACCCTTCTTCCTGCATACTACAACGTGACGCTTTGGCCTCGGTTGGTGCCGGACGAGCAGGGAATGTACATTTTCACTGGGAAATCCGGAGTTGCATTGACGTGCGTCAAGGAAACCAACCTGATCATTATTCATTCCAATGAGCTGAACTTCACCTTGACCTCGGAGATGCACCATGCAAAGCTAGCGGGTTTGGGAGGGACAAGCGCTCCGGTCATACTGAAAACCTGGTTTCAAATACAAACACAGTTCATGGTGATTCTTCTGAAAGACAACCTCCAAGTTGGAAAATCGTATTGGCTCTACATGGAATTCCGTGGAGAGCTGTCCGATGACCTAGGAGGATTTTACAGAAGCCAGTACACAGAAAATGGTGTAAAAAAGTAAGACGTAACTTTTATTACTGCTGACATTACTTTGCTAAGAAAGGGTTGAAAAGTAAATTCTTATAATACTAATTTATTAAATGAGTAACCATGATACAAACGTAATAAATTGTATGAATATAAAATAATATATAATGAAATCATGTATAATTAAGTATTATTTAAGTGGGTAGTTGACAAACAATTTTTGTACACAAATAACTTTGCTTATTTATTGTATACTTATGTATAAAGTAAAGGTATTTTAGATCCTGTAACCAGTTCTTAAACAGTATGTTTTTTTCAACAAATTTGAATCAACTTTTAGATTTATTTTTTAAGTTCATTTAAATTTTTACTCCAAGTGTACAAATGTGGTGTACAAATGTTTAGGTATTCTCAATATTTTAATATCAGGTATACAAAATGAATTTCTAAAAAAAGTAGGAAAGAAATATTTAATGGTTCAAAAAAAGCTTTAAAAAGTTTTGGATGAATTATAAAAACACACCATAAGTCACTGCTGTAACATTTTACAATTATTATAATTTTATTTTAATAAATTTATCATTTTATTACAATTATTGAAAGTTTGATAAAAGCACCTGCTAAACGCATAAATGTAAATGCAAAATGTCAATTAATTACTAGACGTACTGAATGGTTCCCTTGAATTACATACTGAATTTTGAACAAAGGGGGCAGTCGTGGCCTAATGTTTAGAGTCAGACTTGTAACCCGAAGGTTGCAGGTTCGAGTCTCAGGTCCGGCAGGAATTGTCGGTGGGGGGAGTGCATACCACGACTGAGGTGAGACCCTTGAGCAAGGCACCGAACCCCCAACTGCTCCCCGAACGCCCACTGCTCCGGGTGTGTGTTCACGGTGTGAGTGTGTTCACTACTGTGTGTGTGCACTTGGATGGGTTAAATGCAGAGCTCTAATTCCGAGTATGGGTCACCATACTTGGCCACACATCACTTCGCTTCACTCACTTATGAAGACATTTGCAAGCTAAGCCAGAAAAATGGCACGTTTAACTGAGATAACTTTCATTTTGGCAGAGTTGTTGCCACAACACAAATGCAGCCCACTGCCGCCCGGAACGCTTTCCCCTGCTTTGATGAGCCGTCAATGAAGGCTGTCTTCCATCTGACTCTCCTACACCCTCCTGGAACTGTGGCCCTCGCTAATGGCATGGAGCTGGGTTAGTGCTCACATTAATGACAAGCTGTTGAGGCCATGATAATATTTTCTATATGTATTTGACAATATTGACAATTTAATTTTAACCTGATAAACAAGGCTCTATATTATCCAAAGTTTTGATCATTCACATATAGATTTATAAAGATGATTTGATTGTGTTAACTGAGAAAATAATTAAATAATAATGAATAATGAAATAACTTGCCGAAATATATGCCATATAAATTACGAAAACCATATAAATTATAAAATTACGCATATGCTTCTGAATTCAAGGGAATGCATATCTTATGACATGACTTTTTTTTTAATTATTTGAAACAGTACAGTGTTTAAACCACTAGATCTTCATCATGGGTTTAACAGTAAGACACATTAGCAGTCTGAGATTTTGAGCTCACAAATCTTTTGAAGTTGAAGACACATAGCCAATATGAACGAATTAGAAGTTTAGAGCTTACCAATTATGTCAGCTCGATTTAAGTTTTTTCCAAATTTGTATAATTGTAGCCTTGATTGTTTGGTGGCTCATAACTTGCTCTTTAATCGCTTACTGAGGCTATATTTTCACACCAATATTTACATTTAACAATACAAACAATTATTCTCAATATGTTTATTTTTTCCAAATACTATTCAAAAGCCTGGGGTCAGTAGGATTTTTTTTAGTATTATTATTATATTTTATTTACAAGATTGCATTCAATTGATCAAAAGTGACAGTAAAGACATTTATAATGTTACAAAAGAATTCTCTATGCTGTTCTTTTGAACTTTCTATAAAAAAAAATGCATCATGGTTTCCAGTTTTCAACATTGATCATAAGAAGAAATGTTACTTGAGCAGCAAATCAGATATCAAATCATGATTTCTGAAGGATCATGTGACACTGAAGAATGGAATAATGCATGACTGCTGAAAAGTCAGCTTTTCCATCAGGATAAAATGACAAATTACAACACACACACACACACAAATCTTATAGACAACCAACTTTTGATCAGTACACTACTGTATACTTCATGGATTTATCTGTGGAGACATTTTCATTCGTCACTCATGTTCTGATTTTCCCTTAGACACTGAAAACGTCACCATAGACGATCAAGAGGTTTTACAGACCAGATTTGAGCCAACTGAAAAAATGTCGACATATCTGTTGGCCTTTGTCATCAGTGAATTTACCAACTTACGATCCCCTTCAGAGGCCAATGTTTTGGTAGACAATCAAGATCTACTCTCTCTCTCTCTTGCTCCCTTCTTTCCTCTTATATATGTATTTTAAATGCAGATATCAAATCAAAAACCAAATGCATTATTCTATTTTATTTTATTTTAGATCAGAATATGGGGACGTAGAGAAGCCATTGAAAGTGGACAGGGAGATTATGCCCTTAGTGTGACATTCCCTATTTTGAAGTATTTAGAAAACTATTACAACACCACATACCCCCTGTCCAAATCAGGTGAGAGTTTAAACATGCAAGCTCATTCCAAACTTTGTGTCACAATCCATTAACACTGGGCCAGCGGGGGAAAAAGCAGTCGGACTAACACTTTCCTATCCATAGACCAAGTCGCTCTGCCTGATTTCGCTGCTGGAGCCATGGAAAACTGGGGTCTGGTCACATACAGAGAGCAATCGCTTTTCTACGATCCTAAAGTGTCCTCTAATGAAGATAAAGAATGGGTGGTCACTGTAATCACACATGAACTTGCACACATGGTATGTGGAGCATGTGTGTGTGTTTTTCTAAAAATAGTGCTATTTAACTAAACTAAATAATCAAATTAATTTATTGACTAGTGGTTTGGGAACCTCGTGACCATGAGATGGTGGAACGACCTGTGGCTCAATGAAGGTTTTGCAAGTTATGTTTCATATCTTGGAGCTGATTATGCTGAACCCACCTGGAATATTGTAAGTAATATCTATATATTCAAGTATTATGAATATATTTTGCCACCTGCCTCCTGTGAAGGTACACAAAATGAACTGTCTTTCTCTCCTGAAGAAAGATCTGATGGTGCTGCAACAGGTTCAGAGGGCGTTTAGCGTCGACGCTCTTGTTTCCTCTCACCCGCTTTCTTCACGAGAGGATGAAGTCATCACACCGGATCAAATCGATCAGCTATTTGATACCATCACTTATAGCAAGGTTTGCATCATGTGCCAAAGACAACTTGAAATAACACTATTAAGCAGTGTCATATTTCAGTGTTTATTTGATGCTAAACTGTTGTCGTTTCAGGGGGCAGCTGTACTGAGAATGCTGTCTGAGTTTCTGACAGAGTCCGCCTTTGCTAAAGGACTTCATGTATGTCTGAAGGGTTTGGGGTTTTAAAGTTTGAGATATTATGATGTATTCACGCGACTGGCTTTTTTCGCAGACTAACAACAGTGTATGATTTCCACAGAACTATTTGCATGAGTATGCATACAGCAACACTGTGTACACAGATCTTTGGAAAAAACTACAGGAAGTAAGTTGCAAAATTGATGCAATGGAATCCATAACTATTAGTGTAAGTGTGTTTGTTTTTTACAACCACAATTTTCATTAGATTTCATTATAAATCTTTTCCAGGTTGTAGACGCAGATTCAAGCATCCAGCTCCCAGCCTCAATCAATGAAATCATGAATCGCTGGATTCTTCAGATGGGTTTCCCTGTCGTAACTATTAACACTCGAACAGGAATTATCTCTCAGCAGCACTTCCTGATACACCCAGATGCAGTAGTGGACAAGCCATCTGACTACAAGTATGTTTACACTGACAAATGTGGCAACATTACTTAAAAGTCCTGTACTTTTAAAGCGTACTGTGTGTGTCTTTTTAAAAAAATGATTGCAGTTATGAATGGTTTGTGCCAATCACATGGATGAAGAGTGGCAGTAACATGGGCCAGCACTGGCTACTTACTAAAACAGCTTCATATGAGCCCATGAAGACAGATACTGACTGGTTATTGGTCAATCTGAATGTCACAGGATACTACAGGGTTAATTATGATCCCCAGAACTGGGAACGTCTCCTCACACAACTGACTGCAGATCATAAAGTAAGTATCTCATTATCTTTCATTTAATTTAAAACATTGAGCATCAAAGTAGCATACCTGAATACTAATCAGTTTAAAGTGAACATAAAAAATGATCCCTTTAGCAAAACGTTAACAAAAGTATATGGTTATAGTATTTAGTATTAAATATTACAATCTTTATAATAAATAAATAAATGTTATTGTTCTGATACTGTATAATGTTATTGCTCTGAATTGTTCTCATATATAATTATACATTATTTTCTAGTAATTTGATGCAATATATATAATAAATAATAACATAATATAACATTTGTTATTTACCCTCTTTTCACAATAGGATTATTCAGTTCCTTAATAGGGGCCAATCATCGATGATGCATTAATTTGGCGAGGTAAAGCTCTTGCTGCAAAGATTTTCATCAAGGACAAAATTAACTGGTGTCTTGTAAATAATATTATAATTATAAACGTATTGAGAATTGAATCTGATTATTCATAGGGCAGACATAATCAACATAACCTTGGCTCTGAGAACAACCAAGTATCTGTACGAGGAGAAGGAGTACATACCGTGGGAATCTGCAATAAGAAATTTTGAGTACTTTTTCCTCATGTTTGACCGAACAGAAGTCTATGGACCTTTGCAGGTATCTTTGTTTACTTATTACAAAAACAAAGGGAATATCTATAACATGACACCACACACACGCATGCACTACACACACACACACACACAAACAAAACACACACACACACACACACACACACACACACACACACAACACACACTAACAGTATTCTAAGTTATATAACATTTATACATTTCTTTACAACACTCCAGACTTACCTGCAAAGAAAGGTGAAACCTCTTTTTGACCACTTCAAAGTTATCACATCAAACTGGACTCGGAAACCCCCAAGATACATGGACCAGTAAATACATGATTACTTTGTTCACTGTTTATTCTAAATATTACTTCAGTGACACCACAATGAGCCACCACAATTAGATATAACTTAAATTCTATAACCACAAACATGAAGCTGTTGTGAAGAATTTTAAAGGGGTCAGATCATGAGAAATCAGATTATTCTTGATTTTTGGATATAAAAGTGTTCAAGTACTATGAAAACGTTCTCCCTACTGACGTCAGACAGACCACAAGAAGAAATGACCACCCACATATACACATTAACATTACCACACTGAAGTAATGAGGAAATATATACTATTCACAAACACAAGACAAATGTGGTAAATATGAATAAAGTGTGGGAAAATCTGTCAGAGCTTGTGCAAACCACAGGTAATTTTACATGCAAAAAGGATGTTTACATAGAAGTCATATAGGCACAACCGCAAAAACGGCTCGTTTAATTCTAAGTTTCAGGGTGAAATATGGTCATAAAAGACTAAATTATTACTGTTATTACTGGTGCCAAAACTAAGTGGACCTCAATGGGAAAAAAGCATGATATGAACCCTTTAAACTCTCAATTTAACAGAGAAGTTACATAACATATTAAAGTTGAAATCACTTCTGTTTTTGCATAAAAATTTGCAATATAAGGGATGTTCCCTGTGATAAATGGGAATATGTTGGAAATTTAACTGAAATATTTTCTGGTTTGTGTGACTTCTGTTTATAGATACAACCAAATAAACGCAGTCTCAATGGCCTGCAAAACTGGAGTAAATGGATGTTCAGAGCTCACTAGAATGTGGTACAGACAGTGGATGAAGAACCCTGACAGTAACCCGTATGGCAACCGCTTCTCTCAATTCAGTTCATACCAATTCAGATCAGCTCTTTCTTATTCTGCTAATTCACTTGAATTTAGTTCAGTTCAGTGATTCAGTTCCACTCTGAATTCAGTTCAAGCCAGTTCATCTCTTTATAGGTCTATTCATACCATTAATTTTAGTTTAGTTCAGCTAATAGGTTTCATTCAATGCAATTCAAATCAGTATTCAGTTTAAAGGGTTATTCAGCTCCAACTGAAAATTGCCATAAATTACTCACCCTCATGTTGTCCTAGGTGTAAATGACTTTCTTCTTTCAGACGAATCCAGTCGGAGTTATATTAAAAATTGTCTCTGATCTTTCAAGCTGTTTAATGCCACTCAGTGGATGTTGCATGCATCAGTCCAAAAGCACTTAATTAAAAAGCGCCCATCCATAAAAAAAGTGTCTCACATGGCTCCGGGGGTGGGGGGTGAACAAAGGCCTTCTGTAGCGAATCGATGGGTTTTTGTAAGAAAAATATCCATATTCAAAACGTAATCATCACTTTAATGTAGCTTGCGCTCACTGTTGTAAACGGAAGCATGACGTATGAGGTCGGCTTTGCGCATGCGCCGCTCAGAAGTGACAAAAGCGAAAGCGCAGGGGAGAGATCAAAACAAAAAAACGGTCAAGAATTAGAAGTACAAAACGAAGATTTGTAAAGAAGAATGTCGGAGAATTTCAATATAAGCCAAGAGGACACTTTGCAAACTTGTTTCACGAGACTCACCAGCGCATGCCCCGGAGCCGTGTGAGACACTTTTTTTATGGATGGATGCTTTTTTTATTTAACTTCTTTTGGACTGATGCATGCAACACCCGCTAGGGATGTAAACAGCTTGAAAGACGTTAAGTCAGTTCGTTCACTTCTTTTTAATTCTTTTCAATCTGTTTATGGGAGCTAAGTTCAATTAAAGGGATAGTTCACCCAAAAATGGGTCAAGATGTTGAAGAGAGAGATCACGGTTTATAAAGTTTTAAATATGGATATTTTTTACTTACACAAATGCATTGCTTCGCTTCAGAAGACCTGAGCCATGTGTAGAACTTTTATGATTGCATGGGATACACCTTTTTTTCGTTTTGTGTGTTTTTTTGTGGGGGCTTCCAAAATCTCGACCCCCATTCTCTACCATTATAAAGCTTTGGCAGAGACAGTCGGTTTTTAAATAAAATCCGATGGTGTTTTTCTGAAGATAAAGGTATATACACTAAAGATGTGCTTGGGTGAGTAAATCATGGGGTCATTTTAATTTTTAGGTGAACGATCCCTTTAATTTCCCCTCAGAATTCAGTTCAAGCCAGTTTAGCTCTTGATTTTAGTTTAATTCAGTAAATAATTTTATTTTAATTCAAGTCAGAATTCATTTCAAGCCATTTCACTTCACTTTTGTATCTGTTTATGGGAGTTCAGTTCAGTTCCACTCTGAATTCAGTTCAAGCCAGTTCAATCCATGCCATTGATTTTAGTTTAGTTCAGTTAATAAATGTTATTCAATTTAAGTCAGAATTCAGTTCAAGCCAGATCAGTTTCAGATCAGATTCAGATATGGTTCAGTTTAATTCAAGTCAGTTCACTTCAGATATTTCTGGTTTGGTTCAGTTCCATTTATTTTGTTTTTATTTTTTCCACTCAAGAATTCCCACAAATCTGAAGATCACTGTGTACTGTAATGCCATTGCCACTGGTGGTGTTGAGGAGTGGGATTTCGGATGGCAGATGTTCAAGAACAGTACCATTGCTGCAGAGGCAGAGAAGCTGTTATATGGTCTATCATGCACTAAAGAGCCCTGGCTGTTAAACAGGTGAGTCCTATATACTGCATCTTAGAACATAAACTACCAAAAATGAATGCTTTTATTCAGTAAAGATGCATTAAATTGATCAAAAGTGACAGTAAGGACATTCTATTTCAAATAAATGTTGTTCTTTTTTATTTTCTTTAGAGCAAGAACCTGAAATAAATAAAATAATAGTAAATGCTTCTTGAGCAGCAAATCAGCATATGGGAATTTCTAAAGATGCTGGAAATTCAGCTTTGCATTACATTACATTTTAAAATATATTCAAACGGTTCTTTTCAACTGTAATACTATTTCACAATATTTACTGTTTTTGATCAAATAAGTGCAGCTTTGATGAATGTAAGAGACTAATTTTAAAAAAGTCTTACTGACCCAAACTTGTAAATGGTCGTGTATAGCGTATATGCTATATGACGGAAGTCTGTTTATTTTCATTTATTTATTTTAATAGTTTAACTCTAGTCTTTTGCATGTAGTGTATACTCATTTAATTGCCTTCTGTTTTCTGAAGGTACTTGGAATTCACAATAGAGCCAAATCTGGTCAGGAAGCAGGACGTTGCCTTCGCCATTGTGTATATTTCAGGCAATGTCATAGGGCAGCCGTTGGTTTGGGACTTTGTCAGAGCCAACTGGGAACATTTAACTAAAGAGTAAGCACTGTTTTTCCTTCTTTCTTTCTAAATGTGTAATTATAATATCTACTGACATGTTTTATCATGTGATCTGCATAGTTATGATGATGGATCCTTCTTTTTTGGAAGACTGATCCGAGGCATCACAAGAAAGTTTTCTACAGAATTTGACCTGCAACAGGTTTGTGCTGTTTGAATAAGAAGTTTTATTAGCAAATGCAAAACACTACTGTTTAAATGTCTAGGGTCAGGATGATTTTCCAAATGCTTTTGAAAGCCTCACCAAGTCTGCATTTATTTGATTAATAAAACAGTAAAAATAGTAATATAGTGAAATAGTATTTCAAATAAAAATAATGATTTTCTACTGTAATATATTTTAAAATGTAATTTATTCCTGTGATGGCAAAGCTCAAGTAACATTTCTTATATTATCAATGTTTAAAATAGCTGTGCTTCTTAATATTTTTCCTGATAAACCAAGAGCTTTGTTTTCCCCAGGATTCTATGTTGAATGGAAAGTTCAAAAGAACAGCATTTATTTGAAATAGAAATCTTTTGTAACTTTTGACCAATTTAATGCATCTTTGTTAAATAAACCGTAAGTTCAATGATTTTTCAATTATTAATTTCTAAAAAATCTTACTGACCTCAGACTTTTAAACAGTGTATGTATGTAATATTTTGTATTTTAAATTTAAGCTTAAGATTAATGATCTGTTGTGATGCTATATTCTATATACTAATTATATATTAGTGCGGTCAAACGATTAATCGCAATTAATCCAAAATAAAAGTTTGTTTGCCATACGTATATGTGGGGGTACTTTTGTATATTTATTATTTATATAATAAACACACGCAGCATGGATGATTTAGAAAAATATTTATTTTTATATTAAATGATATTTATATATAATGTTCACATTCTGATCAATTTAAATGCATCTTTGCTAAATAACCGTCAATTTCAAATTTTTCAATATTAATTTTCAAAAAAACTTACTGACCTCAGACTTTAAACCGTGTATGAAAATTACTATTTTGTATCTTTACAATTTAAGCTTAGATTATGATCGGTGTTTGTGGATGCTATAAATTCTTTATATAGGTATAATTATATATTAGTGGTTCAAACGATTAATCGCGATTAAATCGCATCCAAAATAAAAGTTGTTGTATGTTTGTGTACTGTGTATATTTATTATTTATACTGTATATAAATACACACACATGCACGTATATATATTTAAGAAAAATATGTTTATACATTAAATATATTTATATATAATATAAATTATATAAATATGTGCAGTTTATCACATTACATATGTTCCAAAATACTACTGTTGAGTGTGTATATATATATATAATAATATATATAATAAATCTACACTGCACACACACACATATATTATGTGAACAAAAACTTTTATTTTGGATGCTATTAATCGTGATTAATCGTTTGACAGCACTAATATATAGTATATTGCTGTCAAACGATTAAATCCAACTTTTTCCACATTTTTTTCTTGAGATGTGTGGACATAATATAACATTGGAAATGTGTACTTATCCCGTTCTTTCTCTCTGTTTTTTTGACAATCCACAGATTGCAGCGCTTTAAAGAGGACATTGCAGCAAGCATTTCAGTTTTGGTCCAAGCAATAGAGCAGGCCTTTGAACAACAAAAGCCAACATTAAGATGGTTACAGAAAAACAAATGCACGTGATGCATCTGCTTATTGAACTCACCTAATCACTCCTCATTATAAAATGTTGTCTGTATAATATTTTTCATACTTAACATGAGTATTCATATATTTTATTTTTGGAAGATAACTACAGACAGTTTCCCTTCTCAGTTTGATTATCAGCTGTTTCTGTGCCTTTGATTATTAAATTAGATCACTTAAATATTTTGCAGTATTTTATTATGTAGTCGCTTATAATTCTGATGTCAATCTTCCTTTGCTCAAAAAAAAAAAAAAATATATATATATTTGCTACCATTTTTTCAATATTTTTGCCAATAAACATCAAATAATATTTTGTGTCATAATCATGCTCCGTTTTATAATGTCCTGTCATTTATGCTTATCATTTCTTCATTTATGATTTATTGGCAATTCTTCATAGAACAAGTAGTTTCATTGCCTTTTGAAAGATGAACTAACGGCATCCACAGTGGAATGGACCTTCAATAACACAGGCCAAGATGTAACAACACATTACAGGACTTCTTGTTTCTGTAACTAGATGAACGTGGTTAATTCTTCTGTGTCATTAGAGACTCAACCGAGGAAGTAGACAAGACAGCACAAATGGGAGGAAGGGAGGGTGAGGAAGTGATTCATTATCATGGTGTCTGAAAACAGCTGCAGACTTGTCACCTTTAAGAATCTTACGCCTTTTACCACTTATAAATGGACATTGAAGAACAGCTGTCACTCACGTCACTAGTGGTGCTATTTATATCTTTAATGCAGTCACAGCAAGATTTTTGCTGTTGTTGTGCAGTCTGATATGGACGTTGCATCATGAGATTTTTCATCATGTCGCCTTATTACTGGCACCATGGGTACTTACAGGAATAGTTCACCCAAAATTTTTAATTTGCTGAACATGTACTCACTCTCAGGCCATCCAATATGTAAATGAGCTTGTTTCTTCATCAGAACAGATTTAGAGAAATTTAGCATTACATCACTTGATCATCAATGGATCCTCTGCAGGGAATGGGTGCCGTCAGAATGGAGGAAGCATTATTATGGATTATAAACTTGTAGTTTGGCCATATTGCTGGTTTAAAATTTAAAATGCCTTAATGAGATGTTTTTTCTTTAAAACAGCAGCTTTTCACTTCCAAGATGTTAATTATGTAATAGATTTAAATTAAGTGATTACTTGAATAATTTGTGTGTTCTGTTTGTCCGTAGTTTGGACTCTTATTCTGACGGCACTCATTCACTGCAGAGGATCCATTAGTGAGCAAGTGATGTAATGCCAAATTCCTTTAAATCTGTTCCAATGAAGAAACAAACTCAGCTATATCTTGGATGGTCCAATGGAATTTTCAGCAATTTTTCAGTTTTGGGTGAACTTTTCCTAGTTCCTCAAGATAAAAGAGAATTTAAGGTATCAGGAAACAAGTCAGCTGATCTTTTTTGCTTGAAAGAGGCATCAGACCTTGCATTTCAGAAGAAGAGCCCCCCAGAGCTTCGTTTACAGTCTGAGGGGTATTAAAGAATCTCACCTGTGAGAGTTAATTTACTTTCCTTCTCACATTAATGCTCACTCTGCAGGGGTGTTTCCTTAAATGTGTGAATTACAACGTGGAATGACCATCACAGCTGTCCCTCGTTAGGATGCTGCTTAATGATCTGTTTCATGGTGTACATTGTTTAATAATATTGAAATCATTTGTATATAATGTTTAAAACACAAAACTCACAAAACTGATGTAAGATTTTTCAAGGCTTTATTTGCCAGAAAATGTACAATTCATAAATATTAATATATTTTTAAACATAGAAAAATATAAATAGCTGTACAAACAGTTACAAATATAAAGTCTTTCATTTTCTTACAAACATTGCACAAATTAATATTTGCATTAAGATGTGCAATTCAGTCCATTTTCATCAGCACTGTCCATGGAAGAAATTGTGTTGCTCGAGAAACCAAAAATCTTGAGCTGGGAATGAATGGAAATCACCTTCGACTGGAGTCTGGAAAAATAAAATACAGATCAAATTAAGAAAAAGAACAGGATACATATATATTTTTTTAATTAATTTATTTTTGGGTAACACTTTACTTGAAGGGATGTGCATAAGACTGACATGACACCTACATAATCATGACATGACACATGTCATGAATATGAAGTTTTTTTTTATGCATGTTTATGACAACTGTCATTGTGTCATTAGCTCAGTTATGTCATTTTTAATGGAAATATTACATTATTTGACCTAACCCTAACCTACCCCTACCCCTACCCTTACCCTAACCATAGCCCATAACAAAGACATCTCAAATAATGTCATATTTGCATTAAAAATTAATGACACTTAATGACAGTTGTCATACACATGCATAAAAAACCTTCATATTCAAGTCATGTGTCATGTCATGATTATGTATGTGTCATGTCATGATTATGAAGGTGCCATGTCCAAATACAAATAACATTTAAAGCTAGGTGCCTATAAACCCAACTAACCTAACTAATAAAAAAACAAATAACAATAAATAAATAAAATAATAATAAGACTATATAAAAAAAAATATCCCCAAACTAATAAAATGACAAAACACAGGAACAAATTACTAAATTATTTAACAAAAAATTCAATAACACTATAATAGTATCTCAGTTTATACCCACACACACACACACACCCAAAGGACAATATTGCCTATAAGTCGGAATTAACTAAATTTTTTAATATTTTATAATAAACATTATTATTTAAAATAGTATATAAATGCTGTTGAAGTACCATGTACATACCTGAGAACAGGTCATAGATGGGAACCGCTGAGCTGGTAAACTTTGAGTAACTGAAGGGGTCAAAGTGAAGCCGTCAAAGTTGGTTGATGCAGCGTTGACCTCGGCCTGAGTTCCACGATTTGCCTCGTCTTCACTGAGTTCAAGCTGAGCGGACAGGCAGGAGATGTACTGGATAGTGAGCCGCAGCGTCTCGATCTTGGTCAAGGTTTTTCCGAAAGGAGCGACTGAAGGAGGCAGGTACGTCCTGAGGTGATGAAGAGCTTTCGTCAGATCTCTCATCCTCAGCTTCTCCCGATCACTTGCGGTTTGCCGCTTCACTCCAGGGAATTTTGACCTTGGCCGTCCGGTTCTCTTGGGTGGCTGGACCTGGCTCTTCTCCTGGGTGGGGATGCTGACATGTGGGAAGATCTGAAGTATGTCCTGTCCCGCTCTGCTAGAGTAAGCCGGAGGGGAGAAGCCGCAGGAATCTATGGAAGAGGTTGGAGACAGACTGCTGCAGGCGCTGTAGTAGCCTGCATCTGATACTGCGTAGCTCTGATCCAGAAGGTTCTCGCAGCCAAACAGGAAAGCGCTGCTGTCTTGGAGCTGAAGAGAAGAGTTGGAGATATCCATGGCTGCAGAGTTGAGAAATTCTCTGCTGAATGAGGTTGTGGTTTCTGGTGGAGCGTGTTCCTGCTGTATATATCCTCTGTGAGGTGCGAGTTGGCACTTCAGAGGATCCCAGTCAGTACTTGAGAGGAGAAGTGACACCAGAAGGGGCGGGGGTAGGGGGGGGGGCTAGTGGGGTTATGTTGGTCTGTGTGAAGAGCAGCTTCTCCTGGCCTCAGATGGAGGTGGAGGCCAGAATACAGAGATAGATAGATAGATATATAGATGATAGATAGAGAGATAGATAGATAGTAGATAATGATAGATAGATAGATAGATAGATATATAGATTTCATGATAGGCATCATGCAAACAATTATAACGAAATTGCATACAGCAACCATGCGATTTTAAAGCATATTGTAATAATTATATTACACTTTATTCAGATATAGTAACACAATTCATAACCTTTCATAATGATGTATATTGCAATATCTGTAAAAAATAAAAATAATAAAAATAAAAATAAATGACCTACATAAATATACAACCATATGGAGCATAAGAGCTTCTTTAATACATATCTCATATATAAAGGCGAACTGTTTTTTTTTCAATGTTGATAATAATCAAAAGTTTTCTTGAGCAGCAAATCAATCAGCTTAAGGAATGATTTCTGAAGGCAATCATTGACCTGACACTTGGAGTAATGATGGTACTGATTGAATGAGTTAATTAATTTTACAATATATTCACAAAGAAAATAAATATTTTAACTGATAATATCTTTTAAAATGGTAATTAAATGTATTTCTGTGATGGCAAAGCTGAATAAATAACTTTTCATTAATCATTAAATCCTGAAAAAAGTATCACAGTTACCCCAAAAATTAAGCCAGCGCACTGTTTCGCTATGACTTTGCATCACAGAAATAAATTGTATTTTAAATTATATTAAAATAGAAACCCATTATTTTAAATTTTTCTGTAATTTTGATCATATAAATGCTGGTTTGATAAGCAAAAGACTTATTTTAAAAACATTAAAAATAGTAATGTGTCCAAACTTTTGAGCAGCCCAGTCCCCTTATTAAGCAGGCAGAATGCTTTAAGGTGCATCCTGAATGATAAAAAAAGAGAGGGGCACTGGAGAGACAGACATGTATTACATTATATTGTTTGGTATGGTTTTTTTATTTATAAAATTTTGCCAAAAGTTGGTTTTATTTCTGTAAACAGAACATATTTTTTAAGCACTTTTACCAATTTCAAACCACATCAATCACTATTAATTTTGTTTACAATCATATATCTTATAATTATATAATCAATAAGAACTGGAAGTGAAAAATGCTCACTGATGCTCCAGAAGGAAACACAATGCATTAAGAGCCTTTTGAAAACTTTTGAACAGGATGAAGATGTGTACATTTTTCTTATTTTGTTTAAATATCATATTTTTTCATTTAGTACTGCCCTTCAGAAGCTACAGAAGATACTTACATGTTTCCCAGAAGACAAAATAAGTTAAATTTACACTGATTTTCAAATTCTAATGCATTGTGTTTCCTTCTAGAGCATCAGTGAATGTTTGAACCTTCTGTAATAGTTGCATATGAGTCCCTCAGTTGTCCTCAGTGTGAAAAGATGTATCTCAAAATCATACAGTCACTTTTGTAAAAGGTTCAAATATGCAGAAGATGCTGGAAAACCAAAGAATTTGTGAGACCTGAAGTATTCTTTTGAATAATAGAGGGTAGTTTAACTGTTCAGGACAAACAAAGGACTCATGAACAACTATCACAAAAAACAAAACAAAAACAAGCTGTGGATCATTCAGGTAACAACACAGTATTAAGAATCAAGTGTATGTAAACTTTTGAACGGGGTCATTTTTATAAAGTCAACTATTATTTTCTCTTGTGGACAATATATTTTACGTGAAATATCTGATTCAGGCCAGTACTAAATAAAAAATAACATGCAATTTTCACGATCCCTCTTATTTTGTTAAATAAAGTAACTTTGGCAGATCATGCAATGGGTGTAGATACCTTTTGATCTTATGTGTGGGTGTGTTTATATATAGCAGTATGTTGTGTATATGATGTCAGTATGTGTATATGTGTATATATGGCAATACATTTTTTGTCCACATTTAATGTTTTTTTTTAGAGACAATGAAAAGGAGGGAACTGTCTTTTAAGCTGTGGAGTCAGACGGAGGGCTCGCATTTACCTCACAAACGGCATTGCAGAGGACTCTATTACAACTAGAACCAACTCAAGCACACAATGGTGACACAACTCCCTGTGGTATGAAAATTTCCCTGTGGTAGTTATTCAGATTCTTCTCATTCTCATTGTGTAGAACTGGTTTAAAGGGTTAGTTCACCCAAAAATGAAAATTCTGTCATAATTTACAAACCCTCATGTCATTCCAAACCTGTAAAACCTCCGTTAATCTTCGGGGACACCAAAAAAAAATTAAGATCTTTTTTGATGAATTCTGAGAGCTTTCTGACCCTCCCATAGACAGCAATTGTCCTTACACGATCAAGGTCCAGAAATTTAGCAAGGAGATCGGTAAAATAATCCATGTGACATCAGGGGTTCAACCGTAATTTCACAAAGCTACGAGAATAGTTTTTGTACGCAAAGAAAACCTAAATAACGACTTTATTCAACAATTCGTCTCCTTCGCATCACCCTGGTGCCATTTTGGAGAGTATCCACTGAACACAAACACGTATTCTTCTGTGTCAGCTGCTCACCGGATAACGGTTTCCATCACCTATGTTTATCTTTGATTTGAAAACATAAAAAGTATTATCGTAGCTTCGTGAAATTACGGTTGAACCCCTGATGTCACATGGATTATTTTTACCGATCTCCTTGCTACGTTTCTGGACCTTGATCGTGGTCGTTACATTGCTGTCTATAGGAGGGTCAGAGAGCTCTCAGAATTCATCAAAAATATCTTAATTTGTGTTCTGAAGATGAATGGAGGTCTTATGGGTTTTGAACGACATGAGGGTGACTAATTAATGACATAATTTTCATTTTTAGGTGAACAATCCATTAAAGTCTATGATATTAGGTACAGTAGCACTAGAACAAGCTTGTGCTACTTGGGGTAGTGTTTTAAATCATTTTTGCACAAAAAAGCTAAATTAAAGTTTATCAGAAGGAAAGAAAAGATGCACAGTGGCAAATCTTTTGCATTGTTTTTTTGTAGTAATTCAATTGTTTTAATATGAATATTGTTTTAATAGTGTTCAGTACAGTAATTGTCTGTACATATAAATCAGTACTTTAAACTTTTTGTTGTCTAAGAGCTTCGTGTAACAACTTAACAAAAAATATCAGTGGCATAAGACAGTAAGATATTTAATTATGCAAGATGCTTGTAATCATTACTTTCATAATTTATGCTTAAATACAGTCATAATCTACTTATATGATTTGTATTATCTGGGAACTGTACAAATACTGTGGCATTACTCTTTTTATTTGTAACAAAGTAACATGCATTTTCTGTAAAGCTGTATTGAAATATGTATTCTGAAAAGTACTATACAAATAACAATTGTATTGATTCCTGTATGTCACACTCTTTGTGTGTGTGGTGTGTGTGAGTGTGTGTTTGAGTATTATAATATAATATATACTATATATATACATATATACAAAATGAATTGGGGCCCAGACCGCGGGTGCTGGGACAAGATCCGTGCCCACATTTTGGCCCCAATCACCATAAAGGAAGTCCGCATCTGTCCAGAGCTGACCCAGTTTCTGGTCCAGATCCGGAAAAACGATCTTTCCAGGATGGCCCTTTGTGCCAAAGAGCCAGCCCTAGTCTCCCGTTGTGTGGATGCTGGCCAGAACTCAGATGTGCTAGCCAGATCTGGCCCAAATGATTTGTTTTTCTGTTTTGTGTGTGTGTGTGTGTGTGTGTGAAATATTAACTTTTGTTGTTTTTCAGATCAGCTGCTACAGAAGACAAACTGAAATCTGAGTGCAGAAACAAGCAAAGGAATACTAAGTATATTTTCATGTTGTATCACCATTTTTGAATCAGGCCTAATGGAGGGTAATTTGGTCAATCTTGGAAGAAAAACGATAGCAATGTGTCCATTTCAGCTGGCTAATTTGTGCTTGCTTTCAATCATTCATGTAAAAATCTGTTATTTAAATTTTTTTGTTTGTTTTTTTTAAAGCTGCAAGGCTCTGGTGCAAAACATTGTATGCCAGGAGTCAGGACGACTAGGCTGTGCCAAGGTCTCCGGAACCTGCGACGACGCTCAGCTCCATCAGCCCTCCATCTGTGCCTTCGGATCCACCAGCTCTTGTCTCCATCGGTCGGCCCCCAGATGTTGGCAGACACACCATCTTCATCTTGGCTCCTTGCTCCCTCGATTCCGCCGTGTGTTGTTAGCACTGGGATGCTCTGGGTCTGTGCTATGTGCCAAACACCATCTAAGCTGCCAGAACATCATCATCATCCTCCCATCACTATCCCTTCGCTGCATACTGCCATCATCCACGCACTTTTGCCTTTCACCATCCCTACGCCATCTCCTCGTCCACCTTCAAAACCCCCTCCATCCTCCCTATTCTGTTGCTTGAACTTTATCATCTTCAGTCTTTGCACACACAAAGCTATTCACTTATGCACTTTGTTTTCAGTCTTTATGTATTTTTTTTCTTCAGAAAATTGCATTGTAATTTTATTTATATTGTTGTAAATTTCTGTACTTTTTAGTAAGGCCGGTATAACTTAAATGTTCTACAAATGGAAAAGATAGCTCTGTCATAGCTTTTCAGTCTTTTTTTATTTATGTTTTTTAATAATGTATTAAAATGTACTTGAGAATGTTTGTAGTAATACAAATATACTATAAACATACTTGTATTTCAAGTGCATTTTTAATACATTTAATAGTATGTTTTGTTTTGTTTTTCACCAAAGTATATATGCTGCTGTCCTTTTTAGTGTACTTTATGAATATTTGTAATGTACACAACAATATATAATACATTAAAGTTTTCTAGATATCAAAGTGTGTACGTGTGTGTATATACTGAAAAAAAGCAGCTTTATAATACTAGTAGTGTAATGCTAATGCATTTACAATGAGCTGAAATACAATTGAAATGTACATTAAAACGATGCTTCAAATATACGCTAACTGTAGTTCATGAATTATTAAAAGGACATTTTAAATGTATTTTAAAAAATGCACTTAAATTTCACTAAATATACTTAAAGTGGTTCCATTTTAACACAGTTTCAATATATTAAATATATTACAAATAGATTAAAATCAAACTTAAACATATCTTGAAATACACTTAATATACTTAAAGTTTTTTTCAAAATAATACATTTAATATGCACTTAGTATAGTATAATTTAAATATAGTATGTCTGAAAAAGCACAATTTAAATATATTTCTTTTTCACCTGGGCTGTCATCGTGGTATTCTCGCGAATGTGCGGCGGAGACTGATGAGCAGAAAAGAATTGTTGAATAAAGTCTTCTTTTTTTTTGCACACAAAAGTATTCTCGTAGCTTTATAAAATATGGTTGAACCACTGATGTCACATTAACTATTTTAACAATGTCCTTACAACCTTTCCTGGCCTTGAACGCTGGACAGTACAATTACGATGAAATGTAACAATAAATAATTAGCAAACAACAATAAACTTATGCTATAATAGCAGCATATCCAGCGACAGTAATTTTGTTGTAATACTATGGTCATTTGGTCATGTAATACCATGCTTTTTGGATATTTATTATTTTAAAAAAAAGAAATTAATATTTTATTGAGCAAAGATGCATTCAATTGATCAAAAATGAAAGTAAAGACTTTCAAAAAATCACATTTTCATCAATTTTTTCATCAAATAATCCTAATAAAAATTGATCAGTTCCCTCAAAAATATCAAGCAGCACAACAGTAACTGTAACATTGATGATAATAATAAGAGATATTTCTAGAGCACCAAATCAGCATATTAGAAAGATTTCTGAAGGATCATGTGACACTGAAGACTGGAGTAATAATGCTGAAAATTCAGCTTTGCCAAATAAGTTACATTTGAAATATATTAAATAGAAAACAATTTATTTAAATTGTGATAATATTTATTAGCAATACTGTATTTATGCTATTTATGATCAAATCAGAGACTTCTTAAAAAAATATATACAATTTTTGAACAGTAGTGTATCTATCATGGCAAAATACCAAAAGTCTTTACCGCTTGTTGGATGATATTTCACCCTCATTAACTGTTTCCTCATCTGTTTGCCTGTTTACAATGTATTGCCACTAGAGGTTGTCAGTTATGTTCTGATTCAATGTATCTTGTAATTGTGCTCAATGTATCTTTGAAGCTGTTGAAGCTGACACAGAGCTGCATCACAATAACCAAGCAAATGTGACGTTTCCTGGATAATTTAACTAAAACAATAACCAGAAAGGAAACTACTTTGACCTCTGATCACAGATATTAGTTATTTTGTATGTTGTAGTGTATTCCATCCAACCGGCCCTGATCCATCAGATGTGATGTGTATTCAGTCTGTGACAAGTGAAGCCTATTGCTGCTAATAAAGTTCAACTGACTGTGAAAAGTCAGTTCACACCACAAAGTCTAGCCACAAATCTAGCTGTTGAGACCCCCCTCACAATTCTCTTGTCCTAATGTGAGCAAGATGCATTTTAAATGCATAGAACAGTTGTGTGTGAATTACAGTAAGTTGTGGAGTTAGTCCACAAAGTTTATTTTACCAGCTTGTGAGGGATATTTGATGTGCAAATCCCAATGGCAAATACACACATTCAGCTCTTTCATCTTGGAAGGCAAATACACAATTAAAATGTGTGAATGTGTACCAATCACATGTTAATCGGTTCATAATCACTTGGGTGTTAAACAAAGTTAGAGGATATCCCCAAATTAAAGTAGGAGTTCACCTAAAAATGAATATTTGCTGAAAATTCACTCACCCTCAATTTACTTACATCATTTGTTCACCAATGGATCCTCTGCAGTGAATGGGTGCCGTCAGAATGAGAGTCCAAACAGCTGATAAAAACATCACAATAAATCCATCAAACCCTTGCTTCTGGCCAAACTTGTTCTCATCCATAATCCATGTCCATCCATAGTCCATAATTCATAATAATGCTTCCTTCAGTGAAAAAGCCATTCTTCTGTTGTTCTCTCACATCAAAGTCCACTGACATAACGGTTTTGGACTGCTTTTCGCTTGTAAACTGTGCTTGATTTGCGCGTATTTCTCTCCTGATTCAGATGAGATGACTTTTTCACTGGAGAAAGCAATGTGACAGATAGAGGACTTATATTGTAGCTGGAAGCAACAGTTTGAAGTTAAAAACGTCTTGATGGTGGATTTGTTTCTTACAAACATGCAACTTTTCACTACACAAGCTGTTAATTGATGGACTGGAGTCGTGTTGATTATTTGTGGATTATTATTATGTTTTTATCAGCTGTTTGGACTCTCATTCTGACGGCACCCATTCAGGATGCATTGGTGAGCAAGTGATGTAATGCTAAATTTTTCCAAATCTCTTCTGATGAATAATCAGACTCATCTACATCTTCTGTGGCCTGAGGGTGAGTATATTTTCAGCAAATTTTCATTTTTGGATGAACTATTCCTTTAAGTTACATAAGACACCCTCTCATTCTGATAGTTTAGTTCGGTTTACCAAATTTCTATGGCATATCTGCAATCTACAGTCGCATGTGAATTCAAATAGCACCGAAAACCAGCATGTCTGTCAGAAATAGTGTTTTTCTGGTGAAGTCCATGAGAACCTTCTGAACCAACACCGTAAACATTTCCAAGGTGTGACTTCGCACCTTTGATTGGGAAACTACACAATCTTCTTAGTTAAAATTGACATTTTGACTTTTACAATTAAACTAATACATAATTTGGATCACATTCATTGAGCACATCGTTGAGACCTTTCAAATTAAATTACAACATATATCATTTGTGTTGATATCTATGTATATGTGTGTCTCTGTTGATGCAGGAGTCAAATACGACACTTCTGTTTGTGGGAACTGCAGTCACTGATCTCATCCACCGCCATCATCTGCTTCATCACTACAGGAGCCCTGAGAAGGTGTCATTTTCAGACCCTTGAGGTCAAAGCTTCATGTCTAGCTATTAATGTAATCAAAATGGTGTTAATCATGTTAACTTGAAGGAGCGGGTGTGATGTGGTTGTATTTTTCTCATGCTCCTCTCCTCACATATTTTGATGGCAGCCATAAACTAAGCCTTATCTGTTGGCTACTGTATTTGTTAGTCAGGGGATGATTTGGATTTGTAATCTGAGATGCAAACGTCTCAGACCTGAATCAAACATGTCATCCGCAGTAAATTAGCATTGACCTTGAAAAGCCCAGGGACTCTAGAGTCTGAGGTCATGAGGAAAATACACACAGACATTAGAAGTTCTTCTTTATGGTTGTTCAGCTTCAGACAGACTGCAGCGAAGCCATTACTGCATTTCTCAGAAATACTGTATAGATGTGACAACTGAATTGTTGTTTTAATCATATTTTAGCTTTATTTCAGTTCACTAAGTCTTTTATCTTTTCTTTTGTTGTGATAAATAAAAAAATGCATGTAAAAAATAAATGTAAAAGTGCTAATTATACTTTTTTTCTAAATACTTCAATATAAATATTTAGCTCTCAGTTCACTTAAATAGTCCTTCGGTATGATAAATTAATTTAAAAGTATACATGTAATTATAATAATTAAAGCAAATTGTAGATGCTCTTCAAATTTAGCACACTATTTTAATACTATATGTATGTATACTGTATGTATACTATATATTTTAATAAACATCTGAGAGATTTATGTCCCTCCGATGAAAGAAGATTCACCAAAGATGTTCACGTTTCAAAAAGCTGAAATCGCAAAAAACCATCGCCAAAGTAATCCATATGAATTGCGTGGTTTACTCCAAGTGTCCTAAAGAGACACGATCGGCGACCGCTCTATAATACTGTTTAAATTTAGACTTATATTCACATTCAAGAGACATTTGAGGAGAATGACTTACAGTAACACAACCAACTGTAACATGTTCCTGTAGTTCTCAATTATAATGCACACCTTTTAGATTTTTGATATTTATTCAAATACACTGTCAAATCATATCTACACTGTAAAAAACTTCCTGTAGAAATTACAGTAACTAACTTACAACAGTTTGCAGTAAAAAAAAAAGAGAACTGTAGAGAACTGTAAATTAACAGTTCATTACTGACAGCAAGCACAGCTGCCAGTATTCTACTGTTATTTTCAGGATGTCATGCCAATAAAGCAATATGAATTGAACTGAGTTGAAATGAATAATTGATTACTAAGCAATTCGATTAGATTATTATCTTTCTTTCTTTTTTCAGATCGAATGCCATCAATGCAGGAGGCGGTTTCATGTGCCTTCCAATGACAGACAGCCAGTTCAAGAGGGCTCAAAAGGTTGACTGGAAGTGCTGCTAATTTTACAATTTGTGCATATAGTTTTACAGTAACTGAAAAGTGATGCAAACCAATTACAGTAAACTTTACAGTATAACAGTATATTTTCTATTGTTTTAAAATGCATTACTCAAGAAAGGACCAAAAAATGAATACAATAATAAAATATTTTACAGTTAAACAATATTACACTGTAAATACATTTACAGCAATTTAAATGACACGGTAAAATAAAATACAGTATTTTTGCTACAAAATAAAATTACAGTAAGTTACGAGCGAACTGCTGCCAGTTAGTTACTGTAATTTCTACAGGAAGTTTTTTTTACAGTGTAGATATGAATTTACCGTTTATTTTAATAAATATCAAAAATCTAAAAGGTATGCATTATAGTTGACACCTACATGAACACTTTACAGTTGGTTTTATGACTGTGAGTCATTCTCCTCAAATGCTATTGAGCTTTAAATTATGGCATATTTTGTGCTTGAGCCCATTTTCATAAAGAAAAAAATAGCAATATTTACATATGATTTGACAGTTTGTTTGAATAAATATCAAAAATCTAAAAGGTGTGCATTATAACTGAGACCTACATGAACATGTTACAGTTGGTTGTGTTACTGTAAGTCATTCTCCTCAAATGCTATTGAGTTTTAAATTATGATATATATTTTGTGTTTGAGCCCATTCGGTAGTGAAATAAATAAGGCAAGGCAAGGCAAGGCAAGTTTATTTGTATAGCACATTTCATACACAATGGTAATTCAAAGTGCTTTACATAAAATAAAATAAAAACAATAATCACAACAATAAAACAAGGAATTTAAAAACTTTGAAAATTATTTAAAAAAAAATTGATTTAAGAGATTTAAAATGATAAATAAATAACATATTTATATATGATTTGACAGTTTATTTCAATACATATCAAAAATCTAAAAGGTGTGCATTATAACCGAGAACTACACGACCACTTCACAGTTTGTTGTGTTACTGTAAGTAATTTTCCTCAAATGCTATTGAAGTTAGAAAAGTGTGTACCAATGTCGTATGTAACTTTAGAGACGGTCCCTAGATTTGCGAATATCGAATGCCCGGAAATGACACCTCTGGCCATTCCGTTGGGTCGTTTGCAAAGTCACAGATACTGTATGGACAATACGGCTCAGCTTTTCTATGTATCTTGCTCTGTTGAACGGCAAAAGTGACTTTACTAGGCTATACTGGATTTACACCATGCATCTCCTGTCATTCAGAAATAAATGAGTGATCAAAGGAAAATAAATAGGTTGAGCTTAGTATTTCCTTAAACATTTTCCATTTGCCCACCAATTTATTTGATTTATTTGCCTATTTTAATCACATGCTTAATTATTTCTATATGTATTTAAACAATAATTTGTGCATTTATACACACATTTATTTATTTATTTGCATATTTATTTATTTGTGTATTTATTTAATTATTGTTTTTGCAGGTTTCGTCCTCCATAGTAATGAGAGCATCTGAATAAAAACTATTACTTTCAATGAATGGATTATTGCTATTGTATTATTGTCTTTATGAATAATCTGTAAGTTATGCAGCATTTGTCCTGGAAACTCTTACCAAATGTTACCAAACCATCAACCTTTTCTAAGTCTGCTGATATCTCTTCTTTATGACCTGATAGAAACAGCAGTCTCAATACAACCAGACACACATGAACCCAACACACCCAAAACAGGGACATATAAAAATGTGTAAATATGGGAGGAGCTCTAAAATCTCTGTAGTTCAGTGAGAGAAAAAGTGAAACTAACTTGATGAACAATCATATGGACCCTTAAACGATCAACGTCTTTAAACATCAGAATATTTACTGAGCCATTCAAAGACCCTTTGGACACATCTGATACCCGGTAAGTGACAGAAATGAAATATAAGAGAGATTGTTTTGAGTGGGTTTCTAATGCAAGTGATATGGTTTAATAGGGTTTATGTCAAACTGTAGTAAGTGGAACAGAACCAGGTTTAAGCATGTAAAATACTCAATCAGATATCAGAATTGTAAGCATGTCGTTTGATTGGTTGCAATTGCAAAGCAAAGTTTGCAGTCATTTTGTCGCATGACATAAAGTCTAAAGAAACAGGAAAACAATGGCCAGCAGACTGACTGATCTTTTTCTTATCAATATAAAAACACTTATTTAGATCACTTTAACTTAACTCTGTTAGAGACAATATGTGCCAGATTTACTAACAGCACAAAAAAACTAAAACAAGTTTTCTTTACTAAAGACATGCAGTGAAACATTGGCGATGAGGAGCTAGGTGTGGACTATGGACAGTTATTTTTCAGATGCACAATTTATGGGTGGAGAGTATTTAAAGTAATCATACAAGAGGTGTGTTTGACTTCGACCAATTTTTGCATTATTGTAAGGGGTAGGTTTAGGGTTGGGGTAGGTGTAGACGTTAATAAAACACAATCTAATAGGTAGAAAATTCTATTTATTGTTAGCTTCTGGTTTTTGCTGTATCCCTTCTAGCCACAACCACTTCAAGTCGACCACAGGTGATTTATTAAGGTTTGCAGAAGTCAGTCTGCGCAATTATTTAACCCATTTTAACCCATTTTGCGCCTGTGTTGTTAGTAGATTACAGACACCCAACTGATTATCACAGGTGCTGTTTGCTTACGACCCTGCGCAGAAACTTACATTTTCAGAAAACTCTATTTTAAAGATAATGAGAAACATAAATTCAGTCAAGTGTCCGAACTTTAGTGTAGGTGATATATCATCATTTCTCTTTCCAGATATGGCGTCCTCCGGGGCTCTACTGGATGAGGAGCTTCATTGCTCTATATGTCTGGATGTGTTCACTGATCCAGTCAGCACTCCATGTGGACACAACTTCTGTAAGAGCTGCCTGAGACAGTGCTGGGACAGCAGCCAGACCTGCAAGTGTCCATACTGTAAAGAAGCGTTCAATCAGCAACCTGATCTCAAGATTAATATGACACTACGAATGGTTGTCGATTATTTTAAAATGAAAGGTAAAATAATCCTCAAACACCAATCCTCAATCCTCAATCCCCAATCATCAGAGAAGGAATGCCAGTCCAGAGCAGAAGCAAATGTTCAGATTTTGATTAAAGATTACCAAGACAAACTAATTTTTATTTTTTTTTTTCAGTGAATGTGCACGGATTAATTGTTACCACAAGACTAGCAATGTGCACTAACAAAGTAAATTTTACCAAAATTGTACTTTTTGATTTCATATGGACTTTAAAGGGGTCCTATTATGCTTTTGTACATTTTTACATTTCTTTATTGGTGTAGTGTTGCTGTTTGAGAATGAAAAAGGTCAGCAAAATTAAAAACAAGTTTTTCTCTCAGCAAGCACTGTTTCTGAACTACGTGAAACGCCTGAGTTTTCTTCTGTAAACATACATGTCACAATATCCCTCATTTGACTAAATTCCCACCCAAGGCATACTGGTGGTTATGGTAGGGGGTGTGACATTTCTGAAACACGCTTGAAACGGTTGACCAATCTTAACACATTGGTCCAATCTAATTAAAGCATGTTGCGCTTTTTGGAAGGAGGAGAGACTGGAACTAAGGTAAAGCGTTTCAGACAGATGGGGAAGAGAGGTTCTACAATAGTATAAAAAAAAGTGTCAGGCATGAATATTCTAGTAGACTCCAAAAACAAAACGAAGGCTTTAAAAAAGGGCATCTAATCCAGTGGACGAGCACACATAAAATATTTCATATGACTTATAATATATTTAATATAAAATGTGTAATAAATCCCTAAAGCTTGTCTGTAATTTCACACAAAAACATCTGAAACATCTCTTGATCTTTTATTGTCATTTGTCTCTACAGAGCTGAGTAGGAGGGAGCGGTATGCAGGTACATTGTGCTGTCTGCACTACACTGGTTTACATTTATATCCTCACAACTTCATTACTTCAGTACAATTTAATTATCATCATCATCACAAAATCTTTCTATTGTGAAGTTGTGATTCATATTCTCTGTTTTCTCAGTGGATGTGACTCTGGATCCTGATACAGCTAATCCTGAACTCATCCTGTCTGATGATAGAAAACAAGTGAGGTTTGGAGACATTAGGCAGAAACTCCCAGACAATCCAAAGAGATTTGATTACTATGCAAGTGTCCTGGGAAAGGAGGGGTTCTCCTCAGGGAGATTTTATTTTGAGGTGCAGGTGAAGGGAAAGACTGCATGGGCTTTAGGAGTGGCCAGAGAATCTACTAACAGGAAGGGAAACATCATACTGAATCCCAGGAATGGATTCTGGACTGTGTGGCTGTTGAATTGGAATGAATATGCAGCTTTCTCTAGTCCCCCTGTCTCTCTGTCTCTGAGAGTGAAACCGCAGCGGGTCGGTGTGTTTGTGGATTATGAGGAGGGTCTGGTCTCCTTCAATGATGCAGAGTCCAGATCTCATATCTACTCTTTCACTGGTCAGCCTTTCACTGGGAAACTCATCCATATTTTAGCCCATCCTTTGGATATAGTGGTACAAACTTAACTCCACTGATCATCACACCTGTCAGTTGCAATAAATGAATTTACACTATTAATATGAAATACAAGATGAAAATAATGCTTTTTGTAACAACATCTGGAGATATTAAATCGAGAAGTGGACAAATTGGTCTGTATGAAAAGAGAACTATTTTTTTTCTGAAATAACTCAAAACTGACAAAAGTAATTTACGTACATGATTATGTATTCCATATTTAATACAAATACGACTTTGTTTTATTATTTGGAATATTCTGTTGAATCAAAAATCAAAGCAAAGTAAAACGACATGGACAAAAATGATGGGGCCTTTCACCCAATATTTTGTTGCACAACCATTAAAGGCAAATTCTGGAATGAAGTGATTTCTGTATTTTTTGCTGCTCTTCATGATCAAATTGCTCCAGCTGTATCAGGATTGAAGGGTGTCTTCTCCAAACTGCAGGTTTCAGCTCTTTCCATGTAGATGATCAATAGGATTCAGATCAAGGCTTTTAGAAGGCCATTCACAATAGTCCAGTGTTTTGTTCTTAGTAATTCTTGGGTGCTTTTAGCTTTGTGCTTTGGGTCATTATCTTGTTGAAGTACCCATGACCTGTGACTGAGACAGAGCTTTCTGACAATGAAATCTCAATGCCTTGATGGTCTTGAGATTCCATTGTTTGCTGCACAAACACTTTTTTTTCGTCTGTAAACATAGACTTGATGTGACTTCCCAAAAAGCTCCAGTTTTGTCACATCCATCCAAAGGACATTCTCCCAGAAGCATTGTGACTTGTCAATATGCATTTTAACAAATTCCAGTCTGGCTTCTTTCATTTTTCTCATATGCCATTGTTTAAAATATTTTTTTATTCACTTCTACAAGTACATATTTTAAATATTTAAAAAAATAAACTATACAAAATTTATACTTTGTTCAGAACAATCAAGTCATTTATTTTCTCCTCTCCACCTGTCAAAGTGAAATTACATAGACCTATAAAATATTGCTGCTTTGCATCAAAATGGTTTCAAAATGTTGAATCGATCATTGATTTTGTACTCCTATTGTCTTTTTAAGAAACATCTGTAAGTTGGGCAGCATTTGTCCTGGAAACTATTAACACATTTTGTCAAATTATCCAAATAAATGTTTTCTAAGTCTGCTGATATCTCTTCTTTATGATCTGACAGAAACATCAGTCTCAAGACAAACTGACACACACATAGTTCCAAATAAATGTTTGAGATATGTTCATGATCATTTAATTACATAAATAAGTTGCTGTTTACCTCACTTCTGAAAATTAAGTGCCCTTTCCTAAAGAAACAGAGAAAATGATACAAAAGAAAAACGAGTAAGGCTGGTTTAATATATATATTATCTATACATTATATATAATAATTATTTATATTATATTATATTTAATTATCTATATAATATAGTATGAATGCGGCTGCGCAACATTAACATTTTTTAATCACGATTAATCACATGATTTTCTGTGATTACTTGCATTGTTGTGCACTAAATTCAATAATGAATTTTCAAAAGTCATTGTGTGTCACTTTTTTTTCATTTAAGAAGTACTCTATAATAACAAACCGCACTTTAAACAATAAGGTGATGTTTTTTTACAGCATAAGTGCCCTTACTTTTCTTATAGCATTAAAATAATATCTTGAAACTCAACTTATAACATTATGAATCAAGTAAATCAAAACCCAAAGCTTTGCCACTGCCAGGCATTTAACGTTTTTCATAAAACTAGTTTATAGTGACCTAGTGTGGACGCTCCCTTGCTGCTTTTTCTTATAGGCGGCCTGGCTCGGGTTGGAAGAGGTGGGCCCAAGTGTTGTGGTCAGTACGCGGACCTTCTCTCCCGACCCTCCTTGGTCCGCCACTCCCGCTGCGCTGTCTACTGATCATTGCACTTGGTGGGTTGTTTGGTCCTGTGATTTTCATCACTCGCGGTTCGGCGCGCTCTATTAGCCCGCACCTGGTACTCGTTCCCACTTCCTATATATTCCTGTCTTTGTCTTCTTTCGGCGTGGGTATGTCTTATGTGTTTTTGTGCCGTATGGGCATGTTTTGAGTTTTCACTCTCCTCTATACTCTCCACACTATTTCCAGGATCCTCAGGCGAGGAATTAATATTTTGGTTGTGGACAGTGAGGCCGGATTGGGAGTACGACACTGGACGTTTCCAGTATTCCTCTCAGCCCTCTGTCTTGGTGAATGTGTGCGCAGGGAGCGCCACACAACTGCATTCCCCTAACTGTGGTGTTTCAAGCCTTTGCTGGCTTGGTGTTCAGAATAAAGTCACTTTTGGTTTGAACTTCAATTGAGTCCTCCGTTCCTTCTGTGACAGAGGTTCAGTTGGGCTCGGGCGCGGCGCGCATGTAGTGAGAGCGAAGCGCGGAACTTCTGATACGTGCAGCATGATTGTGTGGACATTTCTGAGCACACCAAAAGTGATAGTAAAGCAATATATTGTGAGAGGGCCGTGTGTGTTACCGCGTCCCAAACGACTCAAAATAATAAACCACAAAGTTAACAAAACGATGCACTCCCGTGCGTAGCAGAACGCTTCTCTGTGTGTCTTTCACGTGCTATCGTAACTTCCTATTTCCCACTTATAGAAGCGTGAGTGCTTCAATGGGGAGCGCTGCTGCATCTTAGCCCTCCCCGAATGCTCTCATTGGTTGAGACGCTTGATGACACCCATCCCAAGCCAGTAACGATCAACTTCCCACCCCTCCTGTGACCCATGGTTTGTCTGTCAGTGCGTTCCAAACGGGATATATCGCTCTCCTAGGTCACTTCGGGAGATGAAAACAATCATGGCCACCATATTGAAGGGTCGTTTCCCACCGAAGTGCTCAAACGGCCAGATATGATACCCGGTACCTTATGTCAAAAATGATTTATGGCTTTGACCTTTGTGAACTTTTCCCTCCCCCATGCGGCCCACCACATGGCGACCACCCACGTTGTGTTGACCCCGTTGACTATCCATTGTGAAATCCGGCATATGTTGAATTCCGATGTCAACGTATGACCTCCGGATGCATATAAGTTTGGGTTCAATGGAAGTGTTGACCGTTTTCAGAGAATGGCAGGTGATGAATGAAGACCTGAGGAAATGTTTTTGAACTTTTTAATGGTCCGTTCCCACATCCGGGGGTTTGGCCCCTTCTGGGGTTTGCGTGTCCGGTTGTATTCCAAGGCAGGAGATTTTTGCGCTCTCTTTCACTGTATGGTGATGTGAAAAAGATATTGGTTTTAAGATCAATAACAGAATAAGTAGACAATTCTATCAGATCATGAGAACATATCACAATATATGTGTGTTTGTGCTTGCACATATAATATGACGGTTGTATAAAATAATTTAAATAAAATATATGACATGCCTAATAATAAATTGGGGATAAAACAATAAATAAATAAATGAAATTCCTCTTACATTTTTTACATACATGCTTTTAGCTAATATCACATCTATTTTAAATATTAATTAACCTTTATTCATCCAATTTTTTTATTTGTTTAAATAGATGTTCTCACGAAGTTCGAACAAACCATTATGTTATGTTTTGTTTAAATAACAGTAGTACTAGTTGTTTGTAGACATGTTGCGGATCTATCCGTGAATATATAAATATTGTCTTCTGTCACAGTTGTAATCTACACATTCCTAAGGTATTTTCATAGACTTTGAGCGGAAGAGTTATGGTTCTCCGTCACCGCTCAAAATCACATCTACTTAAAAACACACCAAAAAAAAAACCCAACAACTATAGAAGATCTTTAACTACGGCTGTATATATTATAATTATAATATTACATTTGATGATTAAAATTATACTTTATATTCAGATTAAAATATTTTAATAATTCCTTTTATAGTCTTTTAGTTTACAGGTGCTACATTTCGTTTATTCACCCATAGAGTTTTAACAATCTCAACACAAGGTACAACAGGTCCAAAAACCAAACATACAGTTCAACCCACATAAACACAAACACTCAGCACAAACACAGACATACTCGCAAACACAAACACTCAATCGCACACAAACACTCAACACAAACACAAGCATACACACAAACACTCAAAGAAACACAAATATGTGGCAAAATACAAACATACACGCAAACACAAACACACACACACACACAAACACTCCCACACACACACACACACAAACAAAAACAAACACCAACTACATGCACAACGCAAACCGCAACATACAAACACAACACACACACACACACACACACACACACACACTCCAGTTAAACATTAAAACTTTTACAATGTCTCATACAAACCTTACATTTTTCAAACCTAAAACCATGATGCTCTAATGCAGGGGTTAAAAGTAGTATGACATGTATGAAATATTTTTATCTTTAAGATATTTGTAATTACAGACTAAAAGCTTTAGTTTGATTAAAACAATTGAGTTTATACATTTCTCTTGAATGCGTATACGGTAACCAGCGAGTACATGAGACAGTATAAATACATAACCTAATAAATTCAGCGTGATTCTATCATATTAATCAATAAAAAAGACTTAATTTTTATACCAAATCTGACTTTCTCTTCAAAACACAACAAACTTCCTTATGACTTTTTTTGTTGTTGTTGAACAACTGGTTTGTTGGGGAAAAACACATGCTGTAGTGTTATGTTTCTAAGGTAGGATGCTGGTAAGGCAAGGCAAGGCAAGTTTATTTATATAGCACATTTCATACACAATGATAATTCAAATTGCTTTACATAAAAAAAAGAAAATAATAATAAAAAAATAATAACAAAACAAGGAATTTAAAAACTTGTGAATGGATGTTAAAAATTGGATTTAAGAGGTTTCAAAACTAATTTAAAAAACAGTTAAGAATAGCAAGTATTTATACATATGAGGATCAGACGCGAATCAGACCATGTAAGATTTTATAAAGAACAGTTTGAAACACAGATCCCCAATTCCACAGAAGCTCCAAGACACAGATGTCGTAAATCAGATCCTGGCGCCACAAGCCTGAACCACTAAGCGCTTTGAGTAGCTCACAGCATGTAAAACCAAGGAACAGTTAACGCCATTCCAGGAATTGTCAATTTTGGGGCAAGAAATTACGATATGGTCAAAAGTAGATGCCCAGGCGTGACCTCACATGGTACCTAGTGGATAGCAATCACGAGCTCTTTGGATTGGCTTCCCCTACCTCGATGACAGAGAACAGACTGAAATTCCTTACAGACATTTTAACCTCTCTGGTCTTAACAGAACGTATCCTTACGTCCACAGATTGCCAAAGAAACTTCATTTCCATGTATATATGCATCTAAATGACACTAAAAGGACTTGGGAGCAGCTAATCATTTCTATGCATAACTCCATATCATGTATGTAACCCACGTATGTGACTATCAGGTCTTAATCATTTATTGTGTATGTATTTTGAATAACTATTGAATAGCTTAAGGGTTCATATTCATGTTTAGTATGTGTGTGTTTGAATCTTATTGCTTGAAATGTTTCTTCCAATCAATTATGTGTCAAATGTATCATATTCTTAATATAGAAATCATGTCCAAAATTATGCTCTGCAAGAGCGTTAAAACTCGGACCATGTGCCTGGGGGGATAACATTTTGATTTATGAATTGGGATGAGAAATATATAACACCCCGAGCAAAGATGACATCTAATTGGTCAAAACACCATTTGGGAGGTGTCCAAAAGTCCAGTTTAAATACTCAGGACACCATCAAACCCTCTCTTCTCTTCTACGCTCTTCGCTCTTCTCTCTTCTCTCTTTTTAGTCATAGCTTTGAGCTATGCTTTTCAATCATGCTTCTTTAGCTTTTGAGCGTGCTCTGGCTTACACGCCAGCTCCTCCAAAACCATGAGGAGAAACGCCACCTGTTCTCATCAAACTTTACATCTATTTCTTTTTCTTTAGTTTGTTTTATTTTCCGTTGAGAGTTTCGTGTGTTCCGAGTTAAGTTTTGCCCAACGCCGTGTCTCCGAAAGAGTGCCGTCTAAACTTCAACTTCAGACCACAGCTCCGCGTCGTCAGCCAACGCCCAACCACTGCTTCCCAAGACTGAACTTCCAGCCAATCAGCGACTGCAGGAAACCCCCTGTTCTGCTAGGACCACAACAAAGGGAACCCCCGTACAGGCAACGCAACGCAAGTACCTCCAGATTCTAGCTGAACTGGTGCATTTAATATAAATTTTAACCTAATTGAGGAACTCAGTGCGAGGGTTAATTAAGTGATTGTTGGTTGTTCAGATCTATGCAATTGCACATATTGCTGTAAACTTGGGATTTCACATTTTCATTCTCTTAAACTAATTATTTCCTCACTTTCTCTCTTTCTGCAACTTGTGTGAATGCGTGTGTTTATGTGTTAGATTAGTTTATATGTCTTAGATTGATCCAATAAAGCCTTATTTATATTGAAAAGAGAAGTATATTGTGTTTTGTGCTTACAAGTTAATGTCTTAAACTGCCGATCTTGTTACTGTGCTAATTAATAGTGTTTTCACTATACTTTGGATATAAATATCCATTGCAGAACTGATGTCATACGGCTCGTTCAATGACTCACTGGCCATCTCAGTGATCAGCCGTAAAACAGTGATTCTGTCCAAATTCCTTTTAAAATCTTAAATGATTCCCTTTGAGCTAAATTGACCTGTTTCCCTAACACATAAAATATAGTGCAATCATTTCGAACATTGCACAGTGCTCATTCAGTAAATGCACAGCTAAACAGATGAGTTTTGAGTCTGCATTTAAATGTGACTAATGTTTTAGCACATCTGATCTCTTCTGGAGGCTGATTCCAACTGCGGGCGGCATTATAACTAAAAGCAGACTCCCCTTGTTTTTTGTGAACTCTTGGTATTTCTAACTGACTCGATCCTAATGATCTGATTGGTGGGGGGGGGGTCTGTTAGGTTTATATTCAGTGAACATATCTGCTATGTATTTAGGCCCTAGGCCATTGAGTGATTTATAAACGAGTAAAAGTTCTTTAAAATCAATCCTAAATATAACTAGAAGCCAGTATAAGGACCTGAGGACTGTTGTTAAATGCTCAGATTTTCTGGTTCTAGTCAAAATTCTGGCAGCAGCGTTCTGGATGAGCTGTAGCCGTCTAATGGTCTTCTTGGGAAGGCCGTTGAGGAGACCATTACAATAGTCCACCCCGGGTGATAAAGGCTGAACAGTTTCCTCCCGTCTTGAACTTGAAACAAAACATCTAATTATTTGATGTTTTTAGATGATATTATGCTGATTTAGTTACAGCTTTGACAGGACTACTGAAACTAAGGTCTGTCTCCAGAATCACACCAAGATTCCTGATTTGATTTTTAGTTGTTAGACCCCTAGAATTAAGTTATGCATTTACCTTGAGAACTTCATCTTTGTTTCCTTTGTTTGGTAGTTAAATCACATCTTTAATCTAAAACATTTTTCATTCAAACTCTCTCTCTCATTCTCCTCCTTCTCCTCCGTTCTCCCTCCTCATCTCTCCTCCCTCTCGCTCTCCCACACACACACGCGCAGATCACACACACACAGATCACACACGCAGATCACACACACACACATCACACACACACCACACACACACACACACACACACACAAACACCCACACAACCACACACACACACACACAAACATACATGCAAAACGCAAACTCAAACATACACACAAATGCAAACACACACACACACACACACCACACACTGCGTTAACATTTAAAACTTTTACAATGTCTCACTACAACCTTTTACAAATAATTTGTATACATTTGTTTACATCACAACTGTGTATCTCTACAGATATGAAAAGCAGTAGATTAAACAGACGTTACTTTTGTTTTTAAACAATATTTAAATTTTGTAGCTTTTTCAAACCTAAACCATGACTCTAATGCAGGGTTAAAGTGTAGAAATGTATGAAAGTTTTTATCTTTATAGGTATTTGTATTTACATACTAAAAGCTTTAGTTTGCACTTAAACAATGATTGTATACATACTCTTGATGCGTATAACTGTTACCCACGAGTCCATGCGACAGTATAAACATAACCTCCTAAATTCAGCTTGATTCTATCATATTAATCTAAAAAGTCTAAATTTTTATACCAAACTCTGACTTCTCTTAAAAACACAACAAACTTCGTAGACTTTTTTGTTGTTGGGTTTGTTTGTTGACAACTTGGGTTTGTTTGGGGAACACACCCTGCTGTTTGTTATGTTTCTAATAGGATGCCTAAGTACGTTAATCACTCTTTTAAACCTAAAACATTTATTCCATTCAAACTCTCTCGCTCTCTCTCTCTCTCCATCTCATCTCTCTCCCCACTCTCAACTGTCCGGTGTGACTGTTTTGACAAATGACCGGTGAGTCTGGTGCGCGTGTGGGTGGTGACTGTGAGTGAATCCTTTTTCTTTTCTTTCTTTGCTTGAGCTTTTTGTCTTTAATTGTTTGATACGTATTTCACTTGTTGGGCCACGTGCTGACGTTTCACTGTGCGGGCAGCATGATGGCCCCACGGTCTCAGGTTTTGAGTAGTCTCACGTGGCGCCATGGTGTGAAAGTGGCATCCGCGGTGAGTGCGGAAGACTGCTGTTTAGCTGTAGGCAGAGGCGGACAAAGTACTCAATTCCATTACTTGAGTGAAAGTACAGATACTGCTGGTCAAATATTACTCCATTACAAGGAAAAGTTGTAAAGACAGATTTTTACTTAAGTCAAAGTACAGAAGTACTTGCTTTTAAAAGTACTTAAGTACCAAAAGTAAATTTCCTTTTTTATGTCAATGCACTGTTTTATTATTATACGTAATACTTGCAATACTTCTGAAGCAACTTACAATACATTACACCTACTGAATACACTGACTAGCTTGTAGTATCTTTGGAATAAAGAGCTTTTAGAATGTTAACCTATGGGGGAAAAAATTAACACCCCTACCCACGCTCGTAAAAGCAGGATGGTAGTGATCTCACAGCTCTAACAGTGTGTGCACACATCTATGTGTAGTCATTCAATCACATTTGAACAGAGTGGACAATGAAATCCTGTAAATACAGAGTGATAAAGAAAGAAAAATCAAACCTGCTTTAAAACCCAGCAACACAACTGTAGCTGTATAACTTTACAACAGCAACACTGCTTTAACAAAAAAGCAAAACAATCGCTCTCGCTGTACTTTGATGTCACACAGAATGGTTTGCAGTGCTGCTTCAGTCAAACACCTATTGTGTTTTATTAGGAGATGCACAACAGTTCTTCTGTGGCTTTATAGGTAATATTTTCACCTACACAATTTAGCAAAATCAGACAATATTGTGTCTAATATATACCACAATATTAATATCTTATTATTGAATTGTTGTAAATAAATATCACATTTGGAACTGGTCAGTGTTCAAAAAATGCAGAGAAATCACTTCATACAGCCCTACAAGTGTGATTACTGATAAACTGTCGGAAAAAAAGACAGTTTTTAAGAGAAGAAAGAAATCCTCCACTGACTTTCAAAGCTGCTAACGACTTTCTACTTCGAGGACCTTGATAGAAATGTAGTGGAGTGAAAAGTACAATATTTGTCTTTCAAATGTAGTGAAGTTAAAGTCATAAGTTCCCAGAAAAAATAATACTCAAGTAAAGTACAGATACTCAAAAAGTGTACTTAAGTACAATACTCAAGTAAATGTACTTAGTTACTGTCCATCTCTGGCTGTAGGTGAGGTTGTGGGGCATGAACATATCATGTCGGCCTCCAGGATGAACAGTGCCACAGTTGTTTTCTTAGTTCAGTTGAAAAAGCAAATGAGTTAGTGGAGACTGGTATAGTTGTTGACAACCTTTTTACTCCTGTACTCCCGCTTTCTATGCCGTCTAAGAAAGTGTTGTTGTCTAATGTCCCGCCTTTCGTAAGTGACGAAACTTTAGTGGGAATTATGTCCCGATATGGTAAACTGGTGTCACCTATCAAAATTATATCAGTTGGCTGCAAGTCCCCTCTCTTGAAACATGTGGTTTCGTTTAGGCGTTTTCTTTTTATGATCTTAAAAGAAGATGAAGAACTCGACTTGTCACTTCGTCTTAAAATTGATGATTGTGATTATGTGATTTACGCTACAATGGAAAAAAGTAGATGTTTCAATTGCAGGGAGGTGGGCCATTTAATTCGCACATGTCCTAGTAAAGCAAATGAAAACAGGTCAGTGGCTGATGATAGTGTGAGTAATGTTTGGCGAGTTCGCTGAGCCGGACCGTCCTAGAACTCTCTTTACAACCCGTCACCCCACCCCACACCCAGACAGAGTCAGGTAAAAGAAAAGAGAGAGATGACGCGAGTCTGTCTGCGAGTGAGAGTTTAACAGCGCAGGTAATTAACCCCGGGATCGTGGTTGAAAAAAGCACTTCAGCTGCTATCAATGCTGATACTCCACTTTCTAAATCCGTTATGGAGATAGATATGCAAAGAGGTGATGGAGCGGTTAATGTCTCGCAGTCCGATTTGCTTTGGGATAGCGTTGAAATGGAGACAGAACAGCCAATTTAAAGTGCCAACAAAGAGGAAAAAGGCTGGCGATTTACAAGCTGTTAAATCAAAGAAAGCAGATGTGGAGGCTGTCTATAGTGACGATGGAGTAGAAAGCGGTAGTGAGTCTTCTGATTCTAGCGTAAGTTTGTCTCAGAGTGACTTTCCTGCCTGCAGTTATGAAGCTGAAGATATTAAACTCTTTCTCAGGGCTACAAAAAACAAAAGAGGGGTGCGTGTAATCGAGTATTTTCCCGACACAAAACAGTTTTTTGACAAAACTAGGCTTTTCATGTCAGAAGGTTTGTTTACAAACAAGGAGATATATTGATTAAAAAAGATAGTGAGAAGACTCTCGTCTGGTGATGTTAATGAAGGTAGTGAGAAAGCTTAATATTATGACAAGGAATGTAATGGGTGCACTGTAAAAAATCCGTAAAATTTACGGTAAAAAACCGGCAGCTGTGGTTACCGGAATTTTACTGTAAAAAATACGGTAGCAATGTTTTAGGTTTTACTGTTTTAACTTAAATTTACAGTTAAATACCGTATTTTCATTAACTGATAAATGTTATTATATACCAACCTATTGAAACACTGACATCTGTTTTGTACCTTTGTAATAACACTGATAACCACCAAATGCAGGTGATGATGAGAAAGTCAAATGATGAACCAAAGCCCATCACAAGCAACTTATAATAACACATATAGAAGGTGCACAGAGTCATTCACACAAACACAAACACCATCATGGTAACACACATGAAACTGAAAATAATGCAATAAACATTCATTAAACAACATTAGGTGTAACACACAACCATAATATACAAAACCGATAAGAAAAAACTAAGAAAAACGTTATTTCAACAAAAAAAACATAAAATTTTAAATGTAATGCAGGGAATTCTGGGAATGTCAGTTTATGGTTATTCACTGTAAATTATACGGCATTTTTCACTTCCAAAAATTGTATACTACTGTGAAATTAAAGTCCAATACATGTAATGTCCAATACAGTTTTTTCACCGTATATAGTAGAGGAATTTACCATTAACCATTTAACAGAATTTTACTGTAGCATTTTTACAGTCTTTTATACCTTAATTCCTCGTCATTTTTTAAGTTTGGTGGGTGGGGCAGTTTTTGCTATAGTTTGTTTTTTTTACTATTTTCCCAACTGTGTGAGTTGAATATTTGCAAACAATGACTGTAAATGTTTAAAGGAAATGAAAAAAAAAGAGCATGAGGTGTTTTGAGTGTGCTGTTAAAAACAAAGTTGATGTTGCCATGTTTCCAAGAACTCATAGGGTTTTTTAATAAATGCTGCTGACTGGCAAGGAGTGGGATGGAGATCCTCGGTTTTTTAATAGTCCAACACTTCACTTAGTGAGCGTTTTGCCATTCTTTTTGCTACAGTTTTAGGCCACACACGTACAGGTTGAAGACGTTGTTAAATGGCAGTCTTTTAAAGTTAATAGCCCCCTTTGAAAACTGCATTTTTTTCTTTTACTTTGTGGTACACATCCCTACTTTCAGCTGTGGACAGGATGTGTTTTTTTTTTTTATTTTTATTTTTGTTTTTTATTTTTTTTTTTATGTTTTTTTTTTTTCTTTTTTTGTATTTTTTATATTTTTTTTATTTTTTTTTTTTTTTTGTTTTTGTGTTTGTTTTTTTTTTGTTTTTTTTTTTTTTTTTTTTTTTTTTTTTTATTTTTTTTTTTTTTTTTTTTTAGTTTTTTTGTGTTTTTTTTTTTTTTTTTTTTTTTTGTTTTGTATTTTTTTTTTTTTTTTTTTTTTTTTTTTTTGTTGTTATTTTTTTTTTTTTTTTTTTTTGTTTTTTTTTTTTTTTTTTTTTTTTTGTTTTTTTTTTTTGTTTTTTTTTTGTTTTTTTTTTTTTTTTTTTGTTTTTTTTTTTTTTTTTTGTTTGTTTTTTTTTTTATTTTTTTTTTTTATTGTTTTTTTTTTTTTTAATTTTTAACTGTGACTTTTGTTTCTGTTATGCAAAAATGTTGTGTGGAAGAATACTTATTTCTCGGTGGTGATTTTAACTGTGCAGTGTCAAATTTAGATAGAAACCATATTGAGCCTCATTTGCCCTCTCGTAATCGTTTAATTCTACTTGTTAAGACACATGAGTTATGTGACATTTGGAGACAGTTTAGTGGGGCACAAAAGCAGTACACCTGGACTCATGTTCGTGACAGTGTTATCTCTTTGGCTAGGTTGGATCGGTTCTATGTATTTAATCATCATTAAGCCAGAGTAGGGCCATTCATGCTTTGCGCTCTGAGTGTGGTAGGTTAATGACGGACCCTGCAGAAATACGTAGGAGAGCAGTTTGTTTTTATGAAAGCTTGTATAAAAATGAGCTAGGAGCAGGATATGAGGGTGACAGTGATTTCTTTGTTGACTTGCCTCAGATGTCAGAGAAAGCAAATGCTGAAATATCAGGTGCTTTGAGCGAGGGGGAGCTGTATAAGGCCCTCTAAGGAATGGAGTCTGGTAAGGCCCCGGGGATTGACGGTCTGCCAGTTGACTTGTATAAGTCTTTCTGGGCTGAACTAAAAGAGGACTTGCTGGAGGTATTGAATGAAAGCCTGGCTGAAGGCCGGCTGCCTCTGAGCTGCCGCAGAGCAGTTTTAACCCTCTTGGCCAAAAAAGGTGACCTTACTGACATCAAGTGTTGATGACCTGTATCACTGCTCTGTAATGACTACAAACTGCTCTAAGACCTGTGCTCTAAGCGTTGGCTAATCGGTTAGCAGGGGTGATGAATTGTGTCATCCATCCTGATCAAACCTACTTTGTTCCCAGCCGATCTATATTTGACAATGTTTCTTTAGTTCGTGATGTTTTTGAGGTCTCCAAGATGCTTAATCTGGACTGTGGATTAATTTCTTTAGACCAGGAGAAAGCTTTTGACCGCGTGGAGCATTGTTACCTTTGTAAAGTTTTAGAGTCTTTTGGTTTTTGTCAAAAATTTATTGATTTTATCAGAGTTCTTTATAGTGGCGTTGAGAGCATTCTTAAGATCAAGGGTGGTTTATGTGCTCCTTTTAAAGTTTATAGAGGTGTTAGGCAGGGGTGCTCACTATCTGGCATGCTCTATTCTTTAGCGATTGAACCACTTTTACAACAAATAAGGGTGAAATTACACGGCATATGCTTGCCAGATTGCAAGGAGAACCTTATTTTGTCAGCTTATGCTGATGATGTGATCGTTTTGATTAGCAAACAAAGAGATATACAGGTTTTATTAGAACTACTTTCAGCTTTTAAAGGTTTAGCTTCTGCAAGTGTAAACTGGAGGAAAAGTGAAGCATTATTATTGGGTAAATGGACAGAGGGAAAACCAGAACTTCCAGAAGGCTTAGTCTGGGGAACAGCAGGTTTAAAATATTTAGGCGTGTTTCTGGGTGATGATTTAACAGTGCAAAAAAATTGGGATGGGGTCTTTGAGAAAGTCAAAGGTCGCCTGGGGAAATGGAAAGGTTTGTCTCCAAAGATGTCGTATAGGGGGCGTATTTTAATAGTTAATAATTTAGTTGCATCCTCATTATGGCATACATTTGCATGTATTGATCCTCCCTCTCACCTGTTGGCTAAGATCCAGGCTAGTTTAGTGGATTTCCTCTGGGATAAACTACATTGGGTCCCACAGAGCGTGTTATTTTTGCAGAAAGAGGAGGGTGGACAAGGCCTAATACATTTGCAAAGCAGGTTAGCAACTTTTCGGTTGCAGCGCATCCAAAGACTACTTGTTGGTTCAGCTGTTTTGTTAAAATTCAAATTCTCTCTCTCTCTCTGTCTCTCTCGGTGCATGCTGGGAAGCGGTAGTGTGGGAGGGTGATCACGGTGAGAGGGAAAATTGAAAGTTTTTTTATTTTTTTTTCCTAACTACTCTCTTGGGAGTTTTTTTTTTTGGAAGGGTTTCTATGTGTTTATTTTCGCAGGATTAGTTTGATTTTTGTTTGATTCGACAAATTTCTAATTTTTGTTTGTGTATAATAGGCTAATATTGTCGTTGCAGGACGGAGATGGCGTCGCACTTGAGTGTGCAGGCGTCACCTCTGTCACTCCATCATGGTATTAGGTGTGTCACGAATAATGGAGAATCTGTGGAAGACGTGCTGTTAGAGGTGGCTGAGAAAGTGGGACATGAAAATATTGTCTCTGCGTCCCGAATGAATAAAGCGGTGGTGGTTTTTCTCAAGGATGAACTACTAGTCTACCGTATGATTGAAAGCGGGATTTCGGTAAGTGGCGCTTTTGTTCATGTTCAACCATTAATGACTCCAACAAGTAAAGTGACCATTTCAAATGTTCCGCCGTTCATTCCTGATGCTGAAATTGAGCGTGAGCTAACGCGCTTCGGGAAACTCGCCAGTGGAATCAGAATGGTTCCACTTAGCTGCAAAAATGCGAATTTGAAACATGTGCTGTCGTTTAGGCGACAAGTGTTCATGTTTTTAAATTCGCAAACGCTAAACGTGTAGTTTCGATGCATGTATGAAGGCAGGTCGTTTATGTTGTATGCGAGCACAGGTGAGATGCGCTGTTATGAGTGCGGTGCGGTTGGGCACGTGAGGTTATCTTGTCCTGCTAGTGTTGTAGCAGGCCCGAGTGGAATTGAAACTGAAGTTCAAGTGAATTCACATAGAAATCAAATGATAGTCAATACTGAGGATGTGGGAAATGATAAAGAGATTCTTACTGAGGAAGTAAGGAATGATGAGCACATTGTTATTGAGAGTGTAAGGAAGAATGAGTTGTCTGATGAGAATGAGCAAAGGGTTGAAAGAGATGAAGTTCAGATGTCTGATATAAATGAGGTGGAAAGGAAGGAACATCAGATAAGAAGGGAAGGTGAACTAATGGATTCTGGAGATGTTGAAGATCAAGGTGATGTCATGAAAGTGAATTCAGGTAAGCTTACAGAAAAGGTACGGAAATTAGGTGAGGACGAGATGAACGAGGTTGATGATGAGGATGGTGTTTTATCTGATTTTTCTGATTTGTCAGATATATCCAAGGTAGGTTGTGATCAGGTTTACTCTTTGGATGAGATAAATTCTTTTTTGGATGAGACTTTCGGAAAGGTTGCTGAGGTGAGGATTTTTTTTCCAGATATAAAGAGATTTGAATCTTCGGTTCTATATTGGCAAAGGAGGGTAGGAGAAGAGAAACTGAGTAAACGAAAGAGGTTTCGATTAAAGAAGATTCTCACTAAACTCAGAAAGGGGAAAACCCCAGTTAAACGTAAATCAAACTGATCTTGTAAAATGAGATGCATATCAAGGGTGTCTTTGCAATGTTTTCTTCTTTTTCTGTCTCTTTCTTTTCTCTCCTTATATCTTCTTATGGATATTTTGAGAGTAGGATCCTTAAATATTAATGGAGGGAGAGATAGGAATAAGAGAGCAGTAATTACAGAATATGTTCATCTCAAAGATATTAATGTAATGTTTTTACAGGAAACACATTCAGACAGTCAAAATGAAGTTGAATTGAACAGGTGGTGGGAAGGTGAATGCATTCTGAGTCATGGAACAAACTTGAGTGCAGGGGTAGCAATTCTTTTTTCTAAACATTTAGAGCTAAATATTTTGTCCACTTATGAATTAGAAAAAGGTAGAATTTTAATGGCTATAGTGGAAATTAAAGAGTTAAAATTTATTTTTATCAATGTGTATGCTCCAAATGTAGGGTTACAACGCATTGAATTATTGTTGATGAGGGAATGTGTGTAATAATGGGAGGTGATTGGAATTGAACCACTAATTTTGTATTGGATAGAAATGGAGAAGAACCTCATTCACAATCTAGTCAAATGCTTCTTAAGATTACTCAAGAACTAGAACTAATTGATGTGTGGAGAAATAGAAATCATTTAACAAAACAATACACATGGGTTAAAATATTAGACAATACTGTGACTGGAGCAAGACTGGACAGAATATATGTAAATAAATCAGACAATAATAGAGTTATGAATGTTGGTATATCTCCTTGTGGTTTTTCTGATCACCATATAGTGACTATTGATTTTAATACTACAAGAGTATCGCATCCAAAATCTTATTGGCATTTCAGTGTTAAACTATTACATGATACGTTTTTTTGTGAAAACTTTAAATGTTTTTGGGAAAAATGGAAACTAGAAAAGGAACATTTTGAAAATGTAATTCAGTGGTGGGAGATAGGAAAAGTTCAAATCAAGATTTTTTTGTCAGCAATTTTCTTATAATAATATGGTGATTGTTAAGAGAAATATTGAAAGGTTGGAGAAAGATATTAATGGTATGGAAAATTTGCTTGATTGAAGTTCAAGTTCAAGTTCAAGTCTGCTTTACTGTCAATTCTTCCACATGTACAACACATACACACAGATAATTGAAATTGCATTACTCTCAGACCCCTTGGGTGCATACAGATAACATAAAAAACAGATTAAATACAAAATACAACTATACAAATATACAAATAAGGTAAAATGTAAACATATATATAAAGCACAAGGCATATGGCAGTTAGAGTGCAAACCAGTAAAGTAAACAGCAGTGCAGATATAGTGATTGTAGTGCAAAAGAATTATTTGTAGTGCAAAATAGCTTATTTCAGACTGATTAAAGTGACCGTGTGTGTGAAAGTGGGGGTGAGTACTTGGTAGACTGGGAGTGGGAGAGTCCGTTAGAGGGTCAGGGTTCAGTGGTGCGTGGGGCAAAAGGGGAGGGGGGGCAAGGTCGGGAGGGAGGTCAGCTTCCTGACAGCCTGATGGATGAAGCTGTCCTTCAGTCTCCTGGTCCTGGCCTGGAGACTCCGCAGACTCCTCCCTGATGGCAGCAGACTGAAAAAGCTGTGTGTCGGGTGGGTGGGATCACCTGCAATGCCGAGGGCTTTGCGTGTGAGACGGGTGTTGTAGATGTCCTGAAGGGAGTGGAGAGAGGCACCAACGATCTTCTCAGTTGCTCTCGCTATGCGTTGAAGTGTCTTGCGGCAGAACGCGTTGCAGGCGCCATACCACACAGTGATGCAGCTGGTCAGGATGCTCTCGATGGTGCCTCTGTAGAAGGTGCGTAGGTGCATTCAAATGCTTTGGGTGAAACTAATGATTTAAAGAAAAAGAGATTAGAGCTGAAAACTCTTCTAGAGGAAAGAGCAAAAGGTGCCTTAATTCGAGCAAGGATATCTTCCATCAAGGAGATGGATGCTCCAACAAAGTTTTTTTTTAATCTAGAACGTAAAGTAGTAAAGAAAAAAAATATGCTGTACCTTCGGAAGGGCAATGGCACATTAACTTCGGATCCCATTGAAATGAGAAAAATTGCAATGCTTTTTTATGCTGAACTTTTTGGGCCCAAAGACTGTGATCCTGCGAGTATGGATCAGTTATTGAAAGGACTACCTAACTTGAAACCTGAGGACAGAATGACATTGGATAAAATGGTTACTTATGAAGAACTTTCAGAGGCTGTGATGCAACTGTCCACAGGACGTGCCCCGGGTGTAGATGGCTTGCCTGCTGCATTTTATAAATCATTTTGGAATGTTTTAGGAGAAGACTTTTACAATGTAATTGGTGAATGTCTCAAAAAGGGTATTTTACCCAGCAGCTGTCAAAGGGCAGTATTATCACTTCTGCCTAAAACTGGTGACTTAGGGTTGTTAAAAAATTGGCGCCCTGTATCTTTAATGTGTCAAGATTATAAAATACTGTCTAAATGTTTAGCAAATAGATTAAAAAAGTTTTTAAGTATTGTTGTGAAAAATGAGCAAACATACTGTGTTCCAGGACGCACAATAATGGATAATTTATTTTTAGTAAGAGATGTAATTGACCTCTCTATGAGAAATTATTTTAATATTGGTTTATTATCAATTGATCAAGAGAAGGCATTTGATTGTGTGGGCCATAACTACCTTATAAATGTTTTGAAAGCTTTTGGGTTTGGAGAAACTTTTATTTCATGGATAAAATTATTATATAGAGGGGCTTCAGTAATGCTTAAGGTAGGAAGGGGATTGAGTTGCCCAGTACCTGTTAAAAGGGGAATAAGGCAGGGTTGTCCACTTTCTGGACAACTCTATAGCTTAGCTATTGAGCCTTTGTTAATTAAGCTGAAAAATAATTTGAAAGGTTTTCATATAACAGGAGATGTTAATGGGTCAAGTGTCTCTGTTTCTGCTTACGCTGACGATGTAACTGTTTTATTACTGGACAGGAGGATGTTCAGATACTGTGTAGAAGTTTAGCTTTATATGAAAGAGCTTCCTCAGCTAAAGTAAACTGGGCAAAGAGTGAAGGATTTCTTGTGGGTCCCTGGGAGAATGGTGGGCCGCCTCAACTCCCAGGGGGATTACAATGGGATACGGAAGGTATAAAAATTCTGGGAGTGTTTCTGGGTAAAGAAAGTTATAGACAAAAGAACTGGGAGGGTATGCTGGAGAGGGTGTCAGCCAAGTTGTCTAAATGGAATTGGCTATTACCTGAACTATCCTACAGGGGTAGAGTCTTGGTTACAAACAATCTGGCTGCATCCATGCTTTGGCACAGATTAAATGTGTTGGAGCCACCAAATGAAATGATAAAAGTTATACAGAGAAGATTTGTCAATTTTTTTTGGTCGGGACAACATTGGCTTCCTGGATCTGTATTATATCTGCCTCTACAAGAAGGGGGACAGGCTCTGATAGATGTAAGAAGCAGGATTAATACTTTCAGGCTACAAACTGCGCAGAGAATACTGTATGAAGAGGATCAAGGGTGAATTTGTGTTGCTTGTGCTCTTTTAAGGACAGCATCTGGTCTCGGTTACGACAAACAATTGTTTTTACTGAGACTAAAGGAACTGGACTTAAGTAATTTATCCCTGTTCTATCAGTCAATGTTAAAAGCTTGGCAAAATCATTTCAATGTCAACAGAGATCTTTCACAACCGAAGGACTGGATTATGGGAGAACCTTTGTTATATAATCTATTGATACACACCAGGACATTGTCATCAGAAAGCTTGATAAATTGCTTGTTGGGAGCTGGACTAACAAAAATAGGAAATCTGAGAGACATTAAAAGGGTGGAAAACGGCTGCAGCACTACAGTGTGACACGGGGATTCAATCTCTACGTCTTCTACAACAGGTGATAGAAGAGGTGCAAAGTGCGCTACCTGGAACCTGCAGGGAGGCACTAGAAATTCAACCGTCTCAGGATTGGGAGAAAAATGATCAGTTTCCATCCATTAGTATATCTGCAGCAGCAGATGAAAATGATGAAGATGCTGACACAATACTATCTTTTAAAACTCCGGAGATGGGACAGTTTCATGAAGCAAGTTGAAAGCCTCTATAATTACTGTGTTAAAGTTACCCATCATAACTAGTGTTTAAACCGAGTACGAGTAGGGAGTTGTACAGATTGGTTTGGGCCAGACTTTAGAGGATCTGGAGGCTTGTACAAAACCTCCTGTAGAGAAGCGTACTGCTGATCTACAGTGGAGGATTATTCACGGGGCCATAGCTACAGACAGACATGTGGCACACCTGAATCCAGCAGTGGGTAAGGAATGTCCTTTTTGTGGAATTGAAGAGACAGTTGAACATTTATTTATATATTGTATGAGGTTAGACAGTTTTTTTTATTGTTTTAAAGAACTGTTTTGAAGGTTTAAGTGAAGATTTTTCTAATCAATATTTTATTAGTGGTCCCAAACATACATTTCATAAGAGAAGAAAAGTATGCTTATTAAACTTTTTGCTGGGTATGGCTAAAATGGCAATTTGGAAGACTCGAAAAAATAAGTTAATGGGTATAGGTTCAATAAATGTAGTAGATATTTTTAGAAGCATGGTGAGTGCCAGAATCAGAATTGAATACACATATTTTAGATTGATTAATGATATTCAAATGTTTTCTGAAATATGGTCCGTTGAAGGAGTTTTGTGTGAAGTTTTGGAAAATGGTATGTTGGTTTTAAAGTTTTAAAGAAATGTGTGTATTTATAAGTATATATAGAAAAAATTTCTAAATGTGAATATGTTTGAATGTGTTCTCATGTGCGATTTTGTTAATTATTATATGGTCGGATAAGAAATCTGGAAAAAAGTTAAGGTTTTAATAAAAGTTGTATTAAGCCTCTCTCTCTCTCTCACCCCCGTCTCCCATCTCTCTCTCGAAAGAGCTCATTAACCTTTTTAACTCTAAAAATGTGAACAATATCACTTAAGACTAGTTTGACAAATAAGGGTAAACAATTGAGTTTATACATTACTCTTGAATGCATATACGGTAACCAGCGAGTACATGAGACAGTATAAATACATAACCTCATAAATTCAGCATGATTCTATCATATTAATCAATAAAAAAGACTTAATTTTTATACCAAATCTGACTTTCTCTTCAAAACACAACAAACTTCCTTATGACTTTTTTGTTGTTGTTGTTGAACAACTGGTTTGTTGGGGAAAACACATGCTGTGGTGTTATGTTTCTAAGGCAGGATGCTGGTAGTTAAATCACATCTTTAACCTAAAACATTTTTCATTCAAACTCTCTCTCTCTACACGCACACACAGTGAGTACACACGCACACGCACACACACACAGCTTTCCCAGACTCCCAGAAACTGCCAGCGACATTCTTAGGTTTGTTTTATCATTTAGCTGTAGCTTAGACCCTAATGGAATTATTTTAATCATTATTACAAGTATAGATGCTGAAAGAGCTCATTAACCTGTTTAACTCTAAAAATGTGAACAATATCACTTAAGACTAGTTTGACAAATAAGGGTATTCTCATAAAACAAGCCTGGACCCAATTTGAAGCATTCTAACAACAAGTACAACCATTTTAGAAAATGTATTATAGCACTGAAGTAAGATATAAGTCTGGATTTGTGATTGACCAACTTATCAGAATTTCAACATATTATTACAAGTCCCAGCTTACCTAGTTTATGATGAAATAAAAAAATATAGGCATGAGCTAACAATAACCTTGGACAAAATCAACAGCAGTACAGAGTATGAAAAGACAATGCAGAAAAGCTGAGCGGACTGGTACTGCTAGATCTCAGTGCTGCGTTGTTTTAAGCGCAAGCGATGATTTCAGTCATGGATTTCCAGGTCGTATGTGTTTAGCGTCCGCCTTTTAGTTTATTGTTCCAGGAACTTTTTGGTTGTTTGCTTAAAATTAAGTTTTTAGTTTAGCTCCGTTACCAAAAGTGTCAGGCATATAAATTATACCTTTATGATCGAAGCTACAGGTTTTCCTAGATGATTGGGTGTAAGCTTCCGAAATCTGACATAAAAATGTAACAAAGGCAAACGGACTCAACAGGTCCCCTCTCATGATCTTTTAAAAATACCCCTTAATGTTCACTAAGACAAATCAGTAACAGCGTTCAAATAAATGACATACACTTTGAAATTGGTATGTTTCGCCACTCTTGTAGGTATTTTCCTCATCTAATCGTAAAAATGCGCGGCCTTGCCTTTGTTTCTACTTTCTGTCATTTAGATATGTTAAAGGACTCATATTTCTTTCATGGTGATTTGCTTTCGATTTCATCAATATCGCTTTAACCCCGTCCTCCTCATTCGAGAACATTTTTTACGTTTTTATAAAATTCTTCCTAGTTTGTTCAGATACTAGATATTTTCTTATAAATTCGCTTCCGTCTACACTCCGACCTCGCTACACCAAGCTGCTTGACCTCATGATTTATCTAAAGCCCGACATTACAACCCAGTTAAAAGTCTACCTGTTTCCTGTACAAACTACAATGCGGACGCCTAAAACCCTTAACGACGACCTGAATAAATAAAACGGACTGAATAATCACTTTAGCTTAAAAACAACTGATTTATTAAAGTCGTGTTTAGAGACGCGTACAAAGAAAATAGTTTTTCCTCACCATCTTCAACTTGTAGAGAGAAATAGTAAGATTGAGGCCTTGTGTCTCGCGGCCAACAAAAAAAAAAAAGCTTCGTAGGCCTACATATGAAACACATAGTATTATTTCAATTAATAACGTGTTAACAAACAATGGTTCTTTGTGATTTCATAATAAAAGCATCTAAATTATTAACAGACTATTATCTTTTATATTAAAACTTAAAAAAATTGTTTAGTAACACACAGTTGTGTAAGACATGAACCAATTAAATAAAACCAAAATAACTGTGTTATCAGTCCTTTTACACATATTTTTTGTACTATCAATTTTAAGAGTGTATGGTTTATCGTGCATGCAGATTATATTTTAAAGTTGTTAAGCTAAATCAGTGAGTTTATTAGTATGCTTTTTTCTTTCTATAGTCTTATACTTTATACTTGTAGAACATATCCGCGTTTTTTATGTGTAGGCTAGTTAAAATTAGTCAGTCGTGACTCGTATTTCGTGAAATAGCATTAGGATTTGGTTGTGTGTTCTTGAAATCAAACAATTGTCTTTGTCTTAAGAAAAAGTCGAACAGTCCCATCTGGTATTTGAATATTCAGTCTGTCTTCATCATGAAGTAATGAAACCATCATTACCCCATTCTGTAGAATGTGTGTTGTGTTAGACAGTCATGACCCAAAGGGTAAGTCGTGGCCTAATGGTTCGAGAGTCTGACTCGTAACCCAAAGGTTGCGGGTTCGAGTCTCAGTACTGGCAGGAAATGTAGGTGGGGGAGTGAATGGACAGCACTCTCTTCCACCCACAATACCACGACTGAGGTGACAAGCAACCCGAACCCCCAACTGCTCCCTGGGCGCCGCAGCATAAATAGCTGCCCATTGCTCCGGGTGTGTGTTCACTGTGTGTGTGTGTGTGTGTTCACTGCTGTGTGCACTAGGTTGGGACATATAATTCAATGAGCACTAATTCCTAGTATGGGTCACCATACTTGGCCCATGTCACGTCAAAACCTTATTTTTTTTTTTTTTTTCTCAAACTTTTGATGTTTTGTTGTGTTTGGTATTTTCCCTTGTTATTTCGAACCTGACAACGATCCTAATGATCTAGTGGTCTGTTAGGTTTATATTCCAGCGAGCATATCCGCAAATGTCTTTAGGTCCTAGGCCATTCATTGATTTATAAACGATAAACGTACCAACCTTAACATCAATCCTAAATCTAACTGGAATCCATGTAAGGCCCGAGGACTGGGATGTGATATGCCCGTTACTGGTTCATGCCAGAAATTCTGGCAGCACAGCGTTCTGATGTATGCTTCTAATGTTTTCTTGGAGGGCCGGTGGCGTAGCCATTTACAATAGCACCCAGCATGGTGATAAGGCATGAACAAGTTTCCTTCTCCATCTGGACTGGTGGGAAACCTCTCATCTCTTGTTTTTGAAATGCATATATGCTGATATGTAGTTCTGCTTTGACGTGACTACCCTGAAACTAGATCTTTGAGTGTCTATTTTGGTGTCCCAAGATTCCTGACTCATTTTTTAGTTGTTTGACCCTAGAGTCAAGGTATGGATTAACCTTGAGAAATTCATCTTTGTTTCAAAATGCAATGACTTCAGTTTTTTCCTTGTTTTAACTGAAGAAAGTTCTCGCACATCCAAATGTTAATTTCATTAATGCATTGGCAGAGGGAGTCAATGGTGCTGTAGTCATTTGGTGATAAGGCTAAGTAAACCTGAATAACATCTGCAAAGCTGTGAAAGGCAAATTGGTTCTTTCTCATTATTTGACTCAATGGGAGCATATACAGGCTGAACAAGAGTGTCACCAGAATTGAGCCATGTGGGACTTTGCATGTCATGGACGACCCTTAGACTTATGTTTCTCCTACTCACACATACCTCTCTCTAAGTAGGACCTAACCTTTGAGTCCCCGTCCCATAAAGCCCAACCAGTTTTCCCCCATCCCGTCTAGAAGTATGTTTGATCGACCCGTGATTCAAACGCAGCACTGAGATCTATAAGTACCATTCCGCTCAGCTTTTCTGCCATTGTCCCCCCTTTTCATAAACTCTTGTACTGCGGTTTGATTTGCCAGGTTATTGTTAGCGTCATCCTATATTTTTTTATCTTCATCATAAACTAGGTAAGGCTGGGACTTGGAATAATATTTGAAACTTCTGATAGTTGTCAATCACACCTCCAGACTTAAGCTTACTTCAGTGCCTATAATGCATTTTCGCAAAACATTTTTTGTGGGGGTTTTGTAACTTGTTGTTAGAATGCCTTCAAATTGGTCCAGGCTTGTTATGAACATACCTTATTTGTCAACCTAGTCTTAAGTGATAATATGGATCACATTTTTAGGTGTAAACAGGTTAATGACTCTTATTCAGCATCTATCTTGTAAAATAAGAAATTAAAATAATTCCATTAGGTCCAGTTAAGGCGTACAGCATAATGATAAAAACAAAACCAACTAATAAATCCGCTGAGCAAAGTTTCTGGAGTCCTGGGAAAAGCCTGTGTGTGTGTGCGTGTGCGTTGTGTGGTCTGTGTGTGTGTGTGTGTGAGAAGAGGAGTTTGAATTAAAATGTTTTTAGGTTAAAGATTGTGATTACCTACCACACCGCCTAGAACATAACACACAGCAATGGGTCTTCCCCCACCAACCATTGTTCAAAACAAGACACAACAAAAAAGTCATCAGGAAGTTTTTGTTAGTTGTTTTTGAAGAGAACGTCAGATTGGTATAACAATTAGTCTTTTTTTATTGATTAATCTGATAGAATCCCTGAATTTATGAGGTTAGTTAATTATACTGTCTCAATGTATCGCTGGTACTTTACCGTAAAGCCTTACAAGAGTAATGTATAAAACTCAATTGTTTTTAAAATCAAACGAAGCTTTTGAGTCCTTGTAATTACATATCTCAAGAATAAAACTATTTCAATACATTTCATACGACGTTTTAAACCCCTCATTAAGCATCAAAAAAATTGGGTTTGAGTTGTGTCAAAAATCTCCAACATTTAAAAACGATTGTTAAAAACAAAAGGTACGGTCATTAGTTTTAACATACTGCTTTTCATCAATCTTTGTAATAGATACCCAGTGTGATGGTGAAAATTTTTATGTGTAAAAGGTGTGTAATGATACATTGTAAACAGTTTGTCATGTTTTAACTGCATGTGTTCGTGGTGTGGGTGTTTTGTGTGTGTGTGGTGTTTTGCATTTGTGTGTAATGCTTGATGTTCGTGTGGAGTGTCATTTGTGTGATTGCGTTTTCTGGTGTTTCCGTGTATGTTTGTGTTTTGCCGCATATTTGTGTTTGTTTGAGTGTTTGTGTGTATGCTTGTGTTTTTGCTGAGTGTTTGTGTTTATGTGTGTTTGCATGTATGTTTGTGTTTTTGTACATGTTTGTACTTGTGTTGAGACTTGTAAAATCTATGGGTGAATAAAGAAATAGCAAATGTAACTCAAATAATATAAAATTGATATTAAAATATGAATAATAAAGATAAATTTAAAGCATCAAATATAACATTGTCGTTAGATTTGTAGCGTCTGGACCAATCCAACTCACTATATATTCTCTTTTTATATAACAAATACTCTGTAACCTCAGTTAACAAGCCATATGAGGACCCATGAACCCTTCCCCCCGGAATGCGTAACACCCCAGGAAGTCGAAACAGGCCCCTTTGTTGCATGGCAACCAACGCTGATATCACTGGGTTTATTGGCCAAAAGTATGTAAAGCAGGGAAAATCCCTGCATGTCCCAAGGAAAAGCAGAGTAGAAATGGACTGTGTTCTAGTTAATTAATAGGAAAACCTTTATTTGAATGAACACACATATTCTTTAGGCCATTGGGTATATTATTGTCATTTGTGTATTTTGTCTTTGATATTTTTAGTCTATTTTAGTATGCTTGTGAGGGAACCCATTCCTGATCATCCCTTTTCACTATGTGTAATCTTACCTTGTTTAGTATCTATGAATTTGCCTTCTTATGATCGAAACAAGCGTGTATATTATATGGTTGTACATAGGCAATATATTAGTGTTCTGAGAATCGTTAGTAATTTCGATTTACGTCCATTTGCAAATTACCAAATAATCTCTACAGCGGATCTAAATATTTATAATTAATTATAACTATTTATGATTAATTATTTATATTTCCCCTTTGAGCTGATTCGCTACAATATATATATATATATATATGATTATATATAATAATATCTAGATATAATCTATATATTAATATATATACACCGTAGGGTAAAGATAGTCTATCCGGGTTTAAAATAAAAATTTAAGGAGAATGTGGATTTTGAGCGGTGACTGAGGAAACCATAACTCTTTCCGCTCAAAGTACTATGAAAAATACCTTATGAATGTGTCGATTTACAACTTGACAGAATACAATATTTACATGTTACAAAACCTTTATGTCGTAGTAACGACATAACATATTTTTTTATGAGAAAATAATGGTCGTTCACTAGAAACATCTCGTTATTATAGCAAAAGAATGTCGTTAAAACAACATCTTATCGTTATTACGACATAATGGAGTGGTAAAATAATATGTGTGATGGGCAGCATGCGTACCACATACTATACAAGTCTTAAATTGATTTTAGAACCTCCTGCAGATACCCGTTTTTATCTTATTTACCATATTGTAATAACTGTTTGTGCTTTTTTGGCTCTTCATGAGCAAATTGCTCCGCTCATGTTCAGCTCTTTTCATGATAGTGACGAGGGCCATCATTTTTTTCTCCTTTATACCAAGGGGCCAGATTTCTAATCCACGTCCACACACCTTTTACTCAATTTCTTTTTTATTGAAGGAAATCATAGTATAATTAATGTAATTTTAAAAAAAGATTTTATTAACTATAAATCTTGTGCAGTTATGATAATTAAAATGGGAAACTTTGTTGTCAGTTGACAACAATATTACCCCAACAAGCCAATGTAAACATCTCAAATGCATTGTCTGTAAATTTGCAACAAACACATATACAGAGTTTTTACTGTTTTTAGATGAGTGGCCTACAACATTTTCAACACACCTAAGAACAGTTAAAAAAGCACCTTTTGAACGGTGCAGAAATCCCTCATTAAGATCTATCAAGAAATTGGTCCTCTAAAGCTGCTTGCACCAAAATATTATGTTACGTCCCAATTTCATTTTTTGTCCCATGGGCCATTTTACTTTCTCTTTGATTTTTTTTGGATTCAACATAATATTTCAATAAACAGTAGATGATTAATTACTAATCAGTGTAAAGTTCGAACTAGCAGCAGATTACTGAATTTGAGGATAGGCCTAAAAGTCTTAGTTCTCCTCCAGAAAAAGAACCTGAAATAACAATATTCAAAAACGGTATGCATTTTGACCAAGGTACGCTTAGATTTTAACTTCATCTTGGCACATCATTTATCAAATTGGTTACCAGCCCATGAAGCAAAAACCAACTACCATTTGCTTTTCTTTAGACTTAAAGTCCTTTAAAGTGTCCATAACTTTGCCAAAATGTATCTGTGTGGCAGAACCAAACTTTTTGTTTGTTTATGAGTGATGCATGACTTTTTAATAATTTAATCAGATTTAGTTACAATGCCCATCTTTTTTTTTGTTTTTTTTTTTTTCTTTTTTGTTGTTTTTTTTATTTTGTTGTTTTTTTTTTTTTTTTTTTTTGTTTTTTTGTTTTTTGTTTTTTTTTTTTGTTTTTTTTTTTTTTTGAATTATTTTTTTTATTTTTCTTTTTTTTTTTTTTTTTTTTTATTGTTTTTTATTTTTTTTATTTTTTTTTTTTTTTTTTTGTTTTCCCCAATCTCGGGGGTAAAATTGCATCTCAACCACAAAGTGATTTTATTTTTGATCAATTCTATTTTCCTCATGTTAGATGAATGTATCTGATTGCCCTCTACACATATAATAACTGAGCACTATAAATGAACATTTCATCATGCCACTTACAAGGGCAAGTTTACAATAAAGCTGATGCGCTAATTTTAATGTTAAGGTAAGTAATCAACATATGAAACGTCAGTGTAATATTTGTAAATATCAATAAATAACAAGAAAACAAACTATTTTTAAAAAGACATGTTTTATTATAAATACATATCAAATATACTTTTGTATTTAAATAGGACAGACATGGATAACATATATAACTAAGAATAACAGTATTACTTTGGTTCATATCTATTGCTTCCACAAGATAGGAAGCCAAACATCCGCGTTCATTTATTGTAAACAATACAGTAGTAGGCATTATATTCTGCTGTCAGCTCCAGTAAGCTTGAGGAACAAGATGCTAGCTAACGTTTCTGCCATAAACCTAAAATACAGGATAGAGAATTGGTTAGGGTATACAATACATCTAAATAAGTTAGCTTGATTGGTTTGTTTATTTTCAGCTGTTAATTGCATGACACTGATGGCGGTGAAATAATGCCTTGCGTTCAATGCTCAAAACAAATATATAAAAGGTTACCTGAATTCAGATATTATTTTGTCAGCAATAAATATCTTTCAAATATATTTGATAAATATTCAGTATGTAGATAGTTACATGGATAGATACAAACTAAAAACTGATTTTATTTGTTTAGCACTAGTTATTTCCTTTAGTTTTTTCTGTATTACCATTTGTTTCATGTAATGTTCCTGAAGGTTATTAGGTTATTTAAAGTGTTGAAAAAGTGAAAATATAAAAAAAACAAAAAAACAAAACACACTTAACCTGGGGTTGTGCGACAATCCATTTGCCGGTACTGCAAAGGTTCCCTGCAAAATTTTTAATTATTTTTTGACTCATGATTTATTTTACTGCGTTCTCTGCACTAGTTAATAATAGTATAATAAATATTTCCTATATGCAACATATATTTAAAAATATAACTTTATAGTAATAAAATAAATAGTAGGTATATTTATTATACATTTATAAATTTAAATAAAGAAAAATTACATTATACTACAATAAATTATTTAAAAATGATTAAAAAAAAATCTATAGTTATTTTATCATCCATAAAATAAGTATTATTTACATACCTGGTATGTCTGTGTTGTTTGAGCACACTGTTGTGACTGGAGGAAGCCGTCTATATTTGCAGAGAAGTTTTGCTCTGTTGAATGTTGCTGTGAGGAACCACCATACTGATCCATGCTGATCTCATCACATTGCCCTGTACGAGCAGAGCAACCCTCATACTGTCCATCATAATGCCCATAACCCTGTCCTTGCTCAACCCAATCTCCAGCCATAGTCCTGCACTGAAAATAACCAACGATTTCTGGAGAATATGAGCAGCTGCTGGAGTTCATGTTCCTCCTGTGTTTCTGCTCTTCTTCACTGAGACCCAACTGAGCAGACAGAAACGAGATGTAGCTTATGGTGAGCCGGAGCGTCTCGATCTTGGTCAGGGTTTGGCCTACGGGAGCTACAGACGGAGGCAGGTAGGTCCTGAGATGGTGGAGAGCTTTGGTAAGATCCCTCATCCTCAACTTCTCCTTCTCACTAGCGTTCTGCCGTTGCTCGCTCGGGTTCTTCAGCCTTAATCGGCGTTTCTTCTTGACGACACCTGCAGGTTTGACTGATTTTGAGCATGCAGGCTGGGCCTGGTGGGACGGGGAGAAGCCCCGGTCCATGGATGGATCCGGCGAAACGGTGTCTGGAGAGGAAACGCTGTAAAACCCTGACTCTGAGCTCGAGCAGCTCCACTGGTTCTGCTGGTTGTGGCTTGAGCTTTCCATATTGTGACTCTGAGGGTGAATGAAGGCTGGACGGAGGGCTGAAGGTTTATATGTTGGACTCAGAGGTGCGAGGTGACACCTCTGCAGGCTTGCGGTAGCCATCGCTATCTCTCAGACCCCAGGACTCGGCCTGGATCTGTCTGGGAAAGACTCAGAGAAGCCACAGGAGCAGAGGTGTGAATTTTGACTCCTCTTCAAAAACAACAAACTAGTGCAGCTACTCTCCCAGACAACTCATCTTGTGCAACTGACCAAACAATGTATGGGTTCTGTTTAATCGATTTTAACTTATCTAAGAAACTCACCTCAAATAATTCTCAAAAAGAAGGATTTTTAAAAATAAATTTTAAAGAAATACTTTCATTCAGCAAGAATGCATTAAATAATTCAAATAATATCAGTAAAGATATTTATAATGTTACAATATAGTTAAAAACAAATGCTGTTCTGAACTTTCCATTAAAAAAAAAAATGCATGAATGGTTTCCACAAAAATATTAAGCAACACAATTGTTTTCAACGTTTATAATAATAGGAAATGTTTCTTGAGCAGCAAATCAGCTTATTAGAATAATTTCTACAGGTCATGATACACTAAACTGGATTAATGGGCGTTGAACATTCAGCTTTGTATCACAAAATAAATGACATTGTAAAATTAATTAAAATAGAAAACCGATTCCTTTTAACTTGTATAATATTTTAACAAGCATTACTGTTTTTTACGTATTTTTATTCAAATAAATTCTGCCCATTGGTGAACATAAGAACTTCTTTTAACTACAATAAACAAATATAGATGTATAGACTCAATCAATATCAATAACCTGTGTTTTTTTTAATAGTAAATTAATATATTTAGTTTTTATGTAACCTAGTAAAGGTAAAACCAGTTGGTCTTGCTCTTTTTGATGATGAGTTCAAGGTGAGACAAATCCCACTATCAGTGGAAGCAGCCTACAGCAAATTATATACAATATACTCAGCTCAAAACTGCTGCTAGTTGTCTGAATGGGGTTGTATTTCAAAGAGCTAAGCAGCATAATTGACCTTAATGATGTTTAATGATGCTTAATAAACTCCATTAGCAGATTGCACTTGAGGTGTGACATTGACTGGTGACCAGTTTTGCAGTTTAGTGGTCGATATAGTCACAGTGGTCAGTGAAGTAGGTCTCATTCAGAAGTGATAATGAGCACATTACAAACTAATTGTATCTGATTGATTGATCAGTGTATAGTTAGAAATATTTTTTAAAAATGTGAAAAATTATATTGACAGAGTTTATCTAATTTGATTAAAATGGAAAAATATTAATATATAGGCCTAATATATTAAATGTATAATGTACAGAGTACCAATGAAAATGTTTTTAAGCGACTGACTGTTTAAGAAACAGTTCTTCTTATGCATTCCACAACGTATCAGTTTAGAAGTAGAGGTAGAAGTGAATTGCAGGTGTGCTTGTTAGCGGCCTGCTATGTGGTTTCTATATTGTTCTGGGTGATTGTTTATTTAAAGTGCCCCTATTATGGGTAATAAAATATTTTAGTTTTGGGAGTCCCCAACAACAGGCTGACATGCATACAAGGTCAAAAAACACTTTAATTTTCTTATAATATGCATTTATTTTTTACCTTACTTGCTCAAGGCCTCCCAAACGATTCGCTCAATGATTCATTTTTTCCAAACCCCTCCTTTGCGTGAAGCTAATCTGCGGTGATTGGTCCGATTGGTCTCGTTTTCATTTCATCATGCCTGTAATGCCTGGTAAAGCAGTGTTTGTGAGCGCAGTGCTGCTTTGTGTACAGCGTTACCGGGGAAACAGCTGTTTTTACCGCTCCAAAAGCGGCATCTATTGGCAAAGAATGAATCTGCATTTTCATTCGACCAAACACGAAAAGGACCAACAATGTGGGTGGGCAAATGCTAAGGTTTTCATGTTTTGACCTCACCCTGAAAACGCTTGGGATTCGTTTTAAAAACACTTCGTTTTTCAATGATGCCAGAGTTCGACTCTTGCTTTTGATAGACAATAACTTTATACAACGGTGCACTTTTCAGATTGAAAACTTGCAGGATGGTCATTCACTTAGAGCTGTGTTTACAACACTGCTGAAATGTAAATTTTAAAATCCATAATAGGGGCACTTTAAACGTCACCTTGTCTTCACTCTGGATTTTGATTCCGGAAAATGCCATCATATTGCTGGAGAGTCTCTTGACCGCAATTCTGAGCAGGAATGTTGGAAAATTCGATAGAGTTTTTTTTTTATTTTTTTATTTTTTATTGCAAACAATTTAGAGATGACATTAATGAAATACATCTTTGCATACATTACACATAATGTATCAACAATACATCCAATTCGATAGAGTTGTTGCCGAGGCCAAGTAGAATGTGTGACGTAGCGATGACGTTTGTTGTCGCACGACTGTTTGAATGTGTCCGCAGAGACAGTGTGTACAGACCAATAATAATAAATAAATAATAAAATAAAATAAATAAATCCTCGAAAGGAAAATAATAAAATCATAATAAAAACAAACTAACAAATAACCAGAGAGCTGCAAAAATGGCAATAATCCGCAAGCTTAGCGATGAACGAGCTGGTGAGTATAGTAAGTTACAATGGCGTCAATGTCTTTATGGGACTGTCCAGAATGTGTGTAAACATAAGCACAAAATCCACCTTATCCATATCTAATAACCTGTGTTACTCACACGAAAGTGATTTCCAATCATGTTATCATGTCAGTACCACAAAGGCTTTCAAAGAATAAAAATTAGCATTTGTTTGTAGGCCTATCACAATAGTTTAGACTAGTTAGCGCTCTCACAGTGATGATCTAACCAGGTAACCATGAAAATGTTCAAGATTCATTTCTTGAGAATGGATTCTTTGAGCTCTGTGACCTCCAGGCTGCCCTCTCTGTCTTTCTGTAGTGAGAGAGTGAATGAGCAGCGTGCTAGATTTGGCACCTCCGTAGGCCTACTGCAGTAGAATGAGTGAAGCTGGCACCTGTGTGTCTTTCCATCAAACTTCCTCAGAAACTCAACTAAAATATCTGTTCCTCGTGCTTATTTTTTGCAGTGGAAGTGGAATGGTGAATACACATACATGAATGATTGCATTTGTAATTGATAATTGCATTTTACCTGCTTTGACTTTAGTTACTGTACTTTTACTGGGTAAATAATTTTTTTTTACTGTGGCCTGGCAATACCTAGCAAAGTGAGGCCTTTCACACCCTTGGTATGAAACGTGACAAGCGACAGAGTAGATTTAAACCAAGAAGCACCTTGTGCGAGTAGATTTAAACCAAGAAGCACATTGTGCATGATTAAAACTGTATTGCATAAGCAAATATTCCGTAAAACATATAGATATATAATATATCTATATATTATATATATATATATATATATTCATATCTTCTATATATATTATATATGATATGGTGTAGTGTGGTGTGTGTGTGTATTAATACAGTCTATATATATATATATAATTATATATTATTTTTTTTTTTTTTTTTTTAGAAGAGTAGCAATTTAGCTTTTAAAAGAAGGCATAGCAATTTATAATCTAGTAAATCTGGTGAAAGAATTATCTAGATTTTTGTTTCACACCTTTGCACAAATAAGTGACCATCACAAGAGGTGTGACTGATTCACACGTGAGCCCTGGCTTTGTTTTTACAAGTGCCTTTCCATGTGCACATACTCAGAAAAGCATGGGAACTTAATCTAAAACCAAAATACTGTGGTTTTCTCATTTTCTTTCCCATTTTCATTATATTGTGCTGAGAAGAGCTGAATCACTGAAATCAAAAGTAAAAATTATAAATGTTTATATTTTATTTTTATACAGGCAAAATATGAACAAACAAAAAACATAATTTGATCTTGTTTAAATTTTTGAACAAAATATAAAAATAATATATTTTAGATTTTAGATTTGACAGAGCTATTAAGACTTACTATGGAGGCCTTTCTGTACCTTTTAATCAGTGTTGACCTATTAAAATAAAATAAATTTGAATAACTTTTTTGTGGTCAGAAGTGGAAAAAAGAAAGACGTAAAACTATTATTTTTGAGCCATTCCTTCATAATTACTATTCACATGTTTAAAACAGAAAAATAAAATCTAAATCACATAATCTACATATTTTCTCACAGGAAATGAGCATACACACTTGACATGATACACACTTCACATAAGTCAAATTTAAAAATATCTATCCTCATACAAACAATATTGTCATTCTGTATCATTTTCTAATTAAAAGGCATGACAAACAATAGTTAAAAAAAGATGGGAATCCGAGACACATAAGAGTTCAAAAACAGTGAAAATATAATTCTCAACACTCTAAAAAATGTTGGGTTAAATATAACCCAGCGCTGGGTTAAAAAGGGACAAACCCAGCTAGTGGGTTGTTTTGACCCAGCTATTGGGTTGTTTTGGACCCAGCTGGTGGGTTCAAAACAACACAATAGCTGGGTCAAAACAACACAATAGCTGGGCTTGTCCCTTTTTAACCCAGCGCTGGGTTAAATTTAACCAACATTTTTTGTGTATTGGAACTAAAATATAACCACAGTATTAACAAATACAACACAACAAAAACTAGCAGATGACCAAAAGCTGGTGAGTAGATGAAGTTGGTGATAACGATTTCTGCAGCAAAAAGAACTCACTTTTTACATATTAAATAAAAGTAAAATGCAGAGATCTCATTTAAAGATTGAACTTACAAAGTTACTATGTGTTTCAATATAAAAAGGGAATTTGATAAAACAGATACTCACCTCAAAATTTATAATCTGTGACCCTGGAGCACAAAACCAGTCTTAAGTCGCTGGGGTATATTTGTAGCAATAGCCAAAAATACATTGTATGGGTCAAAATTATCGATTTTTCTTTTATGCCAAAAATCATTAGGATATTAGGTAAAGATCATGTTCCGTGAAGATATTTTGTAAATTTCCTACTATAAATACATTCAAACTTAATTTTTGATTTAATAGTCTTTATGCAGACAACTTAAAAGGCGATTGTTCATGTTTTTCGATTGTTTTTGACCACCAGAAGATTCAGATTTCCACAGTTGTACGCGGCTAAATATTGTCTATACTAACAAACCATACCTCAAGGGAAAGCATATTTATTCAGCTTTCAGATGATGTATAAATCTCAATTTCGAAAAATTGACCCTTATGACTGGTTTTGTGGTCCAGGGTCACATATATTTCCACATTTTGGATTCCTTACTCAAAATATAGCCACTGTGAACACTTTAAACAAACATATGCTCTACAACTTTAGTTTAAAAGAAGTAATACTATGAAAGTAATACTACGGTACAATGGTGCTTACATGACACCATATCAGCTTGACATGATTCAGCCCTTTTGCTGGCAGTGTTCTGCAGTCCAACATGCGGTCATCCAGTGTCCAGCTGAACCCAACGCTGAGGCCTTGAGGAGTTTGGCTTTTTCACTGAAGAATGACCTCTCGTGTCTCAGGCAACTTAAACGCTAGCAGTCCTCCGCACACTAGCGCTGAGAAGGACAGGATGATGGGGATGATCTTGGTGATGCCGATAAACTTGCCAAAGATGAAAGTGCTAATGATAGCTGCCAGTTTACATGTGCCATTCAGCACACCGAAAGCTGTGGCTCTGAGGACACAAACCATGGATGAGTGAGCACAGTGTGAAAGAAGAGTAGCATACATACTTCATAGCTTTATTCAGAGTCACCATCATGTTTACTTCGATGTAAATGAGGTTATGAGGCATAGAGGTTCAGGCTGTTTAATATGTTGCTCTGTTGTCTACATGGATTGTTCAGATCATAGTGAAAAAAAAAAATGTCTTTCTACAAGTTACAGACCAAAAAAAAAAAAAAAACGTTTCGGAGAAAGACAGGTGTGACAATTATTTCAGAATGTACAATATCTTAATGGGAATGTTCACTTCAACAAAATATTAAACAAAAGAGAAATTAAGAAGAACACAAATAAATATAATATAGTAATAAAAAACAAGTAATAAAAACGGTAAATAGATTAACAAACATATGAAACATCCTTCTGTCTCTTACACCTCAATTCATAAATAAACCAAATAAAATAGATATATATTTAATGGAAGGAGAATTTTAACAACAGATTTATCTATGTAGAGCTATATTATATATACTTTACACCAAATGTTTGTGTTTATGCTTGACATGTTGACCACACTATAATATCTAAAGACTTTGAATGATCTCAATCAATCGGGGATTTAACGCTACACCGTTAAAACCAGGTAAGTTTTAAATGAAGAAATGAATACTTTTATAAGAACGGACGTATTAATTGTCAAAGTGACGGTAAAGACCTTTATAATTATAAATAATAGTTCTAATAAATCTGTTCTTGGAACTTTTTAAGATCAGAATCCTAAAAAAATATCATCAGTTTTCAAAAAATATTAACCAGCCACATTTTTCATATGATATAATAAGAAATGTTTTTTGAGCTCCACATCAACATAGTAGAATGATTTCTGACGCCTATTGTGACGCTGAGGACGAAAAATTTCAGCTTTGCATAACAGGGAACTAAATTTAATTTTAAATTCATTAATTATAATTTTTTATTTATTTATTTAATAATAGTAATAAGATTCAAAATATTAATGTTGACTGTATTTTTGATTAAAAAATCATGTTGTTGAACATAAGAGGCTTCATTCAAAACATTAAAAAAATCTTTTAAATTGTAGTGTAGTTCAACAAATGCTTTCAAATGTTTTCTCATCTGTCTTGTATGGATTTGAAGTATTAGAGATGTCTTTTGGGGACAGATCTTTTGTACCTTTTCGAGGTTGGGATAGAGCTCCACTGTGATGACCTCAATGCCGTTCCAAGCTGCAGCACTGGCTGCGAAGAAGAGGCAGTGGAAGAGGACAACAGCCCACTGACTGAAGCACAGGAGCACGAAGAATGTGCAGCCAGCCGAGCCTAACATGGACCCCCCTGCAAACAAACACACACGCAATTCATTTAGATACTATAAACCCATTGAAAGGTATTGACAAATCCATAACAGTTTTGTGTAACCACTCACCTATAATTTTAAGTCGTCCTATTTTATCCATTAATAGGCCTGCTATGATGTTGCCCGGTATTACAGACAAACTGCCCAGGAAGCAGACCAGATAGATCAGGGTGTCATTTTCCTCTTGGAAATTTAGATGGCAGCCTTTTTTGGGGTGCAGAAATGTTGTATTTTCCAGCTTACAGTCAATGAACTTGGAATCTTCCCACAGGTCTGCAAGAAACGTGACAAAAACATTGTAAAATAACAGTAATCAAAGGAAACCCAAAATAACCATTCAAATATCTAATGGGCTCACGGTTAATATATAATATATTCAAAAATTGTACGAGTTGAATACCAGTATTGTAGAAGACTGTGTTTTTAAGGGTGCAGTTCTCAAAGAAGGTGTCTGTTGATCTGATGTCCTCAAAATAACAGTTCTCAAAGAGTGATTCCTCAAACTTCACGTTTCTTATTTCTATGTCGATAAACCTGCATGTAAAGTACATCAAATTGACTGCTCAACCAATACACAAACATTACCATTCAAAGGGTTAGGGTCGGTTTTCATACTTTTTTTCAGCAAGGATGCATTAAACTAATCAAAAGTTAAAGTAAAGACATTTATAATAATACAAAAGATCTCTATCCATCAGAATCCAGAAAAAATATGCGTACTGTTTTAACATTGATAATAATAAAAATGTGTCTTGAGCAGAAAATCAGCATATTAGAATGATTTATAAGGATCATGTGACACTGAAGACTGGAGGAATGATGCTGAAAATTCAGCTTTGCATCACAAATCAATTCACGGAGGATACATTCATTGGAAATATATCACATAGAAAAACATTCTTTTAATTAAATTGTAAAATATTTTTCCCAATATTATCTGTTTTCACTTATTTTTTTGATCAGATTCAGATAAATGCGCCCTCGGTGCATTGGTGAGCATAAATACCTCTTTTGAAAATCATTTTTAAAAAAAAATTCTACCAAAACCGCAAAATTGAAAAATAATGTACCTGCAATCGGCTTCATTCTTAAAACAAATGGTTGCACTTTATTTACAGACGTGATAATTACAGGGTACCTACCTAAGAAACGTACTGTAAGATAAGGTAACCAAATAGGTTATGTTTGGTTTGGGGTGGTTCAGGTTAGTACCTAGTTTTTACCTAGTTATTGTAGTTTCTAAAATAAGAACATAGTATGTATGAGTAACAGGACTGTAAAATAAAGTGCTACCAACATCATATATATCAAGACAGAGAGACAGCTAAGCTTAAAATCTGGCATGTGTACTACTGTAAATGAAAAATAAATGTACCTGTCATGGATATACTCCCCCTCCTTGTGGACCTGATTTTGCAGAGTGAAGTTGAAATGAAAGCGTTCCACTTTCTCACGATGAAAGATCTTGACATTGGACTCGTACTCCTCAAACTGGAGGTACTTGATCTGGTCAGGAAACCATGCTCCCAGGCCATAATAGCTGTGTGGTGGAAGATTGATTTATACTGTTGGTTGTTTACTGTTAAAGGAGTCATTTTGCTCACTTCCAAACCTACTGAGCTGCCTTCAGAGAGATCATTATTTACATGCTCCAGACATGATGGAGACTAAAGATACCTCATTAGGCAGCCTGACATGCAATGGTTACTGAAAAGGCAATCACAGAAGTGCAGTCAAAAAAATCGTCAAAGATGGCAGATGAAACAAGAGAAATGTTGATTATAAATATACTCATAATTCATTCTACACAGTAAAATTATATTATAAGAGTACTTTTTAATTAGTGCATGCCATATATTTAATAGGCATAGAGAACATTGTATCATTCTTTTTAAGAATGATACTTTTATTTCAACCAGGACACATTAAATTGATAAAAAGTGACAATAAAGATGTTTATAATGTTACAAAAGGTTTCTTTTTCAAATAAATACTGCTCTTTTGAAATTTCTATTCATCAAATAATCCTAAACACACTTTCACACTCCTGAAGTAGCGCAACACTTTCAAATACAATGGAAAATAATACTGAATAAAAAAGAAGAAATGTTTTTCTGATTGCTGAAGCGACCATTGTTCACACTGAATGGCTGCTAAAATTCAGCTTTGCTTTGCTATTAAAGAGAAAAATTATTACTATATATAGACTATATATATACTATATATAAATATATATATATATATATATATATAATATAATAAGACTATATTTTTTATCAAAATAAAATCGCCTTGGTGAGCATAAAAAAATTTCAAGAACATATAAAATCTATGCACCCAAACGTTTGAACGTTAGTGTATTAATATGTTTTGAAATATTGTTATGAAATAATTCAAGCTATTTTATACATTGCATTTGTGATTTAATCATTTAATATTTACATTTGTTTGTATATTTATGTTTTTTTTATTTTAACTATATTTTTTATTATTTAAACGTTATTTTGCATTATTACTCTTGTGTCACCTTATTGATTCTGAATTGAGTCTTTTATGCATATCACACTTATACTGCCTATGTAGAACATTTAAAAAAACATTTATGAGGTTCTCTGACTGTTAGGATAGGCTAAGTAGAAAGTCGGTAGAGAGAAGCTCACTATATCAGCTTTGAAGTAGAGGTCTACACGGGTCCAAAAATTCATACCCGAACCCGAAGAGACCCGTAAATATGCTACACTGAACCGACCCGGACCAGTCTATTATTTTGAAAGTTGGACCCGTGCAGAACCGAGAAATGTCAAAAAATGTACTACCCGGAACCGATGCGGACCGTCAATTATTTGAAAGATGAACCCGAACCCGACTGGGAAGACACAGACCCGACTGGACCCAATCGGCACATATTCCACAGCAAATTGAAAAAAGTCAATAAACAAGTTGCGAAAATTAAACGTTTTGTCTTACCTAATGTAAGAAGCCTTCTCCCTTGTACCTGACTGTGATGCACACAATCCTCCTTGCCAAGAAAGTTCCATCCGTGTTATTCCTCTCTTGCCAATTGAAATGCATAATACACTCATTATTCCAGTTTCAAAAGTCAACTTGCTGTCACGGTGACGGATGCCAAATGCGACTTTGCAGTTTTGCATTTTTCGTATCTCGAGTCAACTTGCATAATAATTTAGACTGTTTGCCCATTTGGATTATAATAACGATTGCTCGTCCAGTGCCATGGCTGCTGACGTTAGCTTTACTTATTTGCTATCATCTGCTATCAGTTGAAAGTTACAAAACAACACACGCCACAGAGTGACTGAAAGGAGATAACAGCCGGAGTGTATCCGCGTCGACGACTAGGGTATTAACACAATGTTTAACCAGACCCGGGACCCGAGTAATAGATTGGGACCAACCCGGGTATTCGAGGCCTCGGGTCCTCTGTGTTAGCCATCTACCCTTTTTTATTTTGGAAGCTGCTCTATCGAGAGCTGCTCACCTGAAGGCCATCGTAAACCACACAATGGCAATGAACAAACCATGGAGTCTGAGATCAGGTGCAGCCAGTGACATCATGTTCTTCATGACCTTTTTTGGAGAAAGATGGGAACAATCACTCCATTTGCTTTGATTTGCATGCTTCAATGCTTTTATCATCTGCCAGACAAAAACTGTAATTCTGAACTCAAAGAAAGGTAATGGTACACCTCTCCTCAACAAGCCTTACACTTTTAGCCATCATTCAGGTCTTTAGCTCAAATGGTGCATACCTGTTTAACCAGGGTCATCTGTCTGACCATGAATCTCTGGAAGGCAGTGCCAGTTTCACTCTGAATCTCTATGAACTCGTCATCCTGCGTTTGAGGCGTTTTGATCTGTGAAACCTGAAAGAGAGGGATTTATTTCATAGGTAAGAGCATGTACGCTGATAACAGGATTCATCAGGTGTCGCCAATTCAGTTATTAATATCAAGCCTTTACTCAGTAAACTCATCACAGACACGGATATGAGCTGCTTTTCTAGGGTCAGCTCTGCTGCTTTGCTGTTATTTAGTGGTCTAGTAGTTTAAAATGAACATCTTTACTTGAAACTCTCTCTCTGGCTCTCCCTTCGCCCTCCAGTTAGTGTCGTGAACCTGCTTCAGGATCATCCAGGCCTCATCGTGTCTTGCAGTCTGAAATTCACAAAAAAAAAAATATAAATTCCATACATTTTTTGTAGCCCAGGGCTTTTTAACAGGGTGCACACCAATTATTATTTGAACTCATTTTTACACAAAAGGAATTTTCTTTTGTGTTTTGACATTTCGACAATCAGCACATCATTCTATAAAACTCAAAGCAGTGCTGGGCAAAACAACAGATCTTTTACAGAAATTAATATCTAACTAAAATATTTTATTTTATTGATATTTTATTTGCTCATTTATTTTATTACTGTTTTGGACACTGATGATGGTGTGATATTGAAAATGTTTTGTCTTTAACTGTGCACTTTTTATTGTGCACTGAGCACGTTTGTATTATTATGGCATCTGAATAAAGATGCTTGGAAATATTTTCTTGAAGGACATTGCGTGCAGGCTTTTTGTGCTTTTTTATCAGAGTTACTGATTTGTATGATGTCATGAATATCACGAAATAACGTTCATGAAATTCATACATTTTGGAATTTGAAGAGGGAAAAAATGACCACAAATTGTACTTTATATATATTATATATAATAGAATGACTGTCTATTATAATATGTTTATAATAAATATACAATGTATTTATTTAGTCATTATGTATGTCTTATGTACTGTATTATGTGGAAAAATGCGCTAAATCTGTGTATGTTTTGCCTAGTAAAGTATCATGCACTCCAACATATTACCTCCAGGAGGAAACGGGGACTTTCTGGCATGAACACCAGTCCAGCGAGAGCAGCCACAGAGGGAAGGAAACAAACCAGCAGAAACACCCTCCAACTGTGGAACTGGAACTCTGTCCCCATACTGAAACCCCAGCCTGAGACAAAAAAACAACAACCCAAACCCTTAGAAACGTCAGGAGAAACATGACAACATGAAATCTTGACATGTGGTTTTGGTAGGTCCAACTACTTCCAGACAGCTTCTAATATTGTTATAGATCTACACACTATTGCTTTCCGCTACAAGGTCCTGCACTGGGACTTAACATTCATAAAAGGCTCATTTAAATTGAATATATCAGTTCTTTGCTCACTGCCATTCTTGTTTCAAGTGTGCTTTTACAATTGTATTAACTGCCATTATTAGAAAGGAATTATGATATATAATGAATGACCATAATGTGGGATGATTCCCCATGCGGTGAAGGAAGCATACAGTCCTCCGAGCATCCAGAACAAACACAGCCAGCTGAGATGTTCTCCTCTCTTATCCATCTGCAGGAACTCTGTGTAGTACGTGTACACAACAGGGATTGACCCGCCGATCCTGCAGGAGATCATCAGCGACTGTGTCTTAATATCATTTAATGGACAGATCAAATTAAATTTAACCATAAAGCCAGTATAGTGAGTGATTCCATCTTAGCTGTAATCTACAACAAGTAAACTCTGGTAAATAATTTTCTCTTGTGAAATATGAAATAATGCAAAAAGTTTATGTACGCTACCATACTAAAGTTTGGGGTCAATTAGGTTTAAAAAAAATACCTTTATTCAGCAAGGATGCATTAAATGGAACAAAAGTGACAGTCAAGACATTTATAATGTAAAAAAATTATATTTCAAATAAATGCAATTCTTTTGAACTTCTATTCATCAAAAAATCCTGAAAATGTTTTAACAGTTTTCTAAATCAACACAATATTTCATCATGTTCCAGCATTATTAGAATGATTTCTGAAGGATAATTTGACACTGAAGACTGGAGTAATGATAAATTCAGCTTTGCATCACATGAATAAATTACATTTGAAATATATTCAAATAGAAAAACGTTATATTAAATTGTATTAATATTTCAAAATATTAAGAAAAATATTTTTGATCAAATAAATGCAGCTTGTGTGAGCATTAGAGATGTCTTAAAAAACATTAAAAAGTGTTATCGACCCCAAACTTTTGAACGGCAGTGCATATGCATAAATGAATCCCTGCTGCTTTTGGAGAGTCTCACCCGATTCCTGAGCAGAGTCTGAAGAAGATGAAGATCCCATAGCCCTGTGCAAAGCAGGACAGGAAGGAGAAGATGGAGTTGATGGCCAGTGCGTAGAGTAAACACTGCCGTCTGCCCAGTTTATCAGCCAGACCGCCCCACAGGACAGCTCCGATCATCATCCCCACGTACACTATTAAACCTGAACACAAAGAGCCAGACAGTCAGCTACCGAGGAACAATAACACAGCAAATCATAGCAAAATGTATACTCGAACTAATTTGAAAATCAAATGTCAAAAACAAAAGTTTCTAGCATTTTTGTCTTATTTTTCTATAATTTTTGTTCGGGTTTGGAATGATATGAGGATGAATAAATGATGACAGAATTTTAATTTTGTGTAAAATATCCCTATAAGGCATAGCATTTATTAGTATGGACAAATTTGTGATCTCTATCACAATCAATATTTAACAAAAGTATCAGAATATCACACCCTGTCTCTGTCTCTCTTAGTCTGTAGTCAGTAGTCTGCTACTCTCCTCTCTCTCTCTCTCTCTCTCTCTCTCTCTCTCTCTCCCTCTCACACACACAAACACACACACACAAACACACACAACCACACACACCCCACACACACACACACACACACACACACACCCACACACACACACACACACACACACACACACACTGTCTCAAACAGCTAATTAGAGAATGGGATAAGTGATTATCAGGCACGTGGCAGGGATTGTGAACCTCCCTGTGGATTACACACCGTACTAGACAACAGACAGCTTTCATCCATGATTGAAACTTTGCCTGCTCTTCCTTACTATGGCACGCAATCAAAGAAACATTCTCATTCGACCTGCGCTGGCTGTCTGTCACCAACACCAAAAAATAATACAGGAAGATATACTTCAGAGTGTCCATGGGATCTGATGTCTGCTTGAAAATAAAGAAAATATTCAAATTTTGATTAGCAATACTTGGTCAGAATCTAGTCTCAAGCAATAATTATATTCTAACGTTCAAAAGTTTGATCAAAAATACTGTAAAAGCAGTAATATTATGAAATATGATTACAATTAAAAATGGCTGTTTTCTATTTAAATATATTTTAAAAGGTAATTTATTCATGTGATGGCAAAGCAGAATTTTCAGAAATCATTCTAATATGCTGAATTGGTGTTTAAGAAATATTGTATATATATGTATAATATATGCTTATTAGTATTTTAGGATTCATTGATGGATGGAAAGTTCAAAAGAACAGCATTTATTGAAATAGATTTTAACAGTTTTTTATAACATTATAAAAGTCTTTATGTCACTTTTGATCAGATTTAAGGCTCCTAGCTGAATATAAAAGTATTTAATTTCATTTAAAAAGTCCCAAACTTTTGAATCGGTTTATATCTATCAATATATATCTCTATATATATATATATATATATATATACTAAATATAAATACTAAAATATATTTCTTGCATACCGTAATAATAATATAATATTACAGGAAAAACAATTAATATCTTAATACTATTTTATTTTATATAAATGTGTCTATCTATATATAAATCTCTGGGACATCTAGAAGCATCGCAGTGTAGATTTTATTCTGCGAGTTTTGAGCAGTGTAGAGTAGCGCTTGTTGTTTGTCATTTCTCCGCTCACAAATGCAGACATGGTTTTATGTTTAAGTGGCGCGATGCAATGCAATGTGTAAAAAGACAGTATAAGTCATTAGAATCCTTAATTATGTCCCCAATGGATGCAACAAATGCCTCGTTTATAATGGGTTTTAATGTTTTTGAATCATCGCTCCGGCCGAGTGAGGGGCGTAACATTTCCGTCACACGCTTGAGGTATTCGGCCAATCACAACGCACTAGATAGCTGGCCAATCAGAGCACACCTCGCTTTTCAGAACGATGAGCTTTGTAAAAATCAACGCGTTTCAGAAAGGCGGGGCATAGAGGAGAAACAATAATGTACAGTATGGGAAATAATGTGTTTTTTGAACCTTAACATAAACACATTTAATTAAACCAAATACACAAAATAATGTTCTTTTAGCAAAAGATAGGTCCCCTTTAAGGGTTAATTTTAAACCAAAAATTCTTTCTAAAATAAAAATATATTAATTCCTATTTAATTTAGTTGGATTGATGTGCAACAAATTTTTAAAGCACTTTATATTAATCTAAGAAACTCTGCCTGTCTTTCTTATACTATCATAAAAACCTATTTGATTAGTGGGAAACTTTGTTCTATTATTAAATGTATGGCATATAAGTCTAGTGATACAGTTTCCATTTACTGTGCCCTTAAATATTAGAACTAATACATATGTTTAGAATTATTTTACTATAACTAAGATAATAATAATAATAAAAGGTTACATTTTATTATGATATATTTTTCATTTGTAAGTTGTTCACTTTCATGTTGCATTCCAGTCTGGTCCAGTTACTCTCAAGGCTATTATATTTGCAGTTATAGTTTACATTTAAATATGCTCCTCCTCATCTAAATCTGAAGAAACGTTGTCATCCTCTTTTAATTTTTGGTTCCACAGTGTCACTCTGCTCAATTTGTATGGTAACTTGCAGAAGCCAAAAAATGTTTGAAAATGCAAATGTGACAAAAAAGTGAACCATGGAGTGCTTTGTGTTCATAATGCGCACCACAGACTGAATTTTGAGACACTGAAAACTATATTTTGGAGTGTAACTGTTCTGAAAATCTGACCTTTTTGGTTACACTTCTTTAGGTGTCCTTGTTACAGTGTAATTATATCTTTAAGTACTGAGTAAATTAACTTTCTATAGAACAATGTATTTACTATAGAGTTTGGGTTAGGATTAGGGTTTGGTGGGGTTTGGTTTTAGGGTTAGTTATGTAATCATGTAATCATGCATAATTTACTGTTGTTGTTATTATAGTAAGTATAGGAGTAAAATGATAACGATTATTATTATTATTGCTATTATTAGACATTGAGTAGGCTAGTTAATAGAAAAAGAGAAAATACTTACATAGTTGTTCAAGGATCTGTTCCAAGCCTTCGTCGAAATCCAGATTCTCAAAAACACCTAGAGATTATAAACAGAGTGTTAAACAAATATTCACGTTTAAATATATTTAAATAACCACCCCGATGAAAAACACACTTACCATCGTAATTGTCAGCCATCGTTCCGTCGATTGATGAGATAATTAATATTGTACACCATGAAGATAGAGTTACGGGTAGGCCTAATGAACTGACAACTTTTGCTTTTTAACAGTTTGTAGTGTGGGTGGGTCTCCTTAGAACTCACCGTAAAATCCGATAACTACCAGTAGGGGGTATCCTAACCCCATATTTCTTTTTTCTTTTACAAGTGAATTGGTGTGATATTAACGTCCTCAGAGACTGTCTGGTCTTTATTACGTGTCCTGGGCCGTAGCCATATACTTTCATCTTGAGGGTGTTAGGTATAACCTTATCTACACATGTTTGAACTCAACGGGGTTTTTAACCGCCAAAAATCAATGCCTGGATATCTGTTTATCGCTCTCACACCTTGTAAACCACACACTCAAATTATCGTTTGAAGTAGGTCTGATGTAAGTCTCACGATGGAAAATCAAAGAGATATCTCTTGTTTGTATTGGTATAAACTCATAATCGTTCTTGTGTGTGTGGGGTGGGTGTGGGTGTGTGGTGTGTGTGTGTTGTGTGGTGTGTGCGTTTAAACAGACAAAAATCGAGGAATAAAAGATAACAATTTAACTAAATGAAGTAAGTAAAAGGAACACGATAACTATATCCTAGACCTTTTGTTTAACAACAAATCTTAAGTTTGTTATGGGCCTTTTCTCTATCTATCACATCTCATTGAATCAAGATATACATTAGGCTATTAACATTCCTGTTTTTCTTCTTAACCTAACCAGATGTTTGAGGTTAAAAAGTTCAATAGGGTGCACATCCTTTAACCATCCACTGAACTTTTGACTAAACTTTGACAAAGTTCACACTCGCAGGTGCAGGTCGTAATAGATACAACGGAGATCCTTTGATCAGTGAACTGATTACTTGACACAACACCAACGTTTACAACGCCAGATCCCTCAAAAACTCATTAGTTTGCAAATGAGTTGCGATCCCAGAAACAGGCTTAGATGTTTCACAAACGGTTGAAATACATTACGCTGATATGTCCGCTTCAGTAATCACACAAACCCCAGACAACCGGCGCCAATCTCGTTTCGATACACTGCGTGATACGAAATATTTACATTTCGTACCTTGTTGTAAAAACCTTAGACGTTTAATTACGCATGTCTGTGTTAAATGATAGATAACACGCCACAATCGTTACAGACGGAAAATCAAAGAGTCTCCCCCGAAAA
>JADLZN010009176.1:40000-73067 GCA_018155175.1 Sinocyclocheilus anophthalmus | reverse complement strand
AGAACTAAATTGTTCTACAAAGTGTAACTAAAGTCTAAAGGCTATTATCTTGGCAGAATCAAAGAAGACTCCCAGCATTTAAGGATGGGGAAACATAATTCCTTTTATTCGGTCTGTTCCCGAGCCTGTGGTTGGAAAAGGCTTTTAGAAGAAGAAGGGCGTCCTATGGTTCGGGTGGAACATGAAAGACAATACCCACACGCGAACAACAGTCCAATAACAACACAAAAACCCCAGTCTCAGAAAACACACACACCATAGCATGCACTTAGACACATTGAATCCTATCACACACTGAAATGACTGTGGCTTTATTAAAAACTACATTATGGGGACTGCCAAAGTAAAGCAACTGCAAAACCTGTTCCAGAGGAATAATATGATTTGAAGAATAGACTAGTTTATGCAAAAGTAAAAATTGCATCATTTACTCACCCTCAAGTCATTCTAAACCTCACAGCCTTGTTTTCATTCTGGTCAAAAATTAAATATGGCGCTTCCCTAACTAAGGTCTATTCCATGTCATGTGATTGATTCTTTTGTGTTTAAGTTTTAATGCACACACCTGAAAATGAGATTTAAGGTCTGTGGCAGAGGGGAAGATTGTCTTCAGATTATCAGTGGTTCCCAACCTGGGGAATGCCGAGCTCACTCTAGTTTGGTTAATCGGTTACAGTTTGACGATAAATCACGATAAAATTCCGGACAGTTAGTATTACTGTTTAATATTTTAATTATCATTAAAGTTATGGGTAATACTTTATAATAACTTTCATTAATAAATCATTAACATACATTATATAATGTCTAACATATCATTAGTTAATGTATATTCACATAGACAGAAATAAGAGATAAATGTGACCATTTACCACATTACCATGATTAACAGATCATATTAAAGGGACCGCAGCTGGGGGGGGGGACCATTTTTCACAAGTTGATATGATTTTTTAGGGCTTCCATTAAATGTCTGCATCATAATATGGTTAAAATTCCTCAATGGTAGTGTAAAACAACACCCTTTTTACCTTGTCAAAAACAGCTCTGTTAACAGTGACCCGTTTCAGTGAATGTCTCTTTAAATGCTAATGAGCTCTGCTCACCCTGCCCCTCTCTTCCGTGGAAGAGGAAATAATCATAAGAAATATAAAGTGTGGGACTTGCTTCTTCTGGAGGTGCAGCTGAATCACAAACAGCGGGGGCTGATCCTCGGGTTTTAACTTTTAGCAAAACCTGCCTGAATTGTCCCTCATCAGAAAGCAGGTGGTGTAAACGATTGGGGAGAAATAAATGCATTAGGTAGATCGGGGGGCGACCTTTCAAAAAAACAAAAGTAATCCACTGGTCTTCACGGCTCAGAGGTCGGGAGTAAGATGCACTGCTATGTTCATCACCAACAAAACAACGCAATCGCTTAGGAGACATCTTGTCTACACCTGCGAAAAAAATCGCGAATGTTTACAGCTCAATCAGGGAAGTCTATGCTAAAACGGCAGTTCCCGTCATCAGTAGTGGGAGGGGCCTGGTAAAAGTGACATACCACTTTGCCAAAATCTGAGAAGGGTATATCTGCAGCCTGGAGTTCTCCAAATGGGGGCGGGAACTCCAAACGGGGTGGGAGCTCCAAAATAGGGCGTGGCTTCCTCCCATTGACAGACAGGCACATGACACGCATGCGCACTTTCCCCCCCAATCAACTTCAGTGCAAACTCCCACAGCTGATTCTAAAGATTTTATTAGTTGTGTCAATTAAAGTGTTGATTTCATATCCTATGCTACAAAAAATGCTAACCCCTAAAACCTACCCCACACCTGACCCTAACCTTAACCAGCGAAATTGACTGCACGGCATCAAAATTCTCAGATGGTCCTCACTGCAGAACACAAGAACCAGGGGTGAGGTTGGATCCAGATCCAACTACTCCCACCTAACATATACCTAAACCTACCCATCTCCACCCCCTGATCCCTAAACCCACCCATCTCACCCTAAACCTACCAAAACTTCTTAGGACCCCCTAGATGTGGATTCAACCACGCCCCCGGGATCTTGTGTTCTGCAGTGAGGGGCTACTGCAAATTCTGTGAACGACTTGTCTGAGAAGTGCTGACGATTTGTGGGATTTAAAAAAATGATACACAGATGATAGTGGAATGTCATTCATTCTGTGTCAATGTTCTCTGCCTGCTTATTTATAGGGTGAACTGTCCCTTTAACAGTCAGTCCCTCGTAGGCCTCCCACACTGGCACTCACATACAGCAACCTGAGATCTCTGTGAAACATTATAATAAAGAATTAGATTAAACACCATCTCTTGGTTCCTCTCCCCCCTCATCTTCTCATTTACTGATGTTTCTAAATCTAATACTTTCTAGGCATCCATCCCAAAGGGCCTCTCAGCTTTAAGAAAGAGCAGATGTGATACAGGATATTGTCATTTTGATGGAAGGAAGCATGCATGTGATGCAGCATAGTTTTGAGATTCCTCATAAACTCAAGAGAATGACTTAGCAGCTTTCCAGAAGATGTTGATAAACCGACGTGTTTGGGTGGGTGTTTGTCAGGGTAAAATGAGAGAAGGTAAACATGGATGTGTTATCTCAGGAAAGCTTGAACAGCCCATTCGCTCTTTTTGTGCACAAACGATTCATACTCAAGTTGTTTAAACACGTCATGCCCGAGTTAACGCACACGGAAGAACAGCACAAGTTCAGCTCTGTCTTTTTGATTTAATGCTGGTGTGAAGTACATCCAGTCCTCACAGAACTCAAAGGAAGCGTGTCTTATTTCTGTGGTGTTCCTCTGAGACAGAGCTTCATCAGCTTTTGTGACAGACAAAAAAATAAAAAAATTTGATGTGTGATACCTCTTGCATGCAGAAAAACATGTTGTTCACCAGTGCTCAAAGAGAGACTGACAGTTGTCTTACATATGGTCACTTTTTGATTTTTCCCAATAAAACTTGCTTTGTTTGAAACATTTGGATTGAGGAAAAGAAAAAAAATAGAAACATTTGTATATTTCTCAATGAATTTCTGGATTTTACATGATAGATTTTTTTTTAAATGGCAACATTAAAGCTTTTAATTTTTAATTTAATTGTATCCATTGTATTATGTCATGTGATTGGCACATGAATGCATTTATAGATTTATTATAGTGTAATTCCCACAGTTTCTGGTTTCTGTTTTCTGTTTCCCACGATGCCATTTACAACGTTTTTTGTTTTCATAAGTTTACATAGGATTACATTTTACAAGAAAATACTATTTCAGTTTTTTACTTCAACATTTCATGTTTAAATATTAAACCTTGCGAAATGGCATGTAACAGAATTAATTGTACACTAAAAAAAGGTGTAGAAACAATTTTCACTCTAATTGAATATTGTTTCTACACATTTTTTTTACTCCGCTCACCACAACAACATCTCCTTTCCCCAAAAGATTATACATCATTATATATTATAAAATACAGTATTGTAACATATAGTATAGATTGCAAAATACAATACTACTTATTAAGTTTAGATTATTTTCTCCATGTAACTTAGTGTAACAATATTCTCTAATGCTATCACACTGGCAGGGAGAAAGCTCATTAAAAGTAAATAAGGTCCAGGTTGGCAGCCAATGGGAACATTAGTCACCATAATGAACCTCAACAAAACACAACTATTAACATTATTATCCTTCAATGCAGCACAAAATAGTGCTGCATTTTATTTTTACAGTAATTTGTTATGACAGAAAATGACCTAGAATGTATTCATTTCAAAGTTAAATTCTGAATATTTCATTAAGCGATAGGAAGAAATTACAGTTAAATGATGTAAAATCCTGGCAATATTGATGGGAAAATGATGTTGGAATTCACTTTGTCTTGATGACAGTGACAATAAATCTTGAGTAATATTGAAAGTCTATCCAGTAAGAGTGAGAGAGAAAGTGAGACTGTGAACGAAAGGAATGATTTATCACACCATCCTCTTCTCTCCAGGCCTGACAGCTCTCCCTTCCTTTCAACGCCCCCTTGTTTATCTGGAGTTTGCCTTTCCCCAGCTGATCTGTACTGGATCACTGCATGTCACTGTATAAACACAGCTTTTGTTTAGCTAACCGTCCTCATATCCCTCTAATAGTTGTGGCTGGGGAGAATTCTCAGGTAATTAATTTTTTCAGGAAGTGTGCAGGTGAGCACATGCAGGGAGCACAATCCTGGGTCGTGTCCGGGCAGGCCTGCTTCCCCCTCAGGGGCCAGTGAGTGCTTCTGTGCTCCCATCACACACCTGTGGAAAACAAGCCTGGCATTCCAAATGATCTGCTTGTCTTCCTGGTGAATCACAGAACGATGATAAATATAATTACAGGTGGCAATCAGGCATGTAGCGAGGGAAGTCCCTCGTCCGTTCCAGCAAAAGGGAATGATGCGCATTCAGCCTGAAACGGGGACACATTGACACCGAAAGTCCTGATAAAGGCACACAAAACATGACACGAGCTTACAAAAGCGGCAAGGCCACAGATGATTGGCTGGCAGACTGTCAGAGGTGCAACAGGTTTTATGACGCCCTGGGGCGGGGGGTCGGTTGGAAAACTGGTGTTTAAAAATATTTTTAAAAAAGCATCTTACATAAGTAGGGGGGCAAATACAAGATTTTCACAATATCAATAAAATCGCCTTTATCTTAAAAATAAGTAAGCAAGATTGAGATATTACACAGGTTTGATGTGAGTGATATATCTTGATCGTTTTAAACCGTTTAAATAGATAAGTTAATAAGGCCTTTCAACATAACAAAAAAGTCTATAGTTGATTATTGTCCTCTGATGCGTTAATAGTAATGACATTTAACAATATTGTAATTGAGTTAAATAGGTTTTTTTGAAAGAGTAAATTATTTTAATTTTGCATAAAATGTATGATATATTTGGTTTCTTCTTCTTTTGTCTTAGCATTAAGTAAGGAAATAATTGAGACGTTGACAACATACTTCATAACGTCATTTTTGTGGCACATAAACACATGAAACATATAGTGTTTCGCTTATTTATTAGCTTCTAAGTATTGTTTTGGTTATTTTTGCTGTTGTGCTGTCGCGTATATATGTGGTGTTTGTGTGTGTGTGGGGGGGGGGGGCTATTTTACACCTGTCGGGATGACAACCGCTCCGCAGTAGCCCAATACCTGCATGACTCGTCATATTCATAAAGAGAATGAAGTAGTTCCGGTTACAATGTTCTTCCACAAGAAGAACTTACATTATGTACATTTTTTTCCAGTCATAGTATGAATAGGGTAAATTTAAGCATATCTGTATACTAAATTGTTTTCATTAGTTATCTCTGTAAAATAATCAGTAATTATTTATTGTGAAAAGAATAGTTAGACCAATACAGTTGGACTACTACTTACATTACTACACTGTTTACTCATTTTCGACTTTTCATGTTGACTGCTGTGCTATTATTTGATTGAGGTACCACTTTGTTGCATGCTGGTATATTGTAGTATGATTGATTTTAGATATACTCACAAAATACATCGCTTTAAAAAAGTGAACTGTGGCCTTTTTTTTCTGTGTTATTGCACAGCTCTTGGCTAGAATAATCAACAGTATAGGCCAGACTTTATGCAAATAGTTAAAAACCTGGCTCTGCGAGACAAATCAATATATAAAATCAATCTGTGCTTTCCCTCAGAGAGGCCAAGCTGAACAGCAGTGAGACACCTTTCCAAGATGACCATTTACAGCTGCCTCTAATAGCGTTCTGTTGCCTGTAAGTGCTCGCACAAACTTTACAACCTTTTCTTTACTCGTTTAGTGACACCCCCCCCCCACCCCCCCCCCCCCCCCCCCCCCCCCCCCCCCCCCCCCCCCCCCCCCTTCCCCCCCCCCCCCCCCCCCCCCCCCCCCCCCCCCCCTCCACCCCCCCCCCCCCCCCCCCCCCTCCCCCCCCCTCCCCACCCCCCCCCCCCCCACCCCCCAACACCCCCCCCCCCCGTGCCCCCTACGCCCGCCCCCCCTCATAAACACAACCCATTTTACAGAGTTGCTATCATCTGAGCTGTCTGCAGCACGCATGAGCGCACACACGCATATAACCAGCCCAGGAGTGATGATAACAGCTGTAATGACTGCGTCCACACCCCCGTGGAGTTTGGCCAGTGCTTAAAGTCACTCCAGCTGTTTGTGGAGAAAAGCTGCAATCTTTCAGCCACATGTCATAGAAACACTTGCTGCGGACAAACTCAATGCTATTCTCACATAGACATTAGTGTTACACGACAATAACCCCCAATGAACAACAGCAGCACAGCATGTCTTCTGAGCCGCCTTTAATAATGGGACGAGAAGATATTCGTTCCTCATTTGTAAATAAATGCCTCTGGACTGATGCTGTAGTAAGATAGACAGACAGACAGACAGACAGATAGATAGATAGATAGATAGATAGATAGATAGTACTAGATAGATAGATAGATAGTAGATAGATAGAAGATAGATAGATAGATAGATAGATAGATAGTCTATAATAACATAAACAATATCATGCAAATATCCTCTACACTTCAGGCATAATCTTACAAGCCAGACGTTTGACCACTGGCACGAGGCCTGACAGGAATTGTAGCTTATTTTTCAACGAAGTGGAAGCTCATTTAAATTCTCTTCATTCTCTTGTATAGAAAACACAGAAGATATTGGCAGAAACTGTGTGTTGACTTTGGTCAGAGTTTTCCTCCATCCAGAAGTAATAAGCACTGAATATTTTATATGCATAAATCTGAAAACAAAGCAGAATATACCATTCTTTTCTTTTCTTTTTAAAACTAAAATAAAATAAGATAAATAACTAACTTATTAAATATATATAAATACATACATACATACATAAATGCATAAAGTATAATATGCACCAAAAGTTAAACCTGGGACCTTTTTAGTTTTATCTCCAGTAAAAAGTAAATAAATAAGATAAGGGATCAAAAATAAATAAATTAAAATAAATTAAAACAGCCGTTAATGGCAAAAAGGTAATAATGGTGCATGTCAAAAATAAGTCAAATTTTGCATTGAACTACTTGGAAAAACTATTAAATAAAAGTTCTTGGACCCTAGATATTACTTTACTGATATGTGGGTCAAAGACCAGACGTCTTATGTTGGTGTCCGCATCAAATAAATTAGCAAAAGTCATTGTATGTACATGATAAAAAGCATATTCGATGCAAGTAAAGTGTATACCTTAATGTTTCAAATAAAATGTCAAATATGAGTGAAATAATGTTCCATCGTCATTCAGCGTAACATATATATTTATGTAGAAATGTAAACAAAATACTTATTCTGATCTGTACTTATTAAAATATACAAAAGAAAAAGTGATCACACTAAATTGTATTATATTTTAAATGATTAAAAACTACTTGCTGAAAAATGGGTATAAACTAGTGGTTTACCCCGAGAAGATGGTAAAGACTTAAAATTACAATGAATTAAATAGAGTCATCTAAGGATTCTGGTTCTAAACATGCCTGACATTATTTTTTTGGTACATAAAATCTTGTTACAATGAATTACATTTTAGTGGGTGTCTTCTGTAGATTGGGGGTAAAAAAAAATGAATTAATAAATAAAATTTGATACTCATTTTTTGCTCAGGGAAAATAAATCAATAAAAATAAATAAACAGGAGACATTCTAATGTACAGAGAGAAAAAAATAAAGCTGTACTAAACTTTTGTTTAGATTTTTCTTTTCATTTTTGACCCATATACACACTAATATTATTTGGCTTTGGCTTGCTTAGTTGGGGACACAATTTCTGGCAACACGTTGACCTGATTGCACAGACATTATTGGAAGAGAACTGAATTGAGCTGGACAACAATATCACTGAATCAACAATGAACTGACTCTGATAAACTGATTGTTTTCTATTGTCCTCTTGCATTATCAGGACACGTTTTTCCTGTTTAACACTGTAAAGCTGTTTTGACACAATCAGTATTGTATAAAGTGCTTTGTAAATAAAGGTGACTTGACTTGACCTGATTTTTAGAAATAGAATTATTACAAACCACATCTAATTTAAGTATCCAGAATTTTTGGGTTTCAGTCACTAGTTACATTTCATTGCATCAGTAGTTTGGAAAGACCCTGAGTCGGTTGCTTCATGCAGCATTTCACTTTCAGTGTGGACAGAAACAGTGCTGTTATTTTGTGTCGTGTCTGGTTTGAACCTCGTCATGTCTCTCTGGCCTCTCGTCTGCTTTTACTCTACTCAGAGTATTCGATTTTACAGTGCACCAATTGTTAAGGTGCTCCATTTTGTTTTAATGCTGCAGTCACATGAACTATTAATGCACACCAGCCCGAACACACACAACAGACTTGCAAGGGTATTGTGATTTAGCTCTCAGACACTACAAACACATAACTTGCTATCTTTTTCAGTACAAGGCCTTGTCTGTCTCACAGATAAGGTGTTTTATTCATTTAGCTTTAAGCGACTAAGTTATAGACAGACGAATTTCCCTTGAAATTCCACTTCCTGTCAGTTTTCTCAAGGTGTGTCTCTCTCTCTCTCTCTCTCTCTCTCGCTTTCTTTCTCTCTCTCTTTCTTTCTCTCTCCTCCCTTCAGCAGCTGTGTGTGGCTCCAAAGGTTGATGTAACATTGTTAACCCAGGTAACCTTGACTTTGTTTCTGAGGTGGAAAGCCACCCTAGAGCATAATGTTTAACATGGACACACTAAAATAAACTAATACCTTGTGTGGCGCCATCACAGATCAGATAACCCTCCTCATGACTGTTGTGGACATTACTATATTAACAGCACAAGCTCACTAGTCATGAAGAAGCACCTGTTGTCTGCTCAATCAGCAGATTCTCGTTTAATTTCATACCTAACATTTCCTCAAAACGTTTACCTAAATTTTAGAAAAGTTTCTAATGTCATGGCTCAATTAAAAATTACAATTCTTAAATTTAATTGTGTAAGTAATGATATTTAACAATATTTATGTTTTTACTGTATTTTAATCAAGCAGTCTTAGTGAAGCATAGTGGCTTCTTTAAAAAAACATGTATACGGGAATTTTATAATGGATAAAATTCCAAATGGATTATATCAAGAGGATTTATGAGAGTTAGTATAAAATTATTTTGAACACGCACAGTATATTTGATTTACAAAAATTCTTCTTGATAGCCTGAAAGACAAAAAATGACAAAAAAATTGCTTTGATTTCATGGGTTTGTAAAATTGGAAATATGATCAGTTTTTGGTGGTGTGTAACATATTTTCATGAAGCCTTCTTAGAGAAAGTGTTTTTATGACGTGCACTGAATTTTATCAAAAACTGAGGGACTCCGGAGATGTTTGGAGATGCTTCACTTAGCACTCTAAATAGTTCTGACTGGATGTTCCAAATGATAAAACAGCAAGTGATCCACCGTTTGTTGCGCAAATATGCACGCGTGTCGTAGAGGTGTGTTGAAATCTGATGTGTGGAGGTATGCCTCGGTGGGTCTGTCCTCTCAGGTAAGACTTGGCAGGCTCCAGCCAGACAGGTGTGCAGGTGATGTACGTGTCTTAGGGGAACACAGACAAGGGAGATCTGCACAGCACATCTGATTCCCATCTTCAGCCCTCGCTTCCGCCCTCAGGGGCATCGGGCTATTTTGGAACTCGTTGGGGTTGTGTTTTCGCTTGTTACGGTGCTGTTGACCCCGGTGCAGTCTCAGAGACTGAGATATTTAGTCATCAGTTTTCTCAGATGGCCTAGTTAATGTCTTTCACAGGCTGCAGTCAGAACACATTGTTCTGGTTGGGGAGCGGTAATGACCGCTGCTACTGCATTCTCCACTTTCATTACTGGGATAAATGGAGCAATGCACTCCATATCAGGGAAGGGAACAAGACTGGAACTCCTGAATATAAACAGCCAATTAATCCAAGCTAATTCTATTAGGAATTGAGCTGGCATCACGCAGGGTTGAAGCCGTGAGCCGCCGAGTGTGGCGAGAACAGCGGCGATACCGTACAATGCTTTCATCCAGCTCATTTTGCCGGTGCTAAGGTTTAGCTTTTTCCCAGAGAAGATTAACGCCACCGACATAAGCTGCAGTGAGAGCGTAAATAAAAAATGACGATCATTATACTGTATAGCAAAGCGTTTGTGGCTTTGGATTTATGAGGTAGTTTTAGTGTTTCTGTGGGGGGAACTGCAGCGATGCCGATGCAACGTTGCCGGCCTTTTGTTTGCAAGAGTTCTTGATAATGAGGCGATACAATCAAATCCAGGAAGGTATGCCCTACATCCGATTGCTGTCTCAGGTATGAAGCGCTCACATCTGGCCGGACTGGAGTGAAGCGAACCTACGTGGGAGAACACATGCAAGAGACATCCTCCGTCACACTCGATTCTTATCTCTAGACATCACTTTTATTTATAAGGGCAGCAATTTGTGAATGTTTGTTCCCATAATTTCTTATCAATCTCATTCCCTTGAGGTATGAACCATGTGTTGGTCAAAGAAGCAAATTGGGTAATCTTTATTTTCTTTCATAATGAGGGGTGAAAGGTTTAAAGTATTTCACAGGCTGCTATTAGGACTCATTCAGAGCAGATCGAAATTTCCAGAGGCTAGCCAAATGCTACTGTTGGGAAAAAAGAGAGAGAGTGCAAAAAAAAAAAAAAAGACATGAAAGGACTCAAGTGCAGAGAAAGAATGCATTTAATTGTATTTGGTATAACAGAATATGTTGACATGCTTTAATGTTCAAAAAACACATTATTTTTCAATACTGTACATTATTGTAGGTCCTAAACTCTCTCAAATGCTTCGTTTTCTACAAAATCCCTCCTTCCGACAATCGCAATCTGCTCTGATTGGCCAGCTGAACCATTGCATTGTGATTGGCCGAACACCACAAACACGCGTCGGAAATGTAACAAAATTAACCATAACGCTTAGCTTTCAAGGAAATATCAAGAATGTTAATAATGTCGTTAGTTTTACGATCAGTTCAAGCTCGAAAGGGCAACAGAGTCGCGTGACAGACACAGTGATGATGCAGTACACAAGCCGCGGTTAAGACACCTGACGTGCTATGATTCTGACAGGCAGTTTACTCTCCTGTGAAGTGACACTGTTCCATTCACACACACAACGCGTTACTCTGAACTGCGCAAAACTCAGCATTTGAACAGTCAATAGCAAATACATAAACTAATAACAAAACATACATACAGTAGCTGATTCAGAATAAGCGCCAAATTGTCATAGCAAAGTCAGAATTTACCCCTTTTTTTTATTTTTTAGAAATAGCCTTTGTGCACAGCAGCCTTGTGCGCTCTAGGTTCAAAAACTGTCGTCCATAAAACGCGTTGCACAAATTCAAACATCTGGGCTGTGCTGTTCTGTTGCAAATAAATCTTAACCAATAATTCCTAAATGCATCTACTTCCGGAAGAACAAATAAAGTGTTTTGCTTTCGCACTGAAACACCCAGCGTATCCTGACATGGATAATGCAACCGACTGCTGTTCTGAAACCACGCTTTCTTTCTTTGGGTGAACATTTGGGCGGAATTATGCTAATATTTCCACATAGTGAAGTAGACATGTGGGGGCGTGTTAGAACGAGCCGTTTTAGGTAGGACGTGGCTGACCCCCCACCCCCCCCCCCCCCCCCTCTTAACTTTTATTAAAGGAAATCTATGCTTGAGACTTTAGTCTTGCAACTTTACAGTTCTTTTTCTTTATGCACCAAGAGGCTTGTAACACTCCAAAGAGAAAGGAAACACTGAAATCGCATAGACACCTTTAAAGTTGGCATGAAACGTAAAGCCAGTTGCCACCAATTTTAGGAGCAGAGAAGAAAGTCCTAGTCTAGCATTTGGGGGGGGGGGTGGGGGGGGGACATCTAGTCATCGCCAATACACTTGCTTGTCAAAAACCATGTGAACACTTCCTGAAAGGTAGAGGGTTTGGACATACAGTATGAGGTTTCCATCTGACATTGATGATATTCCCAGATAAGGCATTCACAGTAAGACCAGTAACATGTATTGAGAAAATAAATGGGGTGCATTTCGATTTCATGTAGAGTTTAACATTTCACTGACCTTCAGTTTTCCCAGGGGTCTTGGGTTTCATACTGACACCTGTTGGTATGGATGTATGAAGTTTTTGTTTATTAAGCACTCCCGTGTCCCAGCAGAGCTTTTATTCCTTTTTATGGATTCATTTATATTAAACATACTACACACTTAAAAAATGGAGATTCTTGGACTTTGTGCAGGGAGGCTGTGTGTTGCATTCCTCTGGTCTGCTGTGGACGGTGCAGCTGTTTCCTGGATGGAGGGCTTTTTTGCTGTGGTGGCTGTGGCCATCGTGTTCATTTTATCTCTCCAGCAGGCACTGCCTGCTTCGACATTTTAGTTTTCCATTCATAATCATTCTGTTTGGACTGATGGATCGCACACATGCTGATCCATAGCATCACTCTGGACTCTGGACTGTTGACTGTCTCGCACAAATCGAGAAGTTATGAAAAAAGTTTTCATATTCTTTCATTGAAATGTAATAACTTTCTTCACCTCTGAAATTACACTTTTCTGCTGACAGAACAAAAGCTTACATGTGCAAGGAAAATAACATTATCCACTAAAATGACAGCCTACTTTTCATCATTCAGTCAGACTCCTTGTGAATAAAACCACGTCCTGTCCTAAATAATTTCCTGCTAAATACTTTTATACATCATATTACAGAATTTTATAATTATCCATTTTATGTAATAAATATTACAGCTCCTAACCGATTTTACGCCTGTAATCTGGTGTATTTCTGAGCAAAACAGAATATTCAGTGAGAAACATATACCTGATTTTATCCGCTGAGAATTGATTGGACCATGAATTGACTGGGAATTGATGGTTTGAGAAAAGGGGAGGGGCTAAAATGAGAGGCCTTGGTGACATCAGCAGAAAAGAAAAGTTGTTTCAGTTATATTCTGAATAAAGATTACGAAGAGACTTTTTTAAATGAAATAATATTGTTATTAACAAATATTTAGTATTTGGTATTATGTGGATATTCTAAATTATCCTGCTTGCTTTCAGTGTTTTGTGAATGCCGTGTCATGTTGTCTTAAAAGTAGCAGGGAGTTTTATTTACAGGAAGATTCTGTCTCTGCTTATCACTGTTGATTCCGGGCTGCAGGATTGTGGGGCAGAGCGAAGGCTGTTGGAAAAGTCATAGTTGTAAGACAAGCTGAGCAAAGTACATTATGTAAAAGAGCAGGGCCATACATTATGGATCATGCATACCACACATCAGGTATGAAATATGTTCCCTTGTAACAACATTGTGAAACAAAACAGCCCCCAAACCACGGTCAAATTCCTTCCCACCCCAGCGCCCCAGCGCCCCACACCCAGAACCCCGACACCTCCCTGCGCCACACCACCAGCCAACCGCAGAGCCCCCGCCCCCCTCTCACCCCTCATTCAGCACCTCCGCTCATGCCTTTACTGCTACTCACTCCCTCCCTCCCTCTCTCTCTCAATTGCTTTATCTCTCCTTTGCTCGCTCTGATCTTGGCTGCCTTTTATTCTGCTCACTGCGTCTTGAAGTACACTGGAGAAGAAAAACGAGAAGGCAAAGTAAAGCCTCCTCCTCTACTTCTAGCACTTTGCCAGTTTCTATCTGGCTAGGAATCGCAGTGGTAGCATGACCCCAGAAACAGCCAATGCGCTCCACTGCACTCAAAAAGAGAGAAAGAGAGGGAGGGAAATGAGGGGCTGAGAGAGAACTGGAGGAATTGCATGTCTAATGTTAAACTAGTTTCCTCAAAGAGCTGCTCTTTGTGTTGGCATAAATGTTTCATTATTTCTCTACTCTAACATCTTGAGTTTAAGTTTAAGGCTTAAACTTTCTACTGATAAAGCAATGAGCCACGAGAGATTTTAGAACAGATGTGGGTGGTGTTCAGAGGCCAGTGTTTCCAGGTCTGTTTGTGAGTCAGCCTAGTATTGCTTGTTTTGTATTATTTTGTGGTACACAAGGGGTCAAGGTTTGGCTTTAGCATTAGCAGTTAGCTACAAGCCCCTGCTTGTAGATGTAGTAGCTATGCTATTTGGCAGCAAAAATATTTTTTTCTCCATTGAGAGACATTCAAATATAGCAGTGTATTCTAGAGAAATAGATTTCAAAAGTTTGGGGTTGATAAGATTTTCAAATGTTCTGATAATACACAAGCTGTAGGATGTGTCAAAAAACTATAGTAAAAACAGAAATATTGTGAAATAATATTGCAACTTAAAATAATAGCTTACTATTTTTATATGTTTTAAAATGTAATTTATTCCTGTGATGCAAAGCTGAATTTTCAGCATCATTACCCCAGGCTTAAGAATCCCATGATCCTTCAGAAATCATTATAATTATGCTATTTCTGCTTAATATTTTTGTAGAAACTGATAATTATTCTTTGATGAATAGGAAGTTCAAAACAACAGCATTTATTTAAAATAAATATTTGTATATTTTAAATGTCTCTACTGCCACGTTTGATCAATTGAATCGTCTGCCTAAAATAAAAGTAATATATATATATTTTTTAAGTGCTATTTTATTTAATGTTTTATTTACTTTATTTATCTCTCTCTCGCTCTCTCATTCTCTCATTCTCTCTCTCGCTCTCTCTCTCTATCTTGAATTTGGCTCTTAGAATTGAGCAGACAGACTTAGGTTTTCTATGTTCGGCCTGCCTTTGCCCCCCCCCCCCCCCGTCACATAAAAATGATGGAGAACTGTGAGCCGGGCAACTCTTGTCAAGTGTAAGTGCTATATGTACCAAGAAAATTCTTCCTGGCTAAATTGTACATAGATATGTATATGTAGATGCCTCATTAGCGACTGTTACTATGGGCAGCTATACGTAAGCCATCCGCCATATTGGAAGCGTCAACTTGACATCATTCACCATAATAATCAATGAATATTCGAAGATGCCACAATCCTTACATATCTATGGTTCCGCCCCTCTCTCGCATTGTCACATGTGAAAGGTTATCCCGTTTCTTCAGGAATTTAAATCCTGATGGTTTTTACAACCATCAGCTGTGCAGGATTGTGGCATCTTCGAATATTCGTTGTTTAATATGGTGAATGACATCTAGTTGACCATTGCAAGATGGCGGAGCTGTCGAATGAGTCATCTACCTATATATGTCTATGAAATTGTACTTTAGAAGCTTTGAGTAAATCGTTTCCATGGTAGTAATTAGCATCACAGGTCAAAGAACATTCAAATCAAATGCTAGAAAATGTATTTATGCTGCACGCCTGCATAACTACAGAACTCCAATGGTCGAGAAGTGCAGCTGGTGCAGCTAATGCAAGGCACAGGTCAATGGCGGACACAGCATTATAATAAAAGACACCAAGATTCAATAAATTAACATTAACACAAATGCATTAATTAATAATAATTCTGCCGCCAGCTAATATAGTTCATTAGTGAATATAGTTGCAGAGCAACATAGGAATTTACTGTGTTAATTTAAAATCCAACTGATGCACAGTCACAGATGTGTTTATCTGCTTTTTTACAGCAGCTTTACTCATCAGGGTTATGTATATTAGTTTGTGTGGGTGGATGTGCGCTTTGTTCAGTCATTATAGAAGAGATAGAAAGATACAAAGGTTGAACATTCATTTTATTGGTTTGGTTTATTAATACAGTGGTTATTTCAGCCATACAGGCTTTTCACAGGGGAAACCAACAAATGAAATGAAACTAGATAAGTAGAATATAGCTTTCTGACAATCTGTGGCTCAGTCACTAGTCTCAATTAGCAACAATAACTCTGCGTACCTGATCAACACAAACAATAAAAAACATATATAAACACGTAAAACAAGAACCGATGCTAATACTTCTGATAATCTGGATCTGTTTATAAAATTATTTATTTACATTCATTCTGAATAATTATAATTTGGGGAAAAACACAAAAGACGAACACAAATGGCACTGACCGTAGGAAGAAAGTAAAACACTGATTAAAGAAGACAACATATAAAATATTATCTGTAGTATTTAGACGATTCCATAGTGTAATTCAAGTGCTATGAGTAGTAAAGGATGCACAGGTATAGACCCCCGGTCCGCTGAGCGTTTAGGGCAAGATTCAAGCCCTCATTATGCGGGGGGGGTGGGGTTGAGGAGGTTGTTGGCTCAAACCTCCTTTCAGTCTCACTCATGCAGTGAAAGTGGTTAGTACAAACATGGAGTTTAGCCCACCTTAATACAATACAAGCTTAATAGCATTAGCATCAAATCTGTGCTTTTATAAAGAGAGGGTGTCTACAAACAGCACCACTATGATTGTGCAACAGCGCACCAGAACAGTGGTCTAGCCAGGTCCAATAGCAAACACAAGGGGGTGTGGTCTGAGGCCGAAGCGTTGTTGCGATTGGTCCATTTTTGTCCAATGGAAATTCATTAGACTGGGCCTCCAACAGTCAACATGAGCCAAAATGCTTGACACGTTGAGTTCCATATGAAATCAAATCACTTTCACAATGTGACGTGTGAATCTCTGAGCCTGGACTACAAGTGACAAATTATAAAACAACAATTATTAGCAGCTTCAACTATAATAGATTTCAAAAATATAAAGGAAAAACTTTTTAATATAAAAATATCATTTATCTATGGAGGGCTGATTAATTGTGGACGGCTTGGTTGAAGTGTTAGACATGTAGTGTATTATGTGGTGTTCATAGTAGTATTATTATAATATATATTACTGTTGCTTGACAAGTTCTCAGATTGCTCAGGAAATTGTTTCTTCTTTTTCATAGTGACATGAGCATGTTTTAATGTGTTCTTTGTCCCATTCCCATCTTCGCGTAAATCGATTCCACTCCCAGCTGTCTCTCAGGTGTCTCTGTTCGTCAGACTGTCTGCTGGCGGGACCGGGACTCTCCAGAGACAGCTTGTTGGAGCCATGTCTGTAACGAGACGTCTTAAACATTGAAGATATAGAAAGTCCTGTACCCTGCTACAAAGAAATGTAAAGTGCGCCAGAGACCAAAAGCACTTACACGCCCAGCTTCATAATCCCGATAATACTAGATGCATGTGTGTTTGACGTGTATTCTTCCACCCAGTACGCGGTCAGCGTCTCCCTGCAAGAAGCCGGTCAGGAATCAGGGGGTGATGGCGGTAGTCAGACATGCGAGAGAGGCCCTGTGTACACTGCGATCATCACCACATGAACTGCGAACGGTCCGCGTAGCCGGCGCCCGTGCCATGACACCTCGCCTGCAGTATATCTGCACAAGAAGGAAGGTTTGAAGAATATTCAACATATGAGCGATTCAAAGAGCTGTTACAAAACTGATACATTAGCTTACGAGTGTGTGTGTTTTTTGTGTGTGTGTGTTGTGTGTGTGTGTGTGTGTGTGTGGTGTGATGGCGGGTGTGTGTGTGTGTCCTGACCTAGTTCTAAACTTTGATGACACATTTCCTGAAAAATCACTCGGAAGTTAACTAAATCTGATCAACCTGATAAACCATCCTCAAAAGACTAAATAATGTGCTTATTTTAGTTCAAAGATGCCAATAGTGTTAGTCTGTTATTATAAATAGTCTAAGAACAAACTCTGCATCAAATATAAATTCGCTATAGTGATCTTTTATCACCTTTAAATTAGCTTACTTGAGAGACAATATTATTTAGGCCTACTACAGTTATCTATGTTCTGTATCTCCACCCTAGCAGTGGAAGATGGTTTTAAAAAGGTTCTGTTCCCAAATCTACTCGTATCTAGTGAGCATCACGAAAACACTCTTCACAGTCTGTTCTAAAAGTTATTATAAAGTTATCTTGTCTCTGTCAAATTCCAAGGCAATAGGGTGGACAATGCCAGAATTTACTGCGACAAGCATCATCCAAGATGAGAGAATTGTCGCTAAAAATGTTCTGTGTGATTTAAAATTGAATATTGAATATCAACATTTCTGTGTGCTTTGTTTCTTAGAGTATCTTGTTGTTGGCTTAGAAACCTGCTAACACCAAATTGAAATCAGTTGTGAGTCGAGTTTTCTTCATCAAAGACTGTATACTGACCAGAATGGTGCACGTCAAATTACTATACGGGAGAAGTCCGCGCTTCCATAAAGCGCCACTCGGCCAATGGTAAAGCCATTGCAATCCTGCCACTGCCGTTATACACTCTGTTGTCCTGAGACCAGCGCTTGGGAGTTTCTACAATGGCTGACGACCACCCAAAATATATACGCTTTTTTTTTAGTTTTTAATGCTAAGTCGATTATTTAATGGAACAGTTGTGTCAACATTGTGTTGCTGTTGTTGCTGAATTGAAATATGTTATTTAAATGTGAGTTTGGCTAGCAGTTTTTGAGAGTAGACTGAGTTAGTCTTGCATCCTGGAAATAGCTGCCTAGAGGCGCTGCAAATATGGCTGCCAAGTGAATTAACTTTCCCTGAAATCTACTTCAATGATTGCGTTGCAATACACAGAGCATTCCAAATCATCACTTTTGAGGCTACATTTCCGTTAGGATGCTGCCTTAAAAGTAAACACTAGCTTTGGGAACAGAACCATATGGTGAAAAAAAAACAGTTAACACGTGTTAATGATACCACCCTGCCAAGCTAGCTTAGCTACACAACAAATTTTAGGGAGATGTATTGGGGTCAGCGGGTATTGGCTGTACGTGAACTTTATGGATATTGATGTCACACGAGGGACCGTGAAACATTCCAGAATTTAAGGGCCCTGGAACCCCTCCCATCAGCCCCATCACAGGTGTTTGGCTTCCTGCAGTAAAGCCTGGAGCAGCTGGCACTTAGAGCCAAAGCATGTGGCTGCAGGTCAGGCATGCAAGGCAGGGCCAAGCCTGAGCAGTGCAGCCATTGGCCGGGAAGGAAAGAAAAAACAGGCAGAGAGGACAAAGAGCCTGGCACGGCTTTTCTATAGGCTTTTCCCTCGCTCTGTTCATGTTCTCGAGCTCACGTCATACCGCTCTCTCATGAGCGTTGAAGAGCTCTCCCGCTTTGAATCAGATGAATGGTAGAAAATAGCTTGTTTTTACACAGCGGGCTAATTTTCTTCCCTCTGTTCTAAATGTGATTGGCACACAAGGCAGAGTAAATTCTGATAAGGTTTGTGGGGCAGTTGAGTGAAAGAGAAATGTGAATGCTATTGAATATCATGCTTTATGATCGTTTGCAAGCGTTTTGACATTTTTCCCCTTTTTGTGCCCCTTCCCCAGGCCAATACAGTGAGCGAGAGAGAGGGGTTTAACTGAAAGGAGCCTGTCTATCTCTCAGCAGGCCAAAGCCTCCCACCCGTCCCAGACCCAACCCACAACTAAACAAGGCCTCCTCTGTCTTCAGCTAGCTTTCACTCACTCTCCCTCTCTCCGCTCATCTATTCATCAGGCCTCTGGAGAACATTCCCTCTTTCACTCAAGCCTTTCTTTTCCGCTTGAAGCACGATGCCTTTTGGGAGTTTTTTTGCGTTCTCAGAGCCTTCTTCTTTCAGTATGAGTTTATTTGTGTGCATTTGTGTGAGTTGAAGTTTGAGAGAGTTTCTTGTCAGTAGGAATCTTTTGGCATTTTTCCCACATGGCAGGGATGGGAAGTGAAAGCTGACAACAGAAAAACCTCCTCACCGGCATCCCACAGCAAGCACAGGCGTTCGGCGCTACCCTGACATGTGTTTGAGTTTGCATGTTTGAGAGTGCATGTGGTAAATATGGCCACACACGGCGATACTCACTGCCAGGTAAAGCATGGTGTACATGGCGAAAGATGCATGGCCCGAGAAGAAGGACTTTCTGTTTGAAAAGAGCAGAACGAAAATATTACCGACCAAATGTCATAATCTCGCAAATCATTAAACCGCTGCACTGCTTTATGGGCCGTAACATTGTCTGCATGATGTTATATTAAGCAATCACAAGCATGCATGTTATTCTAAATAAATTCCTTTTTATTTCCATAAAACACACTATGTGATTAGTCAAAAAACCATCCAACATTTGCACTTGAAATACTGTAACCTTAACTAATCATACATTATAGCTCTGTTCCAAAAACTAGTGAGCCTCCTACCTAGGCAGTATCACCAGATAGGGCTGTTCTAAACACTGTTGCGTTCCATTCTAAAGTTTGGTTTGGAATGACCCTTCAGTATGACTGCCACGACTGTTTTCACTTTGAAGTGCCCTTTGGAGGCGGATTTATCCTGTTTGGAACATAGCGCAAGATATCTTCTTTTAGCCAAATTTTGAAGAACCACAGTATTTATCCTTCATAGAGTAGACAAATAATACATTGCGACAAGCTGACCCTTGTGATAAAATGGGCTTTGTGGTACTGAATGTGGACTTTTAGCATTCTTTAAATCTTAAAACTATAATAGATATGATATATTTTTAATAGTGCCTTGTAGTAGCTTAGCACATGTTAACAGCAACTCCATCAGAATCAACTGCACGGCGCGTTCTTCCATGTTAGTACTATTTGTGCGCATATAAAATGTTATAGACAAATAAGTCAGCTTTGGTGAAGATCCTTTTTTGTCTAGGGAATGCTGCCTATGTAAGTATATATCCCGCAAGACAGCTTCACCTTCGGTGTCCGCTCATATATGCATAGTAGACAAATAGTAACCCGGACTGCCCTATCACTTCCTGACAAGTCATTCTGACGTATCTCATCTGATTGACACTTTATCCTAGTGAATAGGGCTGGGTAAAAATATCATAGCTGCGATATTGCGGGAATCGTTCCCTTTTTAACCGAAGCGATTGATTCTTAAATTTTTTTCCCCAAAAAAGAATCCCGATTTTTTACAGTCTCCGCCTGTTCAGTTATGGCTGAACGTTGAAGACACTCACATCCCATCTCTCGCATAAGCCCATTGTGATTTGTTACTTTTGATATGAAAAAAAGTCTCAGATTTCAAAATTCTGTCCATTGTATTGCAGTATTCAAACAATAAAAACCATCTTGGCACTGTTTAATGTGAAGTGACAGATCGCTGGAGCACCTCAGTTCAACAGATGCAGCAGCGCGAGGCGCACGTGAACTGATTGTTTCCTCCACATTAATACCAGTTTCAGCTCAAAATAAACATGACTAAACATCCGAAGGTACGTTAAAAGAAAGAGTACAACTTTACAATCCATATCCTGTCTCATGTATTCACTCAATTAGTGTTTTAGCCGCGCAAAGACGTCAATATAACGGCTTGTAAACAATGTCAGGTAACTTCACATTTACCTCAGAAAAAAACATATTCTGTGACCATAAACTCATTAGTCAGATAATGAGTAGAACTGTAGAGTGGGGCATTTTGCTAAATATATGCACCATATAACATATTCATTATAAATTTTACTGTTCTTCAGTGTTTAATTTATGTTTGAATAAATCCGTTTTTATGACAGCCACCATAATATTTCAAAAAAATTATTTGAAAAGTCTAAATATTATGTAAGGTGTCGCTTTTATTATTTTTAAAAAAAACCCTAACTTCATTGTGTATTTTTAACAAATCAGTCAATTTTAACCTTCAATATTAATGTAGTACCGACTCTCATGTATATTTTACAGCATTAGTTTAGATATTTTTTTTCCTTGAGAAAATTTGGCTTGTACTGTACTTGATATATATCCAAAATAATCAATATTAAATCGAATCGGAAATCAAATCGAATTGCAAGCTTGTGAATGAGAATCGAAATGAATTGTAAAATTTGTGTCAAAACCCAGCCCTAGTAATGAAGTGACACAACTGACACTGTTAGGTCACATGATAATGACAACATGACGAGTATAGTACGTAGATTATCTTCATACTTCACACATTCATACTATACGCTGTTTTAAAAACAGAATATGCTGGTTAGGTATGTTTTGAAGTGTGGCAGCTGGTTTAAGCTGGTCCTTATTTGGTCATGAGCAGGTCCTGAACTGGTTATAAGCTGGTTATGAGCTGGTCATAAGCTGGTCCTAAGCAACTATCTCCTGCTCAGGACCAGCTCATAACCAGCTTATAACCAGCTCAGGACCAGCTTAAACCAGCTCATGACCAGCTTAAACCAGCTCAAACCTGCAGCCATGCTTCAAAACATACCTAATCAGCATATGCCTTTTTTTTCAACAGGGGTGGCCAACATCAGTCCAAGAGAGCCACAGTCAACATTGGCTGCCCCTGCTATATGGGGTCTCAAACCGGTCCTTGCGAATTACCCAAATCCTTTAGAGTTTAGCTCCAACTCTAATCAAACACGCCTGAACCAGCTAATCAGGGTGTTCAGGGCTACTTGATAATTACAGCAAGGTGTGTTGGAGCATGGTTGGAACTGAAGTCTGCAGAATGGTAACTCCTCACGAGTAGGGTTGAAGACCTTTGATATAGAACATACTTTTTTAATGATCATTAAATACTCTTTCAAAAGATGTATCTACTAAGCATGCACATTTTGTACACAGCCTAGATTTTGGAACAGAGCTCATCTCATCTCTGTGCCTCCCATAAAACCCCTTGTACTCCACTTACCTGGCCTCCATTGTCTTGGAATCGTCCTTGCAGACATCTTCTGAGATATAGGTTCCAGGTACACAGTTGAGTGAAGCATAGGTCAAATTGCACACTGACAGGAAGTGGGGACGGAGTCGGCCCACACTTAGCTTCGCCATGTTGGTCAAGGATTGCCCCACGCAGCAGCCAAACAGGAAGCTGCCCAGCTCCTTGTACAGACAGGACACATAGCGGTTGCGCACAAATGCCCGTGAGTGCACACCTCTGAATCGTACCCGGTAACACTCTCCGACAGCAATCTGAGACAGAGAGGGGACACTGCTAAAGTTACAGTCATGCGACACTGAATTAAATACTACAAGGCTTATGAAGCCTTGAATAATTCACAGCACCTCACACACATGCTCTCTTACACAAAGAGAAACTCTTGTTCAATAGCAAAGCAGATGAAAAGAGTAAATAAATAGCCTTCAGTAACAGGAGAACCGTGGGCTAGTACTACTGTGGACAGGAAGTCTCATAGAAGGATAGTTCACCTAACTGAAATTATGTCATCATACCACTCACTATACCCAAGCCCGACCGATATATCGTTTGCCGATATTATTGGCCGATATGAGCCTGAATATGCCGCCGATATGAATATTTTTTTACAGAACATATAATGCAGATAAAATGCTTAAAATGGTGTAATTCTTAGTTTGTCCAGCAGAGCGCGCTCTATTGTTTGCTACTGGCGACCTGGATGAAACGCTTTAAAGCTTAAGTCTATGGAAAACCATTAAAACTTTGAACGGCCATATCTCCGTAACGGTGCGGCGAATCCGCACCAAATTCGGGGATCCCTTAAGCTCGAGGAACCCTCTCGAACACGAATCGAGTGTACAGCCCGACCAATCTAGCGATCCCGGTGGGCTACCGATGTGCGGAGGGTGGCGTTCGAGAGGGCTCTTCGAGCTGAAGGGATCCCCCGAATTTATCCGCCGGTGAGATAGTGACACCAGTCAACACTTTAACTTCAGTACGGAGGTCTTTTGTTCAGGCAGCAGCATTCAAGCATTGTTTTTTCGACCGTAAGTGCCCTGCGAAGTGGGCTTCACATGAAATTCTGCCATGATTCTAGTTCCAAGGGAACGTACACGTTAAATTCAAAGGGCATTAAAGTGCGCGAGACGTGAATTTTTTATTGTATTTATTTACAGAGGTGTATTATGTCCCACTTCACACTTCTCTAGTAAGTTTAGTCTGTTTCTGAAGACAGTAGCGGATGTTTGAGATGAAGAAAAGCATCCCATCTTTTGCGAATAAATTTAAAAATGAATTTAACCATGTTAGTTATAATCTTCAATGTAACCTTTTTATTTATATTGGTTTCATACGTTAGAATATGTTATGTATGTGTGAATGTATGTATGTATATATAAATACATAAAAGGTATAAGGTAATAAAATAATTCCCATGCATTTTAGTTATACTTAAATACTTAATTTGCCAAAACAAAATATCTGAATTAGTCTTCAAATGTTGATATTTAAAAAAATACTGTAAGAAAAATAACATAACAAAACACACACTAATAATAATAATAATATAACCTGCACACTGCTATGTTTGTTCCACACAATTTCAGCATTTTAATTATTTAATGATTCCTTTATTATTATTATTATATTATATATTGATATTATATTTCTAGACAAAGAAAAAAGCCGCTGACAAAATGAATGTGAATAAGCTGAGCCTTTTTTATGTAAATCCTATCAAATGTTCACAAATATTTCTACCATCCTCTATTTGTCTCTCATTTGTAAACATCAGTCTGCACAACTCAAGCCCAGAGAGCCAATTACACACATTAGAGCAGCAACTGACTGTAAACGGATGTGACTGCTCCAGGTCAGGGTCAGATGCAGATCATCTCCCTGTCAAAGTCAACTGAAAGACAAACGGACAGAGCTGGACGTTCACTTTACAGCAGAATCCAGTGCAGAGGGAGAGGTCAGTTCCTAATCACATTAGAGGATATTCAGCATTCTTGATAACTGTATTAGCACTCAACCTGCAGAGGTAATTACATCACCAGGTTAATACCAACGTTCAGCCTTTCATAATCTCATTCTGCTTAAAGTGGGAGAACCAAGCTGTTAAAGCTGGTTTATTGGGTTAGTCACTATCATTTTCAGCAATTCAGTGGGATTTCAACAGAGTTCAGTGAGTGATGTGCCAGCCTGCTGCATCCCCAAGGAAATCAAAAACAAATCGAACATGAGGAGAGAATCAAAAGCATCATTCATCCATCGAAACAGTACATCTACAAACAGACTATCATCTGCTCAAGAACCTCTGGATCACATAAGTGTCTTTCACATAGGCGTCTTCATAAATGCATACAAACCTTAATCTTGATATATCAATAAAATAAGAATCAAACTATAAATATAGATTTCATGAAGGCATGGGTGAATCATTAATTTCCACTAAATGAAAAAAAAAAGAAATATAAAAAGCACTTACCGTACATTTATTATTCTGTTAAAACTTGTGATTTGAGCAATCAACATTTTTAGTCATTTAGGGTTTTAGTTGTTATAGCACTGAAGTTGTTTAATTGGATATAACTTTACACAGAAAAAGCATGTTTTTGTTTAGTTTTTTTGGTTTATTTTACACTGATGTCACGTCAACACGCATATTTCCTTATTAGCTATACTATTAAAAAAGTGAATATTTTAATATTTACAGATTGGCCCCATTCACTTTCAATGATGTATAAAGTTTCCAATCATCACACTTTAATGGAAATTTGCAGATTAGAAATACTTTATAACCGTTAAAGTAACTGATATTTAAACTACTTCAGTTTCAAAAGTACAAGTAAACTCCATAAATAATATAAATAATTCTTAGAAAGACAATGAAGTTGTTTTCTCTTTAAAATATAGAAGTAAAAGTCAACAAAAATATTTATACTTGAGTAAACTATAAATATCCAACATCTATTAAAAGTATTTGTACTTCATTACTACACACCTGTGCTTCAGTTGTAAGTGTGTCACTTTCCTGAGGAATCCTGGATATCTAGACCAATCAAAATACACAAATTACAACCATTTCAATTTGTCAATTATCACAACAAATGAGTTCATTCATTTCAGAAACAGCACAACACCATCTATTCCCAATGGTCTAAGAAATGTGATCTAAATCAAAAAGATAAATAATTCATCATGAGACTGAATGAAATGTCCTTTCACATTAGGACTTTATAAATATCTTACTCAAAATGAATTTATTACCAACACAGTTCACCTCATTTTCATGTTAGAATTGTGTTGTCAGTTGTATTGAAATGGGTCATCTAGAAAACTGATTATGTATTTCCAATTTAAAGCTGAAAAAGGCAAACTTGAATTAACATCTCATCCATTACCAAATGATGCCTCTAAACAACACGTAGTTGTTCACCAGTATTGAATTACACTGTGGATGAAAATGATTGATTTGAATGTGAAGAGATTAATGGACGAGGCTAAACCATCCATCACAAGAGAATCATTACAAACATAATTCTCTGCCAGACAACACAAACAACGTGAGGCATCCCAGACAAACAACTGTCAGAATGCTCTCCATTTCCACCATCACCTCTCTTTCCTGTTGTTTACCCCTTCTGGCCTTTTTTTTTGGATGTGGTGTGCTTTATAAATTTTGCAGAGAAGCCTCTCACTGACTTTGAAAGGCTAAAGCTTTGAGGACCCTAGTCAAGACCCCCGATAGCGACTGCATAAAGCCTAGGCAACCGTACTAAACTTGAGCTCAACATACATCCATATTTATAGAAAATGTCTGGTGAGCAACCCAAAACAACTGCCCTAAATCTGAGAAATTTTCTTTTAAAGAGTTCGGTCTTGACGTGATGCTTTGAAGAAACAGTGCATGACGTAATTAACCCAGAACACTGAAGTGCTCCGGGAAGCATCTTTTTTTAATGTGTCATCCACTACTCAAGCCGAGGTAGAAAAACGCAGCTCCTCACACTAATGACACTAGGGTGAAACTACTGTCATTATATTGACATGCATGTGTTACTGATCAATAACCACCTTGATTCAAGAACAACATTCTTATTCGAAGGCAAGAATTTTGGTTTGGGTTACTGTATTCAACAGAATGTTGTTTCATTGTCCAACACATGTTTTCACATTGCAGGGACCTTTATATTTACCATTATCTTTTTTTTTGTATACAAAATTACAGTCCTCATTTTACGTGGTTTTCAAATCAGATGAATTCTGTGCTTAAGTGACGTGCACGGATGTAAAACGAACGGATGAGTATGTTCCTACCAAGTGATATATATAAAATATACTGGTATATAGATAGATAGATATACTGAACAAAATTATAAACGGAACACTTTTGTTTTTGCCCCAATTTTTTATGAGCTGAACTCAAAGATTTAAGACTTTTTCTATGAACACAAAAGGCCTATTTCTCACAAATCTGTCTAAATCTGTGTTAGTGAGCACTTCTCCTTTGCCGAGACAATCCATCCACAATCATAGACAGCATGATTATTGCACAGGTTAGCCACTCTAGGCTGGCCACAATAAAAGTGTCACCTACTAAAATGTGCAGTTTTACTGCATTGGGGGGTCCGGGGGGTTTCCGAAAACCAGTCAGTATCTGGTGTGGCCACCATTTGCCTCACACAGTGCAACGCATCTCTTTCGCATAGAGTTGATCAGGTCATTGATTGTGGCCTGTGGAATGTTGTCCACGCACACATGATTCCTCTTCAATGTGCCGTATTCCGAGCATTCCCCAAACATGCTCAATGTTTTCAGCTTCCAGGAATTGTGTACAGATCCTTCCAACATGGGGCCGTGCATTATCATGCTGCAAAATGAGGTGATGGTCGTGGATGAATGGGCCTCAGGATCTCGTCACTGTATCTCTGTTCATTCAAAATGCCATCAATAAAATGCTCCTGTGTTCGTTGTCCATAACATACGCCTGCTCATACCATAACCCCACCGTCCACCATGGGCCACTCGATCCACAACTTTGACATCAGCAAACCGCTCACACACACAACGCCATACACGCTGTCTGCCACCTGCCCTGTACAATGAAATCCAGTGCTTCCTCCATGCAGAGAAAAACCTCCCAAAGTGTGCCAAATCGAATTGATCAATTTGCCACTCAAGTCGGTTATTAGACGACGAACGTGCCAGTTCAGGTCAGAGACCGCCTCACCCGATGAGGGACGCGAGCATGCAATGACTTTCCTGAGACTGGGTTTCTGACAGTTTTGATGCAACACTATTTCTGGGTTATGCAAACGATTGTTTTTTCAGCAGCTCCCTGGTGGCTTGTCTTCAACGATCTGGGAGGTGAGATGCTGGATGTTGAGGTCCTTTTCTATTATGGTTTAACACGGTGTCTGCGTTTTGTGAGGCCGGTTGGTATTACTGCCAAATTCTCTGAAACGCCTTTGGAGACGCTTATGGTAGAGAAATGAACATTCAAAACATGGGCAACAGCTCTGGTGGACATTACTGCAGTAAGCATGCCAATTGCACGCTCCCTCAAAAATTCTGACATCTGTGGCATTGTGCTGTGTGAAAAAACTGCACATTTTAGAGTGGCCTTAAATTGTGGCCACCCTAAGGCACACCTGTGCAATAATCATGCTGTCTAAATCATTCATCTCCTGATATGTCACATCCTGTGATGGTTTATGGATTATCTCGGCAAAGGAGATGCGCATAACACAGATTTAGAAAGAGGTGTGAACAATATTTGAGAGAAATAAGGCCTTTTGTGTACATAGAAAAAGTCTAAGATCTTTGAGTTCAGCTCATTAAAAATGGGGGCAATAAACAAAAGTTTTGCGTTTATTATTTTGTTCAGTGTATATATATACTGTATATAAAGCCTAACAAATTATTTGTTTCTAAGTCATTCAGGGTCAGGAGTGTGGAATTTTATTCTATATGTGTGGGTTCAGTTGGGTCTCAATTATATCTTAAGTTCAAAATACATTTTTTAAATACTGTACATATTGATAAACCATGATTTCTGTACTGTTAGTGAATGAAACCTATATATTTATATTTATATAGCAGTTCTTTCTGGTTCTCGAATCTGATTGGCCAAGAGCCTTTTCCAGGTGTGTGATATTCTAGTAATCACAGCACTCCATTTAACCATTTGTATCACTCGGCTTGCAGTATTTCTCACAGTGAGTGTCATGGCAGATGCCCAAATCCACTATATATTTTTTATAAATAATACTGTTTTTGTGTCACATAATGTAGTTTTAAGAGTTTTTTCTTAGGACAACGATATCACTTACTCAGGTGCCAACATTCCACACGATGTTTATTTATCTGTAAATATAGGATGGGAGATGAAGAATGAATGTTGTTTTCAGCTGCAATGTGTCACACTCGCTCAGTCCATCTCTCTCTTAGGATGCTTTCACACTAGTACTTTTGGTGCGCACCTGGGTTCGATTGACCTCAAAGTTCAGTTCGTTTGGATGATGTGAATGCTGTCTTCCGAACTCGGGTGCACACCCGTGAACCGTACCCGGGTCCGCTTAAAAAGGGTGGTCTGGGGTTCGGTTCATGTGAACTCCGGTACGGTTTGCTGCTGATGTGAACGCAATAGTACCAAATCGCGGAAGTGAACCACTATTAATGGCATATTATTTGATAAAAATGTGTGTTCGTGTGTGTGTTTCACTCACTTTCCTGACGAGTGTAACTGACGTGCTGCAAACAAGCTGTATATCTCATTTCTGTTCGCCGCCAGCGTTCTTTAGAGCATTTGCAGTACATTCGTAAGACCAAATTACGTATCAATTATGTAACCGAAGCTTTGTAACCCACCAACGAACGTTCCAAAACAAATAACAATAAAAGTGCAGAGAGCAATGATTAATGCATTATCCACAGCCTTCTCCTGTGCCGTCGTTACTAAGCAACAGGGTAAACGGTTGCTGCCTTGATGACGCAAACAAACCGCAGTTCGGACCCAAATAAAATAATATTTGACATCGTCCCCGCAGGGGGACGGGCGGGGATCAAATATTTGTATATCACAGGCATCTGGAGCAGAGCAGCGAACCAATGTGTGGAAACTCACCCTTTAATAATTACCAATAATACACAATACAGTATCTTATTTAATGCAGTAATACAATAAGCTTTCAGTGAAGCAACTCAACGTTCCTGTGTTTCTAGTTCTAAAGTGATGTTTTCGAATTAGTAACGGAGGCTTGGGTTTGGCTGTTAAACTGTCAACTTTAGGTTTGAATCCATGGCGGAAGGAAGTAGTTCCTCATACAAAATGTTTTTTTTAAAGACACTCCATGGTTGTTTCTTATGTAATTACACAGTTGTGCCAACGAACTGTTGAATAAGCGTAATGAGCAATATCACTCCTAAATTTTGCAAAGTATGATGTTGTCTGTTGTCGATATTGTAGCGATGTATGAAGCTACTTTCAAAACAAGTAGTTTTCTGTTGGACAACATGCTCAACTTGAATCAGTTGCGAAATCTTTGTGGTGAAATCTTTAGCGCCCACACGAAATTCCTAATTGCCTGGGTTTCTTATGAAATTATTGTATTTTGTCCAAAAAAATTAAGTCTCATGAGATGTTTTTAAGAATTTAAAGGATTGCTGAACGTTATACCCTCCAAGAGAATCGTCTGTAGCCAAGTTATCATGTTAGTCTCACTCTATCCCTGTCCTGTTATCATCATCATTTACTAGCAAAGCATTTGGAGTTTTATATCGGTGTGATTTATGTGGACTTGCGGCACATTAATGATGCTAGCAAGACTCTCCCTTCATTCATATTCATGAACAACTGTGAAGAGAGGCTGAACAGAGGAAGGGGGAGGGGAATGGAGATTCTGCCAAAACTCTTGCAGGCACAATCCTGGAGAGCAACAATGCCAGTTTACCAGCCCACAACCAGGTGCCCACATGTAGGATTGTCCAAGTGCTCGAGTCAGACTCATGAAGACACAAAATACTCACTAATGACTGCAATAAAGCTATAGAATGAAGGCAACACTTTAGAAATATTACCAGCATGACCTTGTCTCAACTATAGTCATTTCTCTTGCTTTTGAATTAATAACGCATAATAAAACATAGTGACTATTGGTCTTAGATAGGGTAGACAGCATATTTATGCAAATAAAAATGAGACCATAGGGAAAGATGTACTCAGCAGTCTTACAGTCTAACACAAAATTCCCCAGCATTTCTCTCTCATTATCTGTATTGATAATGCCTCACCAGGATGCATTTATTTGATCAAAATAAAGTAAAACAGTAATTGATTTCATTAATTTTACATTACAGGGGCATTATTTATCCAAGAGATTATACAGTAAAAGGATGAAAATGGAAAATGAATAAAGTTAAAGCAGTTTAATCCCAATTGGCTTTGTAAGCACAAACTCTTAAGCAACCCTCTGTACCACACGATGCAATGTCACATTCTGACCCAGTTCAGTATCATCTATTTCAATAAAAGAAGCACCAGGACTTCACCTCTTATTAACCATCATGTCCTGATCAATGAGCTATAGTGTTAAAACAGCTGACACCTAATTAAAGAGACAGTATGTGTGTGTGTTCGGCTGTAACAGCAGTCAGGTAACCAGCGGTAATTAAAGCTTAGAAGATATGTCTGTCCAGACCCCGGCAAGGTGGGAGGTAAACTAGGCAGTTCAAAATGAATGGTTAGCTTGTCTCCAGAGCCAGAGTCTAATTTGCTCCACCAGACAAATCAATAGAACAATTTCATCTCAGGCACTTGAGGAAAAATGAACACACAAAAATAATGAAACATAACAGGCACATCTTTGGGGAGAAGGCTGAGTTACGTCTTTTTCTAAAGCTATCGGGAAAACAATCTGACAGGTGTATTGCACAACAAAGTTGACCATTTTTTTCCCCACAAATTCACCTGAATTTTTCGAAATTTGGAAGGTTCATAGCATTGAGCAGAGATCACCAATTAGCAGACCCCAGATTAGGACCATAAATCATATTGCATAAATTAATAAGCCAATTAAGCCGTCTTTGCACTGCAAAGGTGACCCTGAAGCTGCATCTAAAACAAAATATACAATGACAATGTGCATTGATAACTGTTATAACTGTTTTGTGACACTAGCACTCAAACGTTTGGGCTTTTTTATTTGAATTAATGTTTTTTTAAGAATAATTTCATCAAGGATCATGTGATACTAAAGACTGGAATAATGACTGCTGAAAATTCAGATTTGCATCACAGAAGAAACGACTGTATATAAATCTGAAAACTTACTGTTTTAACTTATTTTTTTATCAGATAACGGCAAATCTTGGTGTGAGTTCTGATCCTGAAACGTTTGAACAGTATTTGTGACACATATATATATATATATATACAGACAATAGAGTCGCTAGGAATTCTGGGTCCACTGCATTGAATTTACTATGGGGCCACCACTACGTAGACTACGCGCCCCTGTTAGTTCATATTCCGTAACTCTATTAAACTCACCAAGGTTGCATTTATAAAGCAAATTAAAATAAAAACAGCATTTTGTTCAGTACATATATGTCCAAGTCTCATAAACGTACTAAATAAATAGTAATATAAGATATATTACAGTAGAGAACAGTTATTTGAAACAATACTACTATTTCACAAAATGTTTTTTCCTCGTATTTTTCATTGGGAACCTGGGGTGAGCACAAGAAGATTATCTTTCAAAAAACATAAAAAAAAAAGAAAAAAAAAAAAAACCTTTGTGATTGTAGCACACATATATATTTCCTAAACCATATAAAACTGAGAGTCAAAAGACTTTTGCAACCGTACATACAAATTTGCTAACTACCATTCTGAGTGACATCCAAATCTAAATTATAATTCACTGCCTACATTTCATGACATGTGTTGGCTACCCTACATTCACTGACATCTCCAGCTGTCATTTGATTTCTACAGATTTCAGCACTTCAGTGTGTGATCTGTGCTACTGGGTGAGGGCATTCACAACTATTCATCCCGATCAGCTTTTGAGCTTACAATAAAACAGAATTTCACATCATGCAGCAGTGCTGAAGTCAGCATCATGAAAGAGCATCCATTAAATCCAGTGTTATGATTTTCAGCGGCCTTAGGGATTTCCTGCGTTTCTTCTCATCAAGCAACCGTGCTGTAAAAGTAAAATAATTAGCTATCCAATAAGTTATGAGTTTCTTCAGACCTTTTGATACTGAAGGCATGAGAATGGCTGAAGACCCCGGTGAAACTCTTGCTTTATTATAAAAGGTCAAATGGAGTGTTTCACTCACTGCTTCATGTAGCAGTATAAGATGTTCTGGAAAGATCAAACATGGAACCATATAATTGGCCTATATATAGCA
>JADLZN010009176.1:0-35000 GCA_018155175.1 Sinocyclocheilus anophthalmus | reverse complement strand
CCCCCCGTATCACTTTAAAAAAAAAAAAAAAATTTTCAAGCTTGTCTTTGTGCTGCTTCTTCTTCTTCTTCTTCCGTTTTTTGGCGTGTTACATCCTGTGTGCATATCGCCACCTACTTTGCTGTTATCTGCTGCTTCTGCGGCTTCTTCTTCTGCTTCTTCTACACACCAACATAAAACATGCATTTCTGAGGAGCATAATAAAGATATGAGGATGTTGGCTTCCGGTTTTGGTGGGTTATAAGGCATTGGGTGAGCCTAATTAGCAAAATCCTCTCTCTCAGTGGTCGATCTAAGGGTCACCTCTCTCTGAAATTTCCTCCAGCAGCGAGACTGTCTGACTGTATGCAGTAGCTCAGTTGGGGGGCGAGAGCAGAGAAAGGATAATGAAGAGGATATACCAGCCTGGCCGACTGCTGCCAGGTTGCTGTCAGTCTGGATCAGACCTGTGTCTGCCACATCTCTATTACACTGAGATTCTGAGCAGCAGCTGGAAGAACGTTAGCTTGCCAACTGAGCTGACAGATCCACATCCATCCACCCAAAGCCCATGTCACACTTGACAGCCACATTTAAGCTTAATAGTTACCTAAAGGGATTGTTTGCTCCAATATTAAAAATTGAATCAACCTCACGTTGCTCGAAACTACAACTAGTACAGAGTATCATATGTCTTTTGAAGTCATACAATAGTTTGTACGATGTCTGTTGGGACAATTACATGATGCTCTTTTTGAGATCTAGTATTTGTTCAAAACCACATTTAACATGCAACTCATACATCCAGTGATTTAAATACACCTCTTCTTTGATGATCATGTGTTTGATTTCACAATTAAAATTTGTTTTGATAATTTTGTTGTGGACATAAAGTCATAAATGTAGGGGTGATAAAAATAAATATTATAATAAAGAGTATTAAAATAATCAACTATTGAAAAGAAAACAGTTTAGCATAATTGTTTACTTTTTATTTATTTTCCATTTTAAAACAAACAATTATTTTAATAAAACTATTTCACTGCTTATTAATATTTGAAAAAAATATAAAACTTTAATCCACCAACTCAAATGCATACCAAACACTAAATAAATAAATACATAAATACATACATAATACATACAATACCAGGAATGCTTTCAAAGAACGTTTCACGGTAATAATTCTCTTAAATATCAGATAGTTTCTCTCCTAAAATATCAGATCATTTGAACTTTTAATGACAAGACAAAGTTAGTTTAGGTTGTAAAATGTCATGTTGTGAACTCCACAAAAACATATATCATGTTTAGGATTAATAATTCATGAGATTTGTTAAATAAGTAAGCAAGCAAGTTAAGTAAATGCATTAATAAATAATCACTTTCTTCTTAAAATATCTATTCAAAAGGCTTTTTTGAAAACAATAATTATGTACACATGTATCCAAGATGTAAAGAAAATATTAATTTTGTTAAGCTATTCAATTTTTTTTTTCAGTTATTCAAAACCACTTGGAACGATTATGATTTGAAAGAGTACAATTCTAAGAACTTAGAAATAGATTTTAAATAGTTTTTTCCCCCTTTTTCTTTATCATGAGCACTTTTATATGTCATTTACCCTTCTAAAGCCTTAAAATCATTAAATATATACAAAACAATCACTAGAATCTCTTCATTCGTCTTCTTTTGTGATGTTGAGTATACTGTGCTGTGACTGTTTGCAAACACAGAAGTTCTCATATGACCACAACATAGTTTGAATAATCTGAAGTGTGTATTTAAAAGTGTTTTTTCAAGTGACATGACAGTGATTAGATGATGACAGAATTGTTATTTTTGTGAGAACTTTTCCTTTAATAGTACAACCACTACTTTGATTTAATTAACATACATTCCAAAATCATGTTCGCCAAATGTGAGTTATTTTTTTCATTTGAATGCATTGGAAAGTCTCCAATGTAACCATGTTTTCCATCACAAGACAGCACCATACATGAGAGCACCACATTCATAGTCCCATGGGAAGGTTTAGCTTAAAGCAGTGGGTAGGACTGACCCACTGGACAGTGATATGTGTGTTAGTTAGGGTCTGTCAATAGTTACAGCACCCCTGAAGCAACCCTAGGCAGGGTGAGGCATGTGCGAGCACTAAATCTAACCCACACACTCGGGTAGTTTAAGGTCTCTTTCAGAACCAGCTTGTTTTAATTACTTGGAGTAAGTGGCAGCATTTGGCTGAGTTTATTGCTCTTCTTAAAAGAGCAGGCCCCTGCTTTAGAACACGAACTCTGCCTGATTGCAAAGCTGTAAATCCCTACTCTTGCTGCTCCTCTAACAAAGCCCAGGCTGGCTGCTGTACCCCTTGACTGGAGGGCACTCATAAATTCTCTTTTAATTTTCCAACTTTCAGAGACAATGGGTGGCCCAAACAATCCCACAGTATCAAAGGCCAAAAAATGTGGAAGAGGAAAGGACGGACAAGGAATCATATCCTATAATGTAATTTAACTGGAAGTAACTAAATAATTAGTTTTTTTTTTTTTTTTTTTTTTTTTTTTTTGTATTTTATTTTTTTTTATTATTATTCATTTTGATTTTTTTATTTGGCATACCAAAAATATATAAAACAAAAAATAACGTTACATTTTATTTAAAGGTGGCCTTGTTTACAGTGATGAGTATAGGCTTAATAACATATATTTACTATAGAGTACTTTTTCTTCATTTAGCTGTTATTACTATAGTAGGTATCGTAAATATATTACTAGTAATACTGGTAAACAAAAGACACTAAAAAGTGGTCACGTTTTCAAAACCTATTTTTTTATGTTTACCAGTTTAAAATAAAATAAATAAAATAGAAAGAAATTTTAACTTTTGTCGAATCTATCGACAAATCTTTTCAGTCTATTTGAACCAATAAACATGGAGCAGCATAAAAAGTCAAGGTGTGGAAGAGAACTTTTAGGATGGAAGTGTAAATACCGTTCTGGCTAAATTAAACCATGAACCTATCATGTCAGGTGTAAACCAAAATAAATTATAGGGGGCATGATAATGTTTTCCTTGATCTACCTAAGCAATATAGGTGCGTGTTCAGTCCCTCACAAATCATCTGTGCGTTTTTATGGGAGTGACCAACTGAGAGACCCTGCGTCATTAAAGTGCTGAAGGCTCTACTCATTAGAAATGACAAGAGGAAGTAAATCTAACAATCACTTACTCTTGGTCTGTGCACTCAGTATTGCTGGGAGCACCAATAATGTTTCCCGCTTGGTGACGGCATTTCTTAACTTACATACAGTTAATAATATTCTCCTCTGTAATAACATTCAAATAATTGCATTTGGTTACAAGAGACAGGGATTATGTTATATGATAGGTAAGGAATGAGTATCTAATAAAAAAGTTTGGGGTAAAAAAAAGTATATTAAAATATTCTAACCATAATTCTATAACTAATTCTATAAAGTATTCTATAACAACAATTCTCTTGTATTCTGACAAGCATCTTAAATGTGTGTGGTGGGTATGTCTATAGATATATATATATATATAGATATATAATATAAAATAGTAGCAGTAAATAGCAAATCTAGGACAGGTGGAGCTGGGAAAGGGGAGGGTTTCAGCAACTTCAAGCAATCTTTCGGGGAGTTTCTGGACTGAGCAAAGATATATATTCTGGGAGATTTGTCAAGAAATTGTTGTTTTGAGAAATATGTAGTAATCATTATATCCTGATTTATTCCAGACTCAAACTCACAGAATATATCTTGATTGCTTCGGACTGCTGTGGTTCTCCGGACCTCCTCCTAATCACCAGTTGCCGTCCCACTTCGATCCCCTGCAGGAGCATCCAGAGGGTCTCATTTCAGGCAATCAGGGTCAAAATGGCCCTTGAACCATAACTCAGCAGTGTAGCACATCTCCCTACAGCAGCTCGGGAATGTCTCCGTGGTAACGGGTCCACTTCTGATAGGTAGAGTGCAGGAAGTGGCCCTTTCAAAAGCTGAGACTCTTAGTGAGAGGCTGGAAGGGTTGAGGGTGTGATAGTGCTAGCACACACACACACACACACACACCAGAGAAGTTGGCTTCATGAGTTAATAATGCATGAGCATGAATAGATATAAACTCAACAGGAAATATGGCATGATTGTGACAAATGTGATTTTGCATCTCAGGGTTCTATCATCTAGTTACCTTGCCAAAATGTTATAAAATAAAAAAAAAAAACAGGAAATATTTGGTCCACATTACACATAGGTATATTTATGTAACATCTATGACAGTATGTGTGTTGTGTGTGCTATTGAGGTTTGTAGGCCATTTTTCAGCATATATATATATATATATATATATAATATAATATGATATAGATTATTCTATATATATATCTGCATATATCTCTGTATTCATGATGTGGCTGTCACTTTTTGACTGCACAGATCAGTATACATTTCCAACAGGGGCCATACATATGATGCTCTATTTGCGAGAGGATTAACATAAGTCTAAGATTAAGGTGACACTTATTTTCATAGTCATTTTAGACATTATACTAACTATAATAACTTTTCAAGAACAGGTTAACTTATTCTACTAAAACCCTAACTTACCCTAATAGTCTACTGCCTTATGAAAGTTAGGTGACGTAGTTGTAAAGTCACTTACTGTTAGTAGAATGCTTAAAGTGGACTATCAAAATAAAGTGTTGATGGAATGTGAATGTAATTTATCTTTTACTATCTAGAATATCTTTTTCACAATCACATTACTACAAACTCTATGATCACATTTTTATGAATACTATTCTATAATATATGCCACATTAATAAAATAAAATAAAACAAAATAAAAATAAGTGTTCACAACTTCTAGTTCATACAGACTTGAAATAGATTAATGACAACTCTCAGAACAGTTTTAGCTTGTAAATGAAAATTACAATATTAATGTGTTTTATCTTGGCTACATCTGCTACACACACTACTGCTGCAGCAAATCAAGTATAGACATGTTACTGTCAATAGATACATAGACAGACTGCAGTGAGCATGTAAGATATGTTTCCACTGCATAAATACACATACATAAATCTGTCAGACAGGATAGGATCTAGACAGGTGGAACTGGGGGAGGTGGAAGGTTTCGGAGACTCTTAAAAACACACCTTACAAACCTAGTCCATACGATTTGTACACCATATTCCAAACCATCTAAAACCATATGATAACTTTAAGTGTTGAAGTATATAATTCCTAAATGTAAGCATTTAGGTTTGGAAAGACATTAGGGTGAAGAAATTAACAATAACAAACAGACATATAACAGAAATGTCACTTTAAATATTTTTAACAGGTTAAATAGACCAGTTTACTCAATTAAAACACATAAGCTTTAAAGTATCAAAGCAATCCTTTGGTAATATGCCCAGAACCTATGTAGTCCTATTGTCACTCCCAGTTATGGTGATTATACCAGTAATAAATGACACAGAAATAGGAAATAGTATCCCAGAATAGGTTATGTGTACATTTCAATAATGGTCATTGGAGTGATTTGGCGCTCTTTCCTGCTGTCAAAAAGCACTCAGGGCCAGCTAGGCTAAAGGCTACAGATTTGATTAGTGATACAGTGACCAGCTGCTGCAACACAATAGCCAAATCATTACTGCGGCTTTCAGTGGAATGAAGACAGAAAGGCTGGGGGAATTATAGTGCCAGGGATATGTCAACATATGTACAACCTAACCAGCTAGCATTAGCATGCTTGCAGCTTGGTTAAAGACCTGCATTTTATTTTAAATGATGGCCTTGTGTATTTTGGATGTGCAGTGTGCACTGAAAAATACCTGAACCATACAAAACCTCTTTGTAGAAGAAAGCCAAAGTGTTATCTTAGATTGTTAGGTTGATAAATTGCAAGTGTGTGTGCATTTGTGTGTACGCCCAATCAAATAGACTACTCGTGTGTGAAAATCAGAGCAGGTGGCAACGCAACAGGATGACGAGGTGACAGGACCATGTTGAATGCATGTGCATGTGTTTTTTTGTGAATCTGTGCTGTGCTGGTTTGCCGACACAGCTCATCACCTTCTATATTTCTCTCCAACACCTGTGGATTTCTGACATATTCTTCATTCTTTATATAGTACTTGCTGTGTTTACCAAGATGGATAAACTAAACTAGAATGATTGATTTATAAACTGGAATTCCACTGAGTTTAAATAGCAGCTTGGTATTGGATGAAATTTCAACTTTGTGTTTATTAATACTCAACAGACAAAATATTTACGATTTCATAAGGCACGATAGATAAAAATGGAACTAAAGTTCTGGCAGATATATTAGAAACTAAATAGTTTATGATCACGTTTTTAGCCATATGTTTGTCCTTGACATTTATCATATTTGAAAGGCATTTTCAATAACACAAGTGTTCTTTATTTACAAACAAACAGTTAGGGATGATTTGCTGACATGAAAATTATATTAAATATATCCACAATCTGCACTGGTTTATGATCATGTTTTAGCCATATGGTTGTCCTTGACATTGACCATATTTGAAAGGCATTTCATAATGATGTAAATATGAAAAATAACACAAGTGTTCTTTATTTACAAACAACATAGTGAGGGATGCTTTGCTGACATGACAATTATATTAAATATTTTCAAACACAAAAATCTGCCCTGGTTGTTTTAGAAGGTGTGACAGTCACACTGTTTTGCAATGTGCCACAAAATATTGTCCAATCAGTGGTGAAAATACAAACCTGATAGCAAAGCAATGGACCTCACTGCTAAAAAGCCTGCAATCATATATTCATGTAATAATATTTTAAAATAATATGTCATATACAAATATAGTTTTCATATTAATATTACTGATGTTTGCAGATTTTATAACTATTAATGCTAATGCTAACCCACGACACCCTAGAATGTGCATGTTTTGATGAGTTTTCTTCAGAAAACACAAATTAGCCTGTTACCAACCCCTTTCTTATGAAACACACATCTAAATAATGAAATACATATTCATGAAATATCTAGGAAAAATTGGACAGACCAAGACATATAAGAAGGACATTTTTATTCACAAGAAAACAGTGTTATCCCAAGCTGCCATATAATACATTTATACAGAGGGTCAGAAAAGTCTTTACAAAACCAAAAAAGTTAGAAAATATGACTTGATATGAAACATGACGCAACATACATTGTCAGCTTTCATTCAAAAAAAGTTTCAGTTTGGTGTCAGTCAATTTCCATGTACTTAAAGTATAGTGAATGCCAGCATAATCATTACAAAATTCAAAGATGAAGAATAAAGTCTAGAAAAAAATACAAATCTCATGCAGCATCTTGAAAAAGGGCCTGAGAGTGTTTATAAAGGTAAATAAATCCAAGAAGGTTTTGAATTCCTTAACGTCAATGTCGAATGAGATCTAAAGTTCATTCACAGCCTTTGACAGACAAGTAACAGGAAAGTCATTCTGGCAGCTAGATGTTAAAACACTGAATCACTTTCACCAGCAAATTTCTGTGATGGCATCAGAGAAAAGCAGGTGGTCTTTTACAGCTGATATTAAACAACACATTGAGTGCTGAAAAACACTGTTTATACAGTATGTCCTGTAAAGGCTAGCCTGTGAGACGGTCATTTGTGATAAATGCTTCCCGTTGCATTTTCTGAGGTTGTTTGATTAAGACCATGACTGCATGGATGCATAGGACTAAGGCTTGGATAGACATCCACAGTGGAGTTAAAAAAAAAAACCTGCAATGCGTCATGGACTGGACCGTAATACTATTTGGGGTACATGGACTGTCAAGATTTTAATGACAGAATCAATGTTCCCTTAGTCTATAAAAATTGTGTATTAATAGTATCAAATATGCCATTGAGCAAGCCACAGTGTTTAAAATCTTATCAGATATTTGTATGGTTACTTTTAAGACACTGTTGTCTGAATGGGTATGGAAAAGAGTCCTTCCTGTACCGCACAAATGTCACATCACCTCTCTTTAATCACACCCACAGCTCTTTAAATGCAACCCACTCTGTGTCCACAGAGAAAGGCTGAGCTAGACATGTCAGGTTACACTGATGAATGCCCTTTGCCAAAGTGTCTATTTAAAGTAAACAAGAACAAGAGGCCAGTCTGCATTTTAATAGATCACGCCTCTCTAGCAAAACGCATCCATCGCGAGCATAACAATGACACTTTGTATTTATGTGATAAGAACAAATAACAATGCTTGAGATTTTACATTCTTGGGGATTTTTTGTGTTGTTCATTCAAATGTTTTAACTTACATTCAACATGGCTAAGCAAACGTAGTACCAATTCAAATAACCTATATGATTCTCTGGGAAATAAACACGTTTAAGTCAGATATGTATCCATCTTTAGTCCGACTGGAAGAGTCAAGGCAACCAAACCAAACACGTTTATTAAAACTGTCTTGCATCACATATGACTGTCCATTGATGTGATACTGTGTTCCTTAAAAAGACAGATATTTGATTTGAAAAGTAGAAAAAACACTCAGACAGAAAACTACAAATACAACATAAGGCTCAAAAGGTTTAATATCAATATGCTGACAGAGGTGATAGTTCAGGAGGCAAAGGCAAAGCACGGAAAGTCAGCTTATTGCTCTCCTTTCGCACCCAAAATGATATTTCACACACTGTATGATCATATAAATACACTATACAATGCAATAAAACAACAGAAAAAATATGGTTCGGCTTGGGTATGCTGGTCATAGCACTAGCACCAGTAGAAAAAATAATGATTGACAACAAATGTACAAAACAGTCATATGAAAAAGGCACTTTGTAGTGTGGTTGAATAACTCTTCGGTAAGTGAGAATGATTCTTCTCTTTCCTTGTGTAAGGAAATGCGTCAAACACATCAAAGCTTGTTGGCTTTCCATTTGAGCAAGTCTATTCCATGTTTGTTATGAGGCAGTGCATATAACCAGAACAGTTTTCTCTTCTCCAGAAGATAAGTTCCTACTTTATGCAGAATTCAGTGTGCCATCCAATTATAAAGATCATTCTTTGATCCATTGGTGTTTCCTCGGAATCGCCGGACCGGCTGCTACATTTCATTATCTTTCCTTTCAGACATCCAAGGTCCTGTCTTCCTCCATTTCTTTGTCACTGTCCATCGATCACCACATTCTGTTCTTAAACCTCCACTTCTCGCAGTTCTTCCTGCACGTCAGATGCTACTCGGATGTCAAAGCAGGTCACCATCATGACACGGGACTTGCATAGGTTGACGCAGTATTCCAGTTCAGCCGTAGCCTGCTCCAATGCCTCCAAGTACTCTTGCGACTCCTGATCCAAACCTTCATCCACCTCAACTGCAAAACAAAACAGAACAGAGTTATTACAAAGAAAGCGATTGGAAGCATTTAGCATGAACTTTCACCTCTGTCAACAAGAAGCACTACAAGCACTAAATATATAATACTTACACTCTCCAATCCACTTGCTGGGATCCATCATTAATCTAGACTTTGTGTCCTCCAGCTCTTCTTTCAGAGTCTCATGCTTGGCTTTAAGATCTCTGATTTGCTGCTGCCGTTTCTCAATAACCTTTAATTTAGTGTTAAAATACATCAGGCCCTGTGGACAGAAGATTGACATAATTTTTAAAATGACAGTTTCATAGACAAACTAATTTTGGGCTTATCTGGATTGACTAGAAGAAAAAAAAAAGTGGTACAATGCTGGTTCCTTAAAATTACTTACCGACTGTGACATTTTCTGCACAAAGGAAGAATGTGTTACAGGACTATAATAATACTGTGATATTTTCCAGGCATTGTATGGAAGAATAAAAAGCTTCCTTGTGTTACAGTGTGGTTCATTTGTGCAATCGAGCTACATCCATGCCAGTTAATCAACATACCTTCTCAACATCCTGAACTGACTGTTGAAATAAAGAGGAAAATAATGTCTATACTAAGAAGTGGGGATACACAACATACAGTTGCAATCAAAACTATGCAACCCCCTTCACCTGCAAGACATTTTGTTCTCAAGAAAAAAAATATATAAAAGTAATTCAACAAAGGTATCAGTAAACTCTTGGAGAGAGTTTATGAATAAATATTTGAGAGATTTTGAGAATGCAAAGTTGCCTCTAAACATTCATGTTCAAAATTATTCAACCCCCAAGAGTCAAATTTGGTGCAGGGTCTTTTATTCTTTATAACCTCCAATAAATGCAACCTATAAGTGCTTAGAAGCTTCTGTCACCTCTCTCCTGCAATCTTGTCCCATTCCTCACCCGGAAAAGCTTTCAGATCACTGATAATCTTTGGTTTTAATGTAGCCATTGCTTTCTTCAAATTCTTAAGGCTTAATTGGTTTAATACAATTTCCCACCATACAAATAAGTGACTTAAAAACAGCAATGTTGAATTTGGAATGAATAATTATTATATAAATATGATATAGCTGTGTTATTAAAAAATTCTACAATTATTAAATTTTATACAACAGTTCGTTCTGGTTCTCAAATCTGATTGGTTGAGAACCGTGAGATATTGTACTGGTATCGCTACAGGAACGCCAAAATTCACAATTTTGTATCACTCTGCTTGTTCTAGCCGGGTCTATGTTTTTTTTAATTATTCACTGAGCTAATCGTAGAGTACGTTAGTTAATATAAGAAGAAACAAACATGGCATTTTTTATGAATATTTCATTTGATATTAACTACGTTAGCTCAACAGATGATGAAGATGCAGGGGAATCACTACCAGGCCAAACAGCAAGAAGTGCAGCCATTACACCTGCAGATTTGGACAATTTAGAAAAAACACGACATGAAAATAACACGGTGCGGCAAACAGTGTGGGCTGTGAACTGGTTTAAATCATGGTTATCCGAAAAACAGCTCAATATCGACCTCAAACACATCGAGAAATCACAAATGAGCTCTGTTTTGCACAATTTCCATTAGGACCAGTAAAGGAGAACTGTATGGTATCAGCAGTTACTTGATTCTTCGATCGGTGCTGAATCGCCGCATTAATGAACCTCATCTTAGCCGTGCATGAAATTTAATGCAGGACCCTGAGTTTACTTCTGCCAACAATGTTTTTAAAGGAGTTGTCAAACAGATCCGACGATTTGGTACAGACAGAACATCACACTACCCTCCGATTTCATCTGAAGACCAGCAAATACTGAAGCGATCTGCTGACCCTGGCAACCCGAAAGGTTTATTAAACAAAGTGAGGTATGACATTCAGTTACACTTTGCACGAAGAGGGAAGGAGGGCAAAAGAGCTCGTTTGAACTAAAGAGAGACGAAAATGGTACAGAATATTTCACATTGACATTTAATGAGGAAACGAAAAACCACAAAAACCCACTGGAGGTCGACAGGGAAATCGGAGGGGTGCTATGTTTGAAGAGCCCGGTAACCCCATGTGCCAAGTTTCTTCGCTAGAGAAATATCTCCCCAAACTCCCACCTGACGCAAAAGCACTCTATCTGCACCCTAAGAGGAGATTTGAAGCTAACGACAAGATATGGTATAGCACTGTTCCTTTGGGCATTAATCAGCTGTCACAAATGCTCCCGAGAATGTGCAAAGAAGCTGGGACGCGATCGTCCTACACGAACCACAGCATCAGGGCCACTGCAATCCAAAAATTGTCCGATGCAGGGCTCCAAGCGAGAGAAATCATAGCCGTCAGCGGACACAGGTATGTTTCTGATTCGTTTAACCCATACAGTGGAAATGAAATGATGCAAAATACGCGTTCTAATTAAAAAAAAAGAATTTAGGTCAGAAAGCTCACTGAAATCCTACTGGAGACCATCACTAAACAACAGAAAACGCTGGAGTGCAGTACTAGCATCAGATCAAGCGGAAACCATACCAGAAAAACAACAAAGACTTTATCTCCGAATAACTATTTAGCAGGATGTAGCCTACGATATAGGCCTACGGCAACGTACAAATAAATGTAAACAGTGGTTCCGAGAACCATCACTCGCTGTAAATCAGAAATGTAATAGATTTTGAGCAAATTGTAATGGTTTAATGAAAAACAAAAATACATAATATATTTTATGATATGCTTATGACATTTTTTTTTGTAAAATAAAATAAACCTGACTTTGAGAAAAACTCAAAACTTAGGAACAAAACATATATAAATATCTATTTTATTTTATGAAATGCTGATTACTTTTTTGAGGGAAAAATATCAGCTGTTTAACCTATTAACTAGCCTTTTTGTATAAATGTTAAGGTTAATGTTTTGTATAAATGTTAATGTAAGATGCTGGAAATGTATTTGTTGTAATTGCACGCAATGGTTTGACTAAACTAATAGAAATGTTTGTCAAGTCAGACCTATAAATCTGAAATTAAAAACGCATGCACATTAATCAGTTAGCCGCGGTCTCTCTCTCTCTCTCATTCGGATGCACGTCTTGCCGCATTGTTTCTCTATTATAACCTACTATTTTCACTAATAACCTAACGGAAGCAAGCACCTGCTTGATCGAATTCTAAAAGGGAATAGTCAGTATCTCCAGAAGTGAGTATACCCCTCACATTTTTGTAAATATTTTTATTATATCTTTTCATGTGACAAACACTGAAGAAATGGCACTTTGCTACAATGTAAATTAGTGAGTGTGCAGCTTGTATAAAAGTGTAAATTTGCTGTCCCTTCAAAATAACTTATCACACAGCCATTAATGTCTAAACCGCTGGCCACAAAAGTGAGTACACCCATAAGTGAAAATGTCCAAATTGGGCCCAAAAGTGTCAATATTTTTTGTGGCCACCATTATTTTCCAGCACTGCCTTAACCCTCTTGGGCATGGAGGCCTCTTCAACTCTCCATGAAGACATCACGGAGTGGTGGATGTTAGAGAATTGATGATGCTCAATAGGGTTTAGGTCTGGAGACATGCTTGGCCAATCCATCACCTTTACCCTCAGCTTCTTTAGCAAGGCAGTGGTCGTCTTGGAGGTGTGTTTGGGGTCGTTATCATGTTGGAATACTGCCCTGCGGCCCAGTCTCCGAAGGGAGGGGATCATGATCTGCTTCAATATGTCACAGTACATGTTGACATTCATAGTTCCCTCAATGAACTGTAGCTCCCCAATGCCGGCAGCACTCACGCAGCCCCAGACCATGACACTCCCACAAACATGCTTGACTGTAGGCAAGACACACACTTGTCTTTGTACTCCTCACCTAGTTGCCGCCACACACGCTTGACACCATCTGAACCAAATAAGTTTATCTTGGTCTCATCAGACCACAGGACATGTTTCCAGTAATCCATGTCCTTAGTCTGCTTGTCTTCAGCAAACTGTTTGCGGGCTTTCTTGTGCATCATCTTTAGAAGAGGCTTCCTTCTGGGACGACAGCCATGCAGACCAATTTGATGCAGTATAAGGTGTATGGTCTGAGCACTGACAGGCTGAACCCCACCCCTTCAACCTCTGCAGCAAAGCTGGCAGCACTCATACGTCTATTTCACAAACACAACCTCTGGATATGACGCCAAGCACGTGCACTCAACTTCTTTGGTCAACCACGGCGAGGCCTGTTCTGAGTGGAACCTGTCCTGTTTGGTCTTGGCCACCGTGCTGCAGCTCAGTTTCAGGGTCTTGGCAATCTTCTTATAGCCTATGCCATCTTTATGTAGAGCAACAATTCTTTTTTTCNGCGAGGCCTGTTCTGAGTGGAACCTGTCCTGTTAAACCGCTGTGTGGTCTTGGCCACCGTGCTGCAGCTCAGTTTCAGGGTCTTGGCAATCTTCTTATAGCCTACGCCATTTTTATGTAGAGGAACAATTCTTTTTTTCAGATCCTCAGAGAGTTCTTTGCCATGAGGTGCCATGTTGAACTTCCAGTGGCCAGTATGAGAGAGTGAGAGCGATAACACCAAATTTAACACACCTGCTCTCCATTCACACCTGAGACCTTGTAACACTAATGAGTCACATTACACCGGGGAGAGAAAATGGCTAATTTGGCCCAATTTGGACATTTTCACTTAGGGGTGTACTCATTTTTGTGGTCAGCGGTTTAGACATTAATGGCTGTTTTATTTTGAGGGGACAGCAAATTTACATTTTTATACAAGCTGTACACTCACTACTTACATTGTAGCAAAGTGTCATTTCTTCAGTGTTGTCACATGAAAAGATTTAATAAAATATTTACTAAAATGTGAGGGGTGTACTCACTTCTGTGAGATACTGTAAAATCCAGGTTGTTTGTGGTTATAAAGTCATTGATTAGAAATTATTTATTTTTTAGTAAGCGAATGTTTAAAAACGCTAACTTGATGGCATTGCATTTTGTCTCAACAGCAATATTAGTTTGATGCCCAACATGCTGCAGATTAGATGAGTCAGCTGTATGGCTTGAGAAGGCCTTAGACTTTCTATCACGTGATAAAACAGAAATAGAGAAAACTACAGGCACACTGGGTTCCCGCTTGTTCTGTAAACATTTGTAAATGTTGCTGCTATTATAGCAGGGACCCGACACATATCACTGAGAGCTGCTATCCGTTGTTTTTGGTTCACCTACAGCAGATGGAGGGTTTGGGCCCTGGCATTGTGGCAGCAGCCGGAGAGCTCTCACAGGAGGAGGAGGACGAGCTGGGCCCACAGTCTTTGGTGGTTGTGGGGCCCGCCATTTTTTAGTTGATATCTGGGGGCTTGCACCAAAAGAGTGGGAGAGTTTGGTCCCAGCATAAACCAGTTCCTCCATTTTCTGTGAGAAGCTTAGAAGTGGAGATGCTGGAGAGAGGGATAATGTGTCTCGTGAGCGGGGCTCTGGTGTTTCCTGTGGCTGTGATAAGTTGTCCAGGTTTCCCTGGCTATTTTCCAGAAATTCGTCCTTGGGTGCTGAGTCTTGGAGCTGTTCTGATACGCCATTGTGCCACCATAATTATAAGTAAAACATGATTAATCATTGGGAAAAGGAACTACTTACTTGCATATGTCTTAATTTAACAACGAGACACAACATCAAGGAAATACTGATCACAATGAGAATGTCCACATGATTTCAAGAACAAATCATTTAACATCATAACCATAATATTAGGAGGGGTGCATCCACCACACACTGCTAAATTAAACCCAGATCAATATCACCTGCTGGCGAAGGCTGTGTTAAGACATGACCTTTGCCATCTAAAAGACAAATACAACTGAGAAAAAATAGTGCAACCTTGTCTGCAAATCTACCCAAGAGAACCATATGCCCCAGACACTTTAAATATTATATTGGAACTTCATTTAAAATAAAATGTCTTTCCAAAAGTTTACAGACCTGATTAGTTGTGTTTGCCCACCACACTGCACATTTTCAAGTGTAAGTGTGTAAAAATATGCATTTTGTAGCAAATTGTTTGCAACAATAGCTTGCAGTTTAATCAGTAAGTTTTGAGTTACAAGAGTTTTACCCACTGTGCCATACAACCTGTTTGAAGGATTCTATGAGTCTGTGCTGTTTATGCAAATCAAGCACAGCAGAGAGGTCTACAGAGACATGTTTTATACTATAAAAAACAGCATGTACTGGCGACTCTTAGTTCTTCTAAACCACAGCACAAGTAGAGCTAATTCTCTGCACATTCACACATTATTTGAAGATGAAGTGATGGTAATTTCAGCTCATATCACAGAAGGTATTTCTGGTAATGCAATCACATGCATATTGTATAACTGACTTTATATTCACATGATGTATTATTTAAAACATTGTGGTTATCTAAAGCTGATCACCATCAAAACTGTTTATTTGTAAAGCAAGCAAGATCACATTAACTTGGGGGGGCTGTTCTCATCCTCAGGTCAATGAATCCATTCTTTGCTTAATGGAAAATGGAAAATTGAAAAACAAAAATTTTAAAAAAAAAAAAAAAAAAAAAAATTTTTACTTGATGTTGTTTGCAATTTGGGTACATAAGATATGCTTTCTTCAGTTTGGGATTTATTCTATATTGTGCTATTGTATTCTTTAATGCCCTTATTATTTTTGCCATTTTTCTGGAAAGGACATTGCACCAGCCCATGTACATTCTGATTTCATGTTTATCCGTCAACTCTGTGTTTGGAACAGCTGCTTTTTTCCCGAGGTTACTGACGGACTTGCTGTCTGATACACACTTAATCTCCCGTGCAGCATGTATCTTACAGGCTTTTGTAATTTTTTCATATGCAACAAATGAAAACACAATATTAATGTTAATGGCATTTGACAGGTATGTAGCAATCAGTAAACCATTACAATACAACAACATAATGACCCCCAGGATTTTATCTGTTTTAATATCTATAAGCTGGATTTATTCGATGCTTTGTATTGGTATTGCTTGTATATTAAATGCCAGACTCCCGATGTGTGGTAACAAACTGTGGAAGGTGTACTGTCACAACTGGGAAATTGTCAAGCTTTCTTGTGCAAACACTATTGTTAATAATGTTTTTGGCTTTTTCATACTGACCACAACTGTTATCATGCCTTTAAGTTTTATATTATACTCTTATGTTAAAATCCTTATCATTTGTAGAAAAAGCTCACTAGATTTCAGGAGAAAAGCATATCAAACTTGTATTCCACACATAGTGATCCTCTTAAATTTCTCAGTAGCTCTTTTTTGCGAGGTCACTTTGAGTCGGGTTGCAACTTTGAAACTCCCTATAGGGCTGTCAATCATTCTTTCATTAGAGTTTCTCATTGTACCACCCATCCTGGACCCTCTTGTTTATGGTTTGAATTTTCCTAAAATTCGCAAAAAAATTATATGGATTATAAAAGCTTGCAAACAGCTGTAACAGATGCTGCACAGAATGTTAACAAAGTTCAATGATTGTACGACTGCATTGGATAAATTATGTAATCGTGATGTACATTACAGTTTATGAACCTGTGAATTTGAGACTTTGTGTTTTACTGTAAATCTTTGCCTCAATTATATATTTACTATATATTTTATTTCTAATTTAGCCAGTTACTGGATTCATGACATGGTTCAGACCCTCGGTCACCTCTCAGATCCCAAATATATCAGATACCGGACATTGCCTGTAAAATTAATATGTGCAATACTATATATGTATATAAATTGATATATAGGTTATATATATATTAGTGGTGTCAAACGATTAATCGCTATTAATCACATCCAAAATAAAAATAAAAGGTTTTGTTTACATACTAAATGAGTGTGTACTATGTATATTTATTATGTATATATAAATAAACACATGCATGTATATATTTAAGAAAAATAGGTTTGGTTTATCTTACATAAATGTATTACAATATAAAAGTCATATAAGGTAAAACATGTAAAATTCTTCAAAATATCTGTGTGTGTGTGTGTGTGTGTATTTATATATATATATATATATATATATATATACATAATAATACACACAGTACACATCTTATGTAAGATCTTTTTTTTTTTTGTTCGGTGTTATTACTATTATATATAATAAAATAAATGCCAAATTTAAAAGAAGACACGGATGTAATTTTTCCCACTTTTTTAACTTTTTCTGACTTTTTTTCTGTCGGGTTCTGTCAGCTCAGAAAAGCTGAAAGAAAAACCCACATACAGTCCTCGAAACGTCGGTTTTATTGTTTCCTTCCCCGCTCTGTTTCTTTTTTTCATTTTTAACTTTCTGAATTCCATTTTTTTTTTCTATTTCGTTTTTTTAGACCTCTGTTTTGTAATTGGTGGTAAGGGAGTAAAGGAAATTATAGTTACTCAAAATAACATGTAGAGGGGGTTAATCGAAGTCATGAACGGTGAGGCGACATTTTAACCTCGAATTTATGAAAAGTTTAAGTTTGGGGGGGGTTTTATTTACGACAAAGTCGTGTGTTTAACATTAACTTCTGGATTCATTGGGGTGAATTTGTCCTCTTACATTTTAATAATAAAAAGCAACACTAATCAATTGATTTATAAAAAATTAACTTTTTTCATAATACGTGTTTGTGTATTTAAAAAAAGATTTTGGTAAATCAATTCTGGTAAACATTCCTTAACCCTCTGACCCTCTTGTTTAGGAGTCACACTTGCCTCCCTTGTGGTCAAAAGGTGCCGAGCCTGAAATTAGCGGTGTCCCCGACTAAGAATTTTCATAGTCGAATCTGAATCTTGCCGATAGTCGACTGATAGTCGAATCATATGTTTTGGGGGCAGGGCCAAATACATTACCAAAGTCCAAGTCAACATTCGCAGTCATAATTACGTTAACACACAAGGAAAATGTGTAACGGACACCTTGCAGTGCAAGTCTGCACATTTGAAAAGATGTCCACTGAGGAGCCAGAATGAAAGTTTTTATGACGTCTTTTTTTTATGTGTTCTGCGTGTCCAATATATACGTTCATAGAACCTCTGTACAAGGTTAAAAACTAGTTAAAATGTGGTCAGTGGACATTATTTTCAACATCATTTAAGGTTCATTTAGACATCATTTATACTGTTTCTGGACCAAATAAACACTCTCAGTGATGCATTAGATTTAAACTCGTGTTATTTCAATGTAATTTCCATTTGTAATAGCAAAGCAACTCAAAGACACTGTGTTTGTCCACAAATCATGGAAATAAAAGAATCTTTACTGAAACAGTGTTGAAGTTTATGTGATAATTAAATGCTCAATTAACTGATGATTGAACATTTGGGAAAATCAACTGCAAATAAAAGACATTAAATCTCTCAAGATCTCAGCAGAGGAGATTAAACATCTCCACAACCGCATCACCAGCTTCACTCATTAGATTGACTTTCTTTCTGTCAGACATCTAGAGAAGCTCTTATTGAGAATTAACAGAGGTTTAGATGTTGGTATTTGTGTTTCATTTGAAGTCACCATTATCGTGGACAGTGTTTGCTTTAGTTGGGAAAATCTAATCTTAGTCTTCATATTTTTAGTCAGCTTTTCTTTGGCTGTTGTAACTGAAAAAAGTCTTTCGAGCGCACAGAAATCAATTTTGCATTTAATCAGAACAAACAAAAACAATGCATGATGGGTGGCTTCATAGTACAAACTCATTCTTAAATCCCAAACTTTTTTGTTTTGATTGTCACCGTTGTTGTGATTCATGTGCAAAATCTTGATGTCTGTTTGTGACTGTACGAAGCATTGACTTAAAATAGGTCATGCGTTTTGTTCTTCAGAATAAGCGATTATTTTGCTTTTGGTGCCAGTACTGCAACTTCTCAAGCTGTCTTGGCTGTAAATACCAAATATAAAACAAAGTTGAAATGCACAACAGCAGATGCTCATTTTGTCATTATCCACAAGAAGCTAACAACATCTGATTTCATTTTATTTTGGCCTCTTTCGCAGCAACTATTGCGCTTCACAAAAACACAATTACAATTAAAGCAAACACTGTCCCCGACAATGGTGACTTCAAATGAAACAAATACCAACATCTAAACCTCTGTTAATTCTCAATAAGAGCTTCTGTAGATGACAGAAATGAAGTCAATCTAATGAGTGAAGCTGGTGATACTGTTTGTGGAGGTTTAAAGGGGTCATATGATGAGATTTAAATTTTTCCTTTCTCTTTGGAGTGTTACAAGCTCTTGGTGCATAAAGAAGATCTGTAAAGTTGCAAAGACTAAAGTCTCAAATCCAAAGAGATTTTCTTTATCAAATTTAAAAGTTAACCACACCTACCTAAAACGGCTCGTTCTAACACGCCCCCACATGTCTATGTCACGATATGGAAAGATTTGCTTAACGCCGCCCAAATGTTCACGCAAAGAAAGAAGGCATAACTTTTATTCTCGCTGTAGTATTGATGTTGCCATGCCGTGAAGGCGCTGTGTGTTTCGTTGAAAGCAAATCTACTTTGTTTGGTCTTCCAAAAGAGGACGATATCCGCTTCGTCATGCCTAGAGCTGATCTGTGCTGGTCGTTGAGGGAATACATTAACTTAGTGCTGTGGATCGCCGGATCGGCTTTCACCGTGGACAGCGAGTCCAGTCCGGGGTCGTCACATGTGGTTTCCGGTTCCTTTCCGCGAAGCCACTGGCCGCCGTTCTCAAGCCCCGCACCGTGGGCTCCTCCGCTCGGAAGGTGGCTAGTCCTCCGTGTGTTTCGTGTGAAAGCGAAACTACTTTGTTTGGTCTTTCTAAAGAGGACACGACTAGAAATCAGTGAAGTTGTATTTACAACACTGTTCCAGAAAAACTTTAACCCAAATATTCAGATGTGTCCAGCACATTTTACGTAGGACGTTTTCCTCCTGCATCTGGTAGAGTTAGACTACAATGTCTGCTGTTCGTGACTCACATTCTGTAGTACGTTTTCTTAAAGGATTTGCCACCGAAATGAGTCAAACGTGAGTTTGAGCAGTGTAGAGTAGCGCTTGTTTGTCATTCCTCCGATCACAAATGCAGACATGATTTTATGTTTACGCGGCGCGATGCAACGCAAGTATAAGTCATTATAATCAGTAATTATGTCCCCACTGGATGCAACAAATGCCTCGTTTGTAATGGGTTTTATTGGTTTTGTCTCGTCACGCCAGGGACACGGCATCACAGTATGGTCCCAGGGGCTAAAACCCTCACACGCGTGCGGTCTTCGCCCCTCAAAGCACACCTCGCTTTTCAGACCGATGAGCTTTGTAAAAATCGACGCGTTTCAAAAAGGCTGGGCATAGAATAGAAACAATAATGTACAGTATGTGGAAAATAATGTTTTTTTTTTTTTTTACTTTAAACCGCATAAACACATTTCATTACACCAAATACACAAACTAATGTTCTTTTTAGCAACATCATATGACCCCTTTAATCATCCACTGTTGAGATCTTGAGATTTTACCAAATGCTCAATCATCAGTTATTTGATCATTTAATTATCTCATAAACTTCAACACTGTTTCAGAGAAGATTCTTTTATTTCCATGATTTAGTGTCTTTGAGTTGCTTTGCAATTACAAATGGAAATTACATTGAAATAACACAAGTTTAAATCTAATGCATCGAGTGTGTTTATTTGGTACAGAAACAGTATAAATTATGTCTAAATGAACCTTAAATGATGCTGAAAATAATGTCCACTGACCACATCTGAACTATAGTTTTTAACCTTGTACGGAGGTTCCATGAATGTCTATATCGGACACGCATAAACCTTAAAAAAAAATAAATGCAGCCTTGATGAGCATAAGAAACTTCTTTAATAAACATTATTGATCCCAAACTTTTGAATGGCAGTGTATTATATTGTAAAAAAAAAAAATAGCACATTAAAGTCTGCGTGAACCAGAAGTTGCTGCTGACTTTATTTCACACTGCTCACATCATCCTGTTACCTGACTGTTTTTGTAACTCGTGTGTGTTTAACATAAACTTGTGTGTATTTGACAATAAGACATGAATGAGAACGTCTCGGTTACTACGTAACCCCGTTAATCCCTGATGGAGGGAACGGAGACGTTATGTCGATGACGACATTAGGGGATTTATTTGGGAGCCCCAATCATCTCTGACTTTAAGAGAAAATGCCAATGAAATTTGGCTAGTGGATTTTGCATACCTGAGCCACTCCCCATGCATATGGGTATAAATAGGCAACAGGTGCATCCACTCTTCAGGTTTTATGCTGAGGAGCCGAGAACTTGTCCATGGCCGCCAGCGATGGTTCGGGTTCGAGGTTGTGGCAAGGGGACATAATGCCTCTGTTCCCTCCATCAAGGAGCGAGGGTTACATACGAAACCGGGGGGGGGGGGGGGGAGACTTGCCTATCTTCGGTCACTACAAGTTATGTCGTGACGACATTATGGGGCCCTGGAAAGTACCACAACCTGAACCCCGTTACAACCCCTATGGCATCACCAATGTTCCAGAATGCATGCACATGATCTAGCTGATTATCATCACCATTGTTCAGATTCATATGCTGATTCTTGATGTCTGTGTGTCTAAACAGAACAGATGTTCTAAACTGGTGTGCAAAATGATTTTAAAGTTCTTTCTATTGTTTAGAAAGATATTACATCAGTTAAATCTGGCTGCTACATGACAACAATGTCACTATCAAAAAAAAAACTGTCAATATAATCTGAACACATTTTCTCTTGGTTTTTCTTACCATAACAAATGTGTTTCATAAACACAATTACAGCAACCAGAGTAAATATTATGTTAAAAGGTCAAGAGCCCAACTAAAGCAAATGCTTATCTCCACAACGGTGACTTCAAATTGTATTATTTTCAATAAACATTAACGTCTAAATCTCTGTTAATTCTTAATAATAAACTTTTAGACGCATGACAAACAAAAATTCAAAATGTGCGAAGCTGGTGATGCTGTTTGTGGAGATGATTAATCATCTTCTGCTGAGATCTTGAGAGATTTCATGTCTTTTATTTCAGTTCATTTAATATAAGGTTGTGGCTAAAGTCAGTTGTAATTCTTGTTTCTCTTTTCTTCAGTGATTCTGCTTGTTAACAGCAGCTGTTCATCACTAATGATCAATCAGCACTTAATTAATCACATAATTATCTCATTAACTTTAACACTGGTTCAGTGTTACTTTAACACTCTTTTTGAGTGGGGCCATATTTGCTCCGAGCAGTGTTAATTTAACACTTGGGAATTTACTGTGTAGGTATGGTAAATTACCTTTAAAAAAGTTCCTGCCTGGCTTGTCCACAGTGTTACACCCCCTCAATGAACTCCTCAAGAAAAATTCTGCATGGCTGTGGGACACACAACAGCAGCAGGCCTTCAATTCCATAAAGATGATGCTGTCCTCAGCTCCAGTTTTAGCCTTCTATGACATAACAAAACCTACCATCTGGTCCGCTGATGCCAGCAGCTTCGGGCTGGGTGCCACTCTGCTGCAAACTCACGGTGACAAGACCCTTCCTGTAGCCTTCTGCTCCAGAACCCTCTCAGCTGCTAAATTGAAGTACTCTCAAATTGAGAAAGAATGCCTGGCTGCAGTTTGGGCTTGTGAGCGTTTCGCCTGTTATTTGTTGGGTCTTAGTGAGTTTACACTGCAAACGGACCACAAGCCCCTGGCTCCCCTAATTAACACTAATGATCTGGACAAAACACCACTGTGCTGTCAACGTCTTCTGATGTGCCTGATGCGGTCCAGCGTTAAAGCGATACATGTCCCAGGCAAGTCCCTAGTTGTAGCCGATACGTTGTCACGCAACCCCCTTGCAGGGCGAGAGACTTCAGAGACGGAAAAGGATGTGCGAGCTTATGTTGAGACTGTGATCCAGACTAGGCCAATTTCGGAACCAAAGTTAAATGTCATTCGCAAGTCCACCTCCAATGACCCCATCATGAGGGAGGTAATGCAATTCATAAAAGATGGTTGGCCACACCATGTGCCATTGGAACTTAAGGCATACCATGCTGAACGAGCATCATTGTCCAGGGTGGAGGGACTGCTCTTACATGGATTGTAATTCCCACCACACAATGACGAGAGATCCTTGCTCGGTTGCATGACGGTCACCAAGGGCTAAACAAATGCAGAGAACGAGCTAAAATGTCAGTCTGGTGGCCTGGCATCGGAGCTGATATTCATGCTAAAGTATCGCAATGTGCTTTTTGCCAAGAGCACAAACCTACCCAGAGAAAAGAGCCTCTAGTCACCACTTTACTTCCTCCCGGTCCCTGGCACACAGTTGGTGCGGATTTGTGCGAACATGTAGGAAAAAACTATTTGGTGGTCATGGATTTCTATTCTAGAGACATTGAAATTGCTCATTTGCACCTCACTAGCAGTCGCAGCGTGATTGCTAGCCTAAAAGGGATGTTCGTGATATGGGGTATGATATGATTCCAACAGAACTTCATTCAGATAACGGTACTCAAGTTTAGTAGCTTGGACTTTGCAGACTTTTGCAAGAGCTGGGGCATCCAACACATTACTAGCAGTCCTCACTACCCACAGTCAAATGGGGCTGTTGAGCGGGCTGTTGGGACTGCAAAGCACATTCTGCGCCAGCCTGGCCCTCAACTGGCTCTTTTGAGTTACAGAGCCACTCCAATTGCAGATACGGGGCAAGCCATGCTCAGCTAATGCTGGGACGCCAAATCCGTACTATCCTGCCCATCCTGGAGAGGAATTTGCATCCACGTCAAATCTGTCCACTGCCAAGGACAAAAAAGCAGCTTACAAGCACCTCTTCGACAAAATACATTCTGCCCGTACACTTCCCCACTTAAACCCAGGAAATCAGGTGCTGTTAGAGTTGGATGGGGAGACAACATGCAGCACATCAGGCACAGTAGTGAAACACACAAAGGAACCACGATCCTACCTGATCCAAACACAAAGCGGAGCTATCCTCAGACGGAACAGGCATCATCTGCAGTGGGTGAGGTCTACAGGATCTGATTCTGTAGAGACTGACATGGACAGTTCTGCACATATACCATTACCACAACTCACACAGGAACATTCTGCAGCAGTCAGGAATGCAGAGAGAGTTCCTTCAGACCCTGTTTATGTTCCTAAAATGACTTCTAGTGGCAGGTTAATAAAACTGCCAGTTCGCTACAGAGACTAATAGTGGGTTACATTCTTTATTGGTTGCACCAATCATAACTCATCCATGGCTCCCAGCATGCATTGCAACATGAATAATTTATTCAGCTGCATTGTCTTAGTATTTTCTTTTGCTTTTATTTTTGTTTTTTGTTGTGAATTTTTACTGCCTTGTTTTGTGACGTTCAAAAATCACAAACATTATCAGAATATTTTGTCACCATTGCTGAGATTCACATGCTGATTCTTCATGTCTATGAGTGCCAGAATTGAAACCTCTCATAATTTAAGAAGGTTTTTCTCACATTGTTATTTCATATAATTGCAACAATATAGAAAACATAAAAGCACTACAGTTTTAGGTTAATTGCAAACAGAGACTCAACGCTCAAACGAAATTATCCTTTTAAAAACTCCATAAGTTCCTTGCAATCACATATGTGTTTAACACACACAATTGTGCCAGCCCAAAAGAAACTTACATTTAAAGGGTCAAGAGGCAACTAAAGCAACCACTATTCACAAAAACAGTCAATTGAAAAATCTATAAAGAACTTCTGTTTTAGATAGTCTAACTCAGGGGTGCCCAACCCTGCTCCTGGCAATCGACTGTCCTGCAAAGTTCAGCTCCAACCATAATCAAACACACCTGAAGCAACTAATTAGGTTCCAGGATCACTTAACAAAATTAAAGCAGGTGTCTTTGAATTATAGCTATTGGAGCTAAACTTTGCAGGACACTCGATCGCCAGGAGCAGGGTTCGGCATCCCTGGTCTAACTGGTTAGTAATGCATGAAGCTGGTGATGCTGTTTGTAGAGTTGTTCAATCATCTTCTGCTGAGATCTTGAGAAATTTGATGGTTTTCTTTTATTTCAGTTGATTTAATCTAAGGCTATGGCTGAAGTCAGTTGTAATTCTTGTTTCTCTTTTCTTCAGTGATTCTGCTTGTTAACAGCAGGTGTTCATCACTAATGCTCAATCAGCACTTAATTAATCTCATAATTATCTCATTAACTTTAACACTGCTTCAGTGTTACTTTAACACTCTTTTAGAGTGGGACCATATATGCTCCGAGCAGTGTTAATTTAACTTGATTTTACCGTGTAGTACTTGTCGGAGTTGAGTAATGTCTTTGGGGTGTGGCAAGTCTGTGATTGCGTTCACTTTGTCGGGATCAGGTTTATTCCAACACTGCTAATGATGTGTCCAAAGAAACTGAGTTCTTTCTTACTGAAATGGCATTTGTCTTTGAGCTTTAGCCCAGACTCCAGGATTGTCTGCAGGACCAACTCCAGATTTTTGTGTGTCTCCTGATCCCTGCCATAAACCAGAATGCCATCCATGACTTCTACACAGCCCTCATGTCCCTCTAGTAGCCTGGCCATTTCACTCTGGAAGATTTCAGGAGCCAACATGATCCTAAAAGGGAGCCTCTAGGAACAAAATCTGCCTCTTGGCGTAATGAATGTCGTAAGCAACGAAGTGCTGTAATCGAATGGGATTTGCCAGAATCCTGATGATGCGTCAAGAGTTGAGAAGACTGTAGCTCCTGCCAGCTTTACAGTGACATCCTCCCGAGTAGGCAGCATACATTTTTCTCTTTACTGCTTTGTTGAGGTGTTTTAAGTCTACACATATTCTGACTTTCCCATTCTTCTTGGCTACTAGGACCATAGGAGCACACCAGTCAGTGGGCTGTGAGATTTCACGCATGGACTGCATCCTTTGTATCTCCTCGTCAACTTTATGCATTAATGGAAAAGGCACTCTGCGTGGTGTAGATGAACTGTAAGGTTGTGTGTCAGGCTTCAGTTCAGTTTTTATAGGTTTACAGTTCAGGCAGCCAATTTCCCCAAACACTTTTGCTCTAATGTAGTCTGCTCTAGCTACCAGTCCCATAGCACAAGCCGCACTTCTACTAAAAAGGTTGTTTGAATATTGTCCATTGACTACATATATCCAAAACTGGTGGCGAACTGTTTCTCCACAAAAAAATGTCCCCATTGTTTTCACATTGCCACCCGGACTGTGAAGCTGTTTTGCTGAATCACTTTTTTCAATATTGCCAAGAGAATATGCCTCCCAGTCATCCTGTTCTCTGTCTTGCACATGTAAAGCTCTTACAGCCTTGCTTTGGCAGGCTGTAGCAAAATGTCAGAATTTATTGCATTTACGGCATTGCTTATTATATGCAGGGCATTCGTGTGGACCTCGTGAACACTGTTTCTCCTCTGTTTATCCCCTTGATGTCCATTGTTTGTTCCCTTACCGGGATGGTGTGTCCATCCTCTGTGCCACTGTTGCAGTGTGGCTACATCTGTGGATGTCGCTTCTGTGGAATTTATTCTTTATGCGCTCTGCTTGTCGTGCCATCTGCAGAGCTTTCTCAAGTGTCATAATCTTTGACGCTCCACGGTCAGCTATTCCAATAACCAGTCTGTCATGAATCTGTTCATCTCTCTCTCTGTGCTCTGAATTCACAGTGCTTTGCAAGCTCATACAGTCCTCTCACAAAAGCTTCCACCGATTCCCCTGGTTTGAGAACGTTGGTGAAAATGTGCGCGTTCGTGTATAGCGTTCCTATGCGGTATTAAATGTTCGTTAAACTTTTCTACCAGCTTCTTGTAATCGCTGGAATGGGCAGGCTCCATGAACCGAAACAATGTGAATATAGTCTCAACCCCTCTCCCCATGGCATAAAGCAGCGAGATTACTTGCACCTCACCTTCCTCTTTGTCCAACTTTGTGGAGATCTGAAATCGTGAGAAGCATTAGAGCCACAGAGGCCATGAGGCGGGCTGGCTAAAATCAAATGATTCCAGAAATTGGAACATCGACATGTTGTCTCTGTGTTTAAAAATAAAATTATTATTTTTTTTTTTACAGTGGGCACGACGCACTTCAGACATCATGTCACTAAGCACTCACACGATGCCCACATACTCATGAGGTTTTATTGAGAACAACAGTTCAACTGCTTAACTCAGCTGCACGTGCAAATCTATTATAACTCAAATTTCTCAACCACTCAGTTCCCAGGTTACACACGTAACCTATCCCCAAAGCCTTATGGATAATGTAGTGTAAGACACACCCCAACACAGTAATGTAGCTTGAGCACCCATTCTCAGCGTTTTCTTGAAAAGTTCAACCTCAGTATTGTAGTTTGGGAGAAACTTATTAAACCACGATGTGAGGCAGTCAGACGGTCTGGGCTAGGATACAACCCTTCTTTGGAGATCACATGACTCAAGAAAGTGATGCTTTTCTGATTGAAAGTGCTTTTTCATAGTGACCACAACTGTTATCATGCCTTTTAAGTTTTATATTATACTATGTTAAAATCCTTATCATTTGTAGAATATATATGTGTATATATATATTAAATAAATGCACAAAATTTAAAAGACATCAGATGAAATTTTCACTTTTGTTAACATTTATTTATTTTATGTACTTTTTCTGCCTTTTTTTTTCTTTTTTCTGGTGTGTCTGCCAGCTCAGAAAAGCTGAAAAGAAAACACACATTCAGCCCTATAAAAGTGAAGTCAGTTTCATTGTTTCCCAAGTTCTGTTTTATTTTATTTTCATTTAAATTTTTCTATTTAACTTTTTAGACTCTGTTTTAATGGTTAAATAAGTAGATGAATCCAATAACATCTAATTAATCGAAGTCCTGGACTTACCAATTTAACCTCAATTTATGAAAAGTTTTTTTTTTTTTTTTTTTCAAATGCTGTATTTAACATTAATTTTCTGGATTCCATTTTAATGGTCTCATCAAATTTTAATAATCAAAAGCAGCTCTAATTAATTGATTTTATTAATGTGAAGCTGACGTCACGCCACGTTGAGTTCTGAGAAACTGCTTTGTTTAAGCCGCCATACTGAGAGGATCGCGCTGCCTCTCCGCTATTGAGTTCAGGGCAGTATTTTGATTTTCTGTCGTGATTGTGGAAAATGTCACCATTGTTTGTCATTCATGTTGCATCGAGAATTGCAAAAGTAACTCTGATCATCGTTCTGAGAGAAAACTGGACAATGCAGTGTAATTTTTCGCCTTGTCTATGTCTAAAAACCCCAAGGGAAGCAGGTCTCAGAGATGACAAGAAGACTCGAGTCTTAAATCTATACTAAGGTCCCCGATAAACCCACTGCCTGTCACTCAGTAAAATAATCATATTGCTGCGTGTTTTGATTTTGTTTGGTTTAATAATTAACATCACCTTCGCGAGTATTACTCTCACTCGGCTTGTGAATTAGCAGAACTTGAACAGGGACTTTATAAAATGCTTAATCGGAATAATGCTTCATGTGGCTTAATGTACCAAGACAATGATAAAGACAAAATTGTAAAGCATATAATACGTGCAGATACGCACATAAGCGTATTGTAAAAAGGTTTCTGGTATGTGTAAGTTTGTGGGCTTACCATTGTGCAGAAGAGTAGAGTCGATTGGCCAAACACTGTAAAATAATATATTTATTTCAAAAGTAATGGTAGTGCACTGTTTAGAACGGTGATAGTCTGATCACTAAGTTCTTTATTATGAGCAGGTGTGCTTATGCTATTGTAAACTGGTTATATTATGAAATGTGTATGTCATAAATATCGTTTAATATAAACTCTTTTTGTATATACTGCATAAATGTATGTTCAATATATTTTTACACATGCAATTCCATATCTTACAACATGGACAGCTATACATTATAAAGTGTATTACTGAATATAAAATGACATATATTGTGATATATTAGTAAATACATTGTCACATATTTTTCAATATATGAAAAACGGCAATTCCTTATGTATTATGCAATGTATTGTAATATATTTACAAAATATAGTATTCTGTATAATTTCTAATATACCATTATGTCGTTTAATATATTGATCATTTAACTATCAGGAAATATATTTTCTTTGCATAAGGGGAGATCAGGAGTTACTTTCAGTTTGGTGAATTACCCTTGGGTGAAAACTTCACAAATCCTAAAAGTAGGAGCAGGCCACCCCTAATGTTTGCTCCTACTCCTAAATTTCCACATTAGAAGGAACTTTTAGCCTTATGATTTCTAGTGAATATGGCCCTAGGGATGGATACAGACAAGGGCCACACAATAACTGGCCCAAGTTCCAGTCAATTAATAACATCTAACCAGCCATGAACTAGGACAGAATATCAGGCTTAAGTAAACTTTATCAACACTAAGGCCCAATCCCAATTCTATTTTATACCCCTTCCCCTTGTCCCTTGAAACAGAATGTCAAGGGTTAGGGGTGAAAATATTCCCCTAAGAATTGGGACACCACTACTATGCCATCACACGTCAGCTTACGTCGTCTAGCTCCCAATTCACACACCTATACTGGTGTGCTGGTGTGCATTAGAGCCTTTAATTACCATTCTATATTAATGCGCTGCTTACTGACACACACACACACATATCAGAGATTGTGCAGCTCACACATCCAGGAGAAAAGATACTGGTCAACGCTTCCCCGCGACTTTTATTAATAAAATAGTTTAAGTACTGAATCGCTACATTATATTTTCCATCAACGAGAGGATAAAATCGCTGTTTCTGAAGTAAACTCACCCTAAAAAGAGAAATGCACAGATGCGCACACTTGCAACTTTCATCTAGTCAAGTCAAGTCACCTTTATTTATATAGCGCTTTTAACAATACAAATTGTCAAAGCAGCTTTACAGTGGCAAACGGGAAAATAGTTGGTCAATAATGCAAGACAATAACAAAGAGTCATTTTTCAGTTAAGACGTTCATCATTGAATTCAGTGATGTCAGCATCCAGCTCAGTTTAAATAGTATCTGTGCAATTAAGTCGACGATATTGCTGGAAATTAAGTGTACCCAACTAAGCAAGACAGAGGCGACCGCGGCAAGGAACCAAAACTCCATCGGTGACAGAATGGATAAAAAACCTTGGGAGAAACCAGCTCAGTCGGGGGGCCAGTTCTCCTCTGACCAGATGAACCAGCAGTACGGAAAAATCTATTAAAGACGTAATCAAACAGACAATGGACACTATTAAAAGCAATTATTATATGTTGTAATCAAACTTGTAGCAAAATTTGGTATTTCTGTATGTTGTTTCATGGTTGGCATCATCTGAGGTCCTCTGAGGGGTTTGCATCATCTCTTCTCAGGTGTTCTGATCCAGACTGAAGCTTGTGTAAATCCTAGTTACCACGGGATGTCAATTCCGTGGCAAAAGACAGAGAAACAAACACAAACATAATTAGCGTAGCTGCTGTACCAACCAAGCAAAAATTATTTGTTCAAACCAAGTTAAGAAATAATAATGTGCATTTGATCAGATAAAACTGAAGTACAAGGTTATGAGATACACTATGTGAATGCTTGGCTAAAGAGATGTCTTAAATCTAGATTTAAACAGAGAGAGTGTCTGAACCCCGAACATTATCAGGAAGGCTATTCCAGAGTTTGGGAGCCAAATTTCGAAAAAGCTCTACCTCCTTTAGTGGTCTTTGCTATCCTAGGTACTACCAAAAATCTAGAGTTTTGCGACTTTATGGAATGTGATGGATTGTAGCGTGGTAGTAGACTAGTTAGGTATGCAGGAGCTAATTAAGGGCCTTATAGGCAAGTAATTATATTTTGTAACTGATACGGAACTTAATAGGTAGCCAGTGCAAAGACTGTAAAATTGGCGTAATATGATCATATTTTCTTGACCTGGTTAGGACTCTAGCTGCTGCATTTTGGACTACCTGTAGCTATTGAAGATTTAGGACAACCACCTAGCAGTGCATTACTTTAGTCCAGTCTAGAGGTCATGAATGCAGGAACTAGCTTTTCTGCATCAGAAACAGGTTTCATGTTTCGTAACTTGGCAATGTTTTCTAAGATGGAAGAATGCTGTTTTTATGACATGGGAAATATGATTTTCAAAAGAAAAGTTGCTATCTAATATAACACCCAAATTTTTGACTGTAAAGGAAGTAACAGTACATCCATCTAGTTGCAAATTGTAATCCAAGAGATTCTGTTTACTGTTTTTTGGTCCAATAAATAATATCTCTTTTTATCTGAATTTAATAGGAGAAAATAATTGGTCATCCATATCTTTTAAATTTTTAACACACTCTGTCAGCTTAGATAATTTAGAAGTTTCATCAGGTCTTGATGAGATATACTGTATAGTTGAGTATCATCAGCATAAAAATGGAAACTAATCCCATATTTTCTAATAATATTACCAAGTGGCAACATGTATATCGAGAATAGCAGAGGACCTAGGACAGATCCTTGTGGTACTCCATATTTTACTGGTGATAATTGCGATGACTACACTTTTTAAATGAACAAGGTGGTAGCGATCGGATGGGTAGGATCTAAACCATCTTAAAGCTGCCCTTGAATACCGTATAGTTTTGTAATCGATCTATGATGATTTCAGGGGGGGGATCTATAGTATCGAATGCCGCACTAAGATCAAGTAAAACTAGCATGAGATGCAGCCTTGGTCTGACGCAAGAAGTCAGTCATTTGTAATTTTAACAAGTGCATTTTCTGTGCTATGGTGGGGCCTGAAACCGGACTGAAATTCTTCATAGAGATAATTTTTTGCAGGAAGGAGCCAATCTGAGAACACAACCTTTTTTTTTTTTTTTTTTTTTTTTTTTCTAAATTTAGACATAAAAGGAAGATTAGAGATGGGTCTGTAATTTGCCAGTTCACTAGGCTCTAGTTGTGGTTTCTTAAAGGCTTTAATACCGCCATCTTGAATGTTTTTGGGACGTGACCTAAAGACAACGTCGAGTTAATAATATTGAGAAGCGGTTTTTCTGCTACAGGTAACAACTCTTTTATTAATTTAGTGGGTACAGGATCTAATAGGTATGTTGTTGGTTTAGATGCAGTGATACGTTTATTTAGATCTTTCTGTCCTATAGTTGTAAAGCACTGCATTTTATTTTTTTTGTGCGATGAATGAAGCTGAAGTATTAATACGCTGTAGAATCTACATTTGTTAGTGTATTTCTGATGTTATCTATTTTATCAGTGAAGAAATTCATTAAGTCATTACTATTAAACTGTGAGGGTATATTTAGATCGGGTGGCGTCTGGTTTTTTGTTAATCTAGTCACTGTGCTAAATAAAAACCTAGGATCACCTCTCTCTCTCTCTCTCTCTCTGCTTCTCTCTCTCGAATTGGCGATATTTGAGAAAAGGGTTTAGCGATTATAATTATTGGGGGGACTAGCCCCCCCTCAATGTCTACGATGGTTATCGCCCTGATCAGACATGAAAATAGCCTATGTTGTGGCACTATCGTGTATTCACTAATGAGATTCTTTACAAACTTTAGCGATTGTTTATTTTTTTTTTGCAAAATTTCTTTGAGTAACATGACTGTAAATATGAACTCATGATTGAATGTGACATAAAACAAATGATTACTTTTTGTAAAAATCTTTATTAATGCCAAAAATGCATACATGTACGTGTTTTTTTGTTCGCTCGGGCAGCCATGTTGCCGCTGAAGCCGGTTTATGCTGAGATAATTCATACCCCTTCGTTTGAAGTGTGGCCTTGAAAAATCTTCGTTTGAAGGGCTATCTAGGCCTTCCCCTTACCCCTACCCCTCCAACCAAAAAATAATCGAGACACCCCTACCCCTTCACTTGAACGCACGAAACGGAGGGGTAGGGGAAAGGTGAAGGGCTAAGGGGTAGAATTGGGATTAGGCCTAAATCTAAGCACTCTAACCCATGCCAAGCAATAATCTCCTCCTGGAGCCTTCAAGGCAGGAACACACATTCAATAACCTATGGATAATTTTGTGCCTTCAAGTATTTTAAGTGTCGAAGATGTTTTTTGACTGTAATCAATGCAAGGCAAGTTTTATTATATAGGAACATTTCATACACATGGTAATTCAAAGTGCTAGAAGACATAATAATTCTATTATATAATAAAATCAAGAAAATATTAACAATAAAACAATGAATTTAAAAACTTTGAAAATGATGATACATAATATATAGTGCAATCACTTCGGACATTGCACAGTGCTCATTCAATAAGGCAGAAAAAAAAAAAAAAATAAAAAAAAAAAACAAAAAAAAAAACAAAAAAAAAAAAATACAGCTAAACAAGTTTTTAGTCTGCATTTAAATGTGACTAATATTTTAGCACATCTCTTCTGGAAGGGGGGGGTGTGCGATTCCAACGCATGCATATCTAAAGGCGACTCCCCTTGTTTTTATGTTGAAGAACCCTTGGTATTTCTAACTGACTCGATCTTAATGATCTGAGTGGTCTGTTAGGTTTTATATTCAGTGAGCATATCTGCTATGTTTTTAGGTCCTAGGCCATTGAGTGATTTAGAAACGAGTAAAAGTACTTTAAAATCAATCCTAAATATAACTGGAAGCCTGTGTAAGGACCTGAGGACTGGTGTGATTTTCTGGTTCTAGTCAGAATTCTGGCAGCAGCGTTCTGGATGAGCTGCAGGCAGGACCGTTTTAAGCATTGGGCTAGGTGGGGCTGAAGCCCTGGGGCCCGAGCAAGGAGGGGGCCCGTGATTGGCTGTGGAGTAGATTGACTGGAGAGCCGATCGCCAAAGCCACCACGCCCCCCACTTATTAGCGTTGTTATTTAGTTGAGCTTTTCCATAAATTCCATGCATTACCATTTGAGATTGAAACAGTCTGAATTTGGTTTACCAATAAAATGCATTTATTCTATATTTGACTTGTGTACGATATGCGCACATATCTCAGGTGATTGCTGCCCAGTATGTCTGCATTCACCTCTCTTCACTTTGTTCTGGAGTAATCTGGAAATGGTCCCGCAAAGAACAACATTCAATAAGTACAAATGTCAGCAATTCTAAAAGAGAGAGGGGCTCAAAAAATGAATAACTTCAAATACAAACAACATAAAAAACATGACAGCTATCGGGTTATTTTACTAAAGCTGATGATGGAGTGGAAGTTGTGGAACAATAAGTGGACCAGGCACATGGAGCAGATCAAATCAGCACCATCGTCCGCACAGTTTTTAGGTTAGTTTGATTATTAACTGGATTCATATTGTTTTTGTGTTTGAACAAACTATTTAAGGGTTGGGAGATAATCTGGTAGAAATATATCAATCGTTGATTGAAGCGCGTCATGATGTAGTCTAAGCTTATCATTTCAAGGCGTTTTAAGCAGGTTTTAAAACAAATGGTTTATACTGTTCGTGGACGTTACGCTGCGGGGCAGAATCCTGCGGTTTCTACCTGATACACCTGCTCGTATTACTGACTAAACTTTCGCTCCCTGTGCTTAAACGGTCAAATACACATACAGTAGTTACGTGTCAAAATGCCCGTCTTTGCGAGTATCCTCATAAACACAGTAATTTATGTCTTAA
>JADLZN010009175.1:0-23352 GCA_018155175.1 Sinocyclocheilus anophthalmus | reverse complement strand
CCTTAAGTTTGTAAGAAATTTTAATTTTCCAAAAAGATTTTTAATTGTAGTAATATAATATACCACATGCTGATCAGAGGAGTGTGGGTGGGATGTAATCCCAGAGTAAAGTACAGCCACAATTTACACAACAGTGTTCATCTTTTTTTTCCTGACAAAATCAACATAATGCAATATTTTCTATCTGCTGAATGTAAGCTTTTACATATTCCAAGCTTGCCTGCTGCACTTGGGACATCACATGCATGTGTGAGTCGTGAAAATAAATCTAGGAATTATTTTATTGTTGGATTTTAAATCAGCAGGGTTGAGGCAAAAGTTATCAAAAGTAACTAAGCTGTTTTATGAATGGTAACTGTAATATCATTACCGAAATCTTATTAGTAATTAGTTACACTACTAGTTACTGCAAACAGTAAATTATTACAGTAACTAAGTTACTAGTAACTACTTACTGCCCAACACTGATCGTCAGCCAGTCGTTTCCCATCATGCTTTTATCAGCGCAGTCAGTGGAGAGCAAACGTGCACCCCCGACTGCGCAAAGTCGACCTCATTACGTTCAGTCCCCTGGAACTGGCTTCCTGTTTAAAACCGTGCAGCGCAAGCTGATTCAAGTGGGTTTATACTTTTGAATATGATATCTTTTCTACACAAAAATGCATCGAATTTGCCACATAATGCCTTTTTCACCCCCACCGGAGCCCGTCGTTGACAACTTTTTTTTTGTATGGATGGGCATTTTTATTTTAAGTTCTTTTGGACTGAATAGCACACACTCCTCTGAGAGTGGCATTAACAGCTTGAAAGAGTCAAAGCCTTTTTTATATAACTCCGATTAGATTCGCTTGAATGAAGAAAGTCATATACACCTATGATGCATCGGGGGTGAGTAAAACACAGCCTATTTTCATTTTTGGTTAACACCCGTTAGTTAATTGTGTTTGGTGGGTCACAGTTCTTCGCGGGTATCTTATGTCAGATACTAAATGACCAATATTGACTAGCCTACAACTTGGATAAGATTCCTAAAAGTTTCACACCTACAGCACACATTACAGACATTGATGCACAAATGCGGATGTGTCTACATTATAAAGAATGAATAAACCAGTCTTATTAACTCCTTGATTTCACTTAAATAACTGAAAATATAATATGCATGCACAATAAACAATTGTAAAATTTATTTACATCACTCGACAAAAAGGTTTTTTTCACGTTTTAATAAAATGTAAATTAATAACAGTCATAAGCATATTTCCAGTACGCTCCTCAGGCTTGCACAGTATCGTCAACTCAACTCATCAGAATCTTCGGTAATCCTCGGCAAACTTCGACTTCGAGTTGGTTGAACCGGCTCAATCGGTTCTTTTTGAGTTGGACGTGCTATTTTGGCTGTGCGTCCTGCGTCATCAACCCGGAACTAAATTTCGATTAAGTTCGATTTGTGAACCGGCTCGACCTGTTACTTCCTGAGAACTGGCTCAAAACAACGATTCGTTCAAGAAAAAGCCGAACATCCTACACGAGCTTTATCTCATGTGATCACCGTGATCGGGTTCTGCACGATTTTGCTCATCTCAAAAACAAAACCTTCCGGTAGTGGAAAAAAAAAATTTAAATAAGTACACTTGCCGCCAGTCATACTTAGCCCTTTCACCTGTAACGCAGCAGTCGCTGATTGTCTGTTCAGTGTTGCTCACCCTGGCCCTGATTCACCCCCGAACACTGTTACATTTTGTATGTTCTCCTTGAATGCCGAGTTCACACTGCCACTATATTGCCCATTTTTTCACTCGCCGACAGGTGTGTGAAATCGCCGACAATGCCCGACAATCGGCAAATCGGTGCTCGTTCACAGCGAGTGAACATCATGCAGTGTGATTATCAAGACCATCTGATGGAATCGTCCGAGCGTCGCCGACACCCTCAAAATTTGGCTGTGTGCTAAATATCTGGAGCTGTTGGTGATTCACAATCACGCTGTGTGAAATGAGTTCTGACTGAAAACACATCGGCGATGACCTACAGCCAATGAGAGACAAGATACAGGGCAGCGGGAAGTAAGGGGAGGAGTTTTAGACGCAAACATATCAGTATTTTATAGATATGAAACAATTATATCATACAGAAACAAGCACAAACATTTGCTTAACCAGCCACAACATCAGCATAACAGTTACTGCTAAATTATTTACCTCCAAGTCTCTTTGCAGAACACTCAATCCCTGTTCCCTGCATCTCCCTCTTGCATAATCTGTTTTTCTTTTTTCTCCTTGTAGCTGGAAATCAGCTCACAGACAATTTGCACACAGTAAAATTGACAGTGTTAATTAAGCAGTGTTACACTCCATTTACTCTTAAGGAGTTAACTTAACAACAAATAGTGAAAAATTCCCCCTAGTGTTGGTGAAAATGATCGGAGTTTAATTCTGCATTGTTAAATTTACTCCGTTAAGCTCCGCCCCTCAAGCCATCCCCGAAGACCAGAGCAAAATTTCTCTCTTCGCCATTTTCTTTTGCCTTGCGTCAAAAGTTAAGCTCTTTTAATTTATTAAAACATACGTTTAATATTTTATGTTAATAATTGTGCTACTATTAATGCACAAGTTGTAATTTTTTTAACTTTGTGTAATTTTCCCAAAAAACGAAAAACGAGAATTCAGCTTAAATTTTAGTTTTTCGTTCTTGGGTGGAAAAATTAATAAACAGCTTGAATATTCGATTTCTACACATGGGTGGGAATTAAACACCCCTTTCTGCTGAATGGTCAGCCGAATATCAAACCGTGCCGTCATCAGTTCTTCTGCAGTATCATGCAGCAGAATAATGGTCCTCCACTGCTGCAGTTGTACGGATTCTTAAACTGTTTTATTGCAACTACATTTAATCTTTTTTTTTCATCAAACAAACAGGCTAATGACTAGCTCGACACAACTCGTACCGGGGCACAGTCTAGACAGGGCTTTCTTCTGTGTAGACCAGTGGTTCTTAAGTGATAGGGGGTCCGAGAAATAATTTGCTATAGCATAAAGTATTTCCAGACTGTAAAGTGCTTTTTTATATCATGATACATAGGCCTACTGTTATTTATTCCAAAGTGATTTATATGATGCATATAACGAATAATCTAAATGAAGCCTTTTAAAAGATGAGTATTCCCTGTGGTTGATGTTTGTGGCATGCGCCAGAAAGATGCTCAAGGAGACCAAGACGCGCTAAAGCAGCGCATTCTGTTGTTCTCTTTATTTTTCAAAGGCATTTTGTAATTATTTTGAACGTAACGTTACACAAATAAAAATAAATTTTACCATACGACTATAAATATTAAGTTATTTCCCCTCGATGGGGAAAAAATCCAAGTGAACATAAATCAGTACTCAATATTAATTTAAACTGCTTTAAATGACTGCTGCTTTATTTCCTGGCCTTCTCTGCGCTTGACTTTAGTCGCTTCTGTCTGCTTATTGAGTTTATTTAATAAATCGCAATTTATTGGAACTGTGTGAACTAGAGTGAATATTCACCTTAATGTTGTTGTAAGGGTTCTTCCATACAATTTTCAGGAGGCATTCATAGAGTCTTCAAATTTCCATTTTATTACCTGCCACACTCATGTACTGATCACAAAGGTGCAGGAAAACCAAGAGAACAAAAACTAACTGATGCATGCAATATCAGCACATTACTCAGTTCTGGGCCTCAGATGTTTCTCCAGGGATCCCTCACCAGAACTAACCTCAGCCGTAGGAAAATCACACCCTTTTAACAAACAGATCAGACCATTTTATAATTACAGGGGGTCTCAATTCAGTACATCAAACCTCAATGAAAAATAAATATATAATATATAGAAATAAACTCTATAAACATATGAAATTCCATTCCCCATAAAGCAATAATAAAATAAACTGGAAAGAATGCCCTTTATAATAACACATTCAAATGAACAAACAATCCAAACCCATATGGTACCCAAACTACATTTCCCATAATTCCTAGCAAAGGATATAAAAGACATCAGGAAATGCCACGCCACGCAACGACGCCCTTTTAATGTAACACGCCTTTTGTCCCACATGCGGCAGAGGTCATGGATCCTGGCAGAACCACGGTAAGAAGTGCACACACATCATTTCAAAACATTAAATAAAGAAAATATTAACGTAAACCCCAATCCTTGTCTAGACTGGGGTGGTTTTATTGCAATTAACTACGTTAGAACTTAACTAATCTAACTCTGAGCGTGCCCGTCTACGGTAATGAATTGTTGGCCTTTCATCGTGTCCTTCGCTTTTTGGATCTTTTAATTCGCGCATACGAGACAACATGCGAATAACCACTAACCAACACAAGTTTGGTAATCAATGTTTTAAGGAGCCCACTAAAACATATAAATTATAACAAGCAACAAACATTATCCCTTAAACCCACCAAAGTCAATTCTCCTCTACTATCAAAAGCCATGAAATAATTAAAAAGAAAACTATAACGATTGAAATGACTAGCCCCAATTATAAGTGTGGCCTTAGGCCATCACAGTTGTTCTTAAGGCTTATTACTTAATAACACAAAATTTCCTGCTCGCATTTGCCAATTTAATGGCAGAGAATGGTGATTTTATTTTTATCTATTTATTTATTTTTTTAAGCGGAAGGCGGGATGCTACTGTCGAAAAGTAATCTATGCCTCTGATCTATATCCTTGCTCGTCGGCGTAATACTTCCAAGCATTCTCGGAGGTATACTGAGGGTTTGGTGGAAACAAACTGCAAATTGCAAATGTTTATTATATTTTAATGACAATCCTTGCGTTGCAAGTAGTATGCCAATGATTAGTTGCAGATAAATTTCGTTAGAATCCATACAAATGCTTGCAGCAAGCAGTGGAGGACTAGTATTTCTGCTGCGTGATACTCTCAGAAGAACTGATGACGTCACGGTTTGATCTTCGGCTGACCAATAAGCAGAAAGGGACGTTTAAATATTAAATTTAAATAGAAACTCTCCCGCCACCTGTAGGACAAATCGATTATTCCCATGGGCCTTTTAGGGCCATTTATATTTTTTACACCTGTCAGTTGTGTTCATTTTTCTATTCCTCTCTTTTTTTTTTCCCAAACCAAAAGAACTAAAACGAAAATTTATCGGAAGTCTGATTTCGTCGCTCCCCCCTCCGCGTTTTTCTTGTTTTGAAAAAAGTAAAGAAACGAAATACTAAAAAGGAGGCCGTTTTTTTATTTTTTTTTCTACTTTCTCAAGATTAAATAAAAAAAAACAAAACGAATGATCAATGATACAACATACCACTGTGATTCAATATGTTTGGAAGAAATTTGCTTTTTTCCATCTCCATTGTAATGATAAGTTTAAATGATGCCAGTAATCTTACTTAATTTGATTTCAGCTGTATTTAGACTTTGTGTATATGGCGCTCTCTTAATTTGTTTTTTTTTAAAAAAGAATTAAACGTTTATATGTACCCGCTTCACAATGGTGTGCAATAAGCTGACATACAACATTAACTCTATATTTTGCTACTGTTACTGTTCCGCTCACGAAATATTAAATTGTCCACGCATTAGTAAAAATTAGTCGAAGTTAATTAGACAAATTAGTGAAACGCTACCGTTGCAGCTTTATTGAAGCCATGTAGAATGGCGCTGTGGTATTATCGTTCTTCAACGCACCTGTTGGCTCAACTCTGTCTACGTCCTTCGGTCGAGAAGTTAGTCAATAGGGGGGGAATGGCTGAACAGCTCATATTAAAAAACATCCTTTGTTTTCCGTTATTTTAAACCTTATGTCAGTGATTCTAAACGTTAGCCGTAGCACGAACAACTATTTTACCTTATTGCTGTTAGACATACACAGTTAGTTGGCCTGATCAGAGCGGTACATGTAAGTACTGGTACAAGTAACGTAATGCATTTTAAAATATTGCCTGTTTATTAGGAGAGACTGTTATTGGCATGTCATAGCACAGAACTAACATATTATCTTTCTCCTCCCCTCCTCCCCTCTCTCTTCTTTTCTTCCCCCCCTTCTCTTTCCTCCCCTCTCTTCTTTTCATCCTTTTTAAAGGTAAAACAAGCTTCTCCTTCGCCTTTGCATTCAAACAGTCCCTTCTTCATCCTTAAATCTTTGATCTCCCAAGTGCTAGTTGACAGATACCACAAGATCATATTGGAAGAAACAGGTCCTCGCTCCAAGTAAACGATGATAACCTAGAATGAATGGCGCTAGAAAGCTGGCAATGGAATGTTTTAATAAAATATAATATTTATACTTAATGCATTTGGGGGGGGACAATGTGTTGTTTATTTATAAAAAAACGATAAATCTAAAAATAACATTCTACTTAAAAAAAAAAAATACAACATGAATTTGATCTTTAATATAAAGGTTAAAGGTTTACGAACAAGAATATTTCACATTAGATTATTGTTTAAGTTAGTCATTGTTTTATTGTTTATTGCATAACACCATATTCGAATTTATGTTTTTTTTTTTTTGTTTTTTTTTTTGGTTTGTTTGGGAATACTTTTTTATTAATTTTTTTTTTAATTTTATGTTTTTTAATTTTTTTTTTAATATTTAATAATTATGATAAATTTAAAAAGCTGGTCTGAATGATTCTCAATAAAAAAACCTTCGGTCCAAAATAACTCCATGAACAAATGACATTAAACGAAAATAATAGGTAATGCAAATTAATTTTCTTCCATACAATAAATAACCAAACTAATCCCCAATTATATAGAGATCGAAGTGGAAATAAACTGTATAAACGTATTATAAAATAATATAATGGTAACCGTGTTGTGTTATGGGTGTAGTGTGGGTGTGTATTATACAGTAAGGTAGGGGAAAAAAAAATAGATTTTTATTACAGAAGTACTCACCAACACCGAGAACCGCGGTGCGGTGGGGCTGCTACCAATTGTGCAAGTTTTCCCACTTAAAAATATGAGAGAGGCCTTTAATTTTCATCATAGTTATACCTCAACTATGATAGACAAAATGAGAAAAACATCCAGGGGAGCAGAAAATTCACAGTTGTAGGATTTGTAATAAAAGAATTTATTTGCAAATTATGGTGGAACAATTAATATTTGGTCAATAAGACAAAGTGCATCTGCAATACTGTTGTTATATCCTTACGCCTTTGTATGGGGAGGGAATGACAAGGATGACAGAGGTCAAAGTTTTCTGTAAGTCTTCACAAGGTTTTCACACTGTTGTTGGTATTTTGGCCCATTCCTCCATGCATATCTCCTCTAGAGCAGTAATGTTTTGGGGTTGTCGCTGGGCAACATGGATTTTCAAATCCCTCCAAAGATTTTTTATGGGGTTGAGATTTGGAGACTGGCTAGGCCGCTCCAGGACCTTGAAATGCTTCTTTTGAAGCCACTCCTTCGTTGCCCGGGCGTGTGTTTGGGATCATTGTCATGCTGAAAGACCCAGCCGCGTTTCATCTTCAATGCCCTTGCTGAAAGGGAAGGAGGTTTTCACTCAAAATCTCATGAAAAAAAAAAAAGAAATGATACAATGGCCCATTCATTCTTTCGTTTACACGGATCAGTGGTCCTGGTCCCTTTGCAGAAAACAGCCCCAAAGCATGATGTTTGCACCCCCATGCTTCACAGTAGGTATGGTTTTCTTTGGATGCAACTCAGCATTCTTTCTCCTCCAAACACGACAAGTTGAGTTTTTACAAAAAGTTCTATTTTGGTTTCATCTGACGATATGACATTCTACCCAATCCTCTTCTGGATCATCCAAAATGCTCTCTAGCAAACTTCAGACGGGCTTGAACATGTACTGACTTAAGCAGGGGGACACGTCTGGCACTGCAGGATTTTAGTCCCTGGCGGCGCAGTGTGTTACTGATGGTAGCCTTTTTTACTTTGGTCCCAGCTCTCTGCAGGTCTTTCACTAGGTCCCCCCGTGTGGTTCTTGGATTTTTGCTCACAGTTCTTGTGATAATTTTGAGCCCACGGGGTGAGATCTTGCGTGGAGGCCCAGATCGAGGAAAGGGAAAAAAAAAAAGATATCAGTGTCTTTTGTATGTCTCCATTTTCATAAATAATTTCCCCCACAGTTGATTTCTTCACACCAAGCTGCTTACCTATTGCAGATTCAGTCTTTCCCAGCCTGGTGCAGGTCTACAATTTTGTTTCTGGTGTTCTTTGACAGCTCTTTGGTCTTGGTCATGGTGGTGTTTGGAGTGTGACTGTTTGTGGTTGTGGACGGGTGTCTTTTATACTGATAATGAGTTTAAACAGATGCCATTAATACAGGTAACTAGTGGAGGACAGAGGAGCCTCTTAAAAGAAGAAGTTACAGGTCTGTGAGAGTCAGAAATCTTGCTTGTTTGTAGGTGACCAAATACTTTATTTTACCGAGGAATTTACCAATTATTTCTTTAAAAATCCTACAATGTGAGTTTCTGGATTTTTTTTCCTCATTTTGACTCTCATAGTTGAGGTATACCTATGATGAAAATTAAAGGCCCTCTCATCGTTTTAAGTGGGAGAACTTACACAATTGGTGGCTGACTAAATACTTTTTTGCCTAAACAAGCACTGTATATATATATATATATATATACTATATATATTATATATATCTATATATATATACCAATAATTATTTATATTTTCAAAAACCATTATTTATTTTTGGCAGTACATCACCACCAAGGAAGGTGAACGAAAACTATGCCAGAGGAATTGTGCCTTTGTTCCTGTACCTCAGTGTCCCCTTCTTCAAAAATGACTATGTAAGTATCGCACTGTTTTTGTTTGAGTTTTAATGCATTGTTGACAACTTTTAAATGTTTTGATCACATGCCCGTAATATAGGTGGTGTATTTTTCTCTTGGATTTTAAAACACTTTTTCTTCTCCTTTTTCTGTATTTTTGTCTTTCTAAGGAGCATTACTATGATGTTGGTAAGAGTGCCACCGGATACTTGCTATGGAGAATCAAAACTATACAGAGAGGCATTTCTAACGAGGAATATAATTTGAAGGTGCAAAATGAAAAGAGAAATGTCATTGTGCCACTTTTCACAGCAGTTTTGTAGCTACTGAGTTGCATTAACTGTGACTAAGGATTAACTTCATACAGCATTCTCTAAGCAGTGTTTATGATCTTAAAATGTTTGTTGTTTGTGTCTTGTCAAGGCCAGAAGAGACGTGCTTAGGAAAGGTGTCTATACAGTCTGCAAGTAGAGATATCTCTAGATGGTTTTGTTTTTATTATTGATTTGTTATTATTTTTTTGGTAGATGTTTTTTTTATTTTATAAAAAATATTATTTTATTTATTTTCCTGCGATTTTGCTTTCTTTTTTATTGGGGGGGGGCCAGAGTGGAACAACATTGAGGAGCCTCTTCAAGGCATTGCTGGAAGTGCTCATCGCCTGTCACCGGCCCGCTCTTGGAAGTAATTATTAATTTCACCATTTACTTAACTTTTGATCACAGGCCATTCCATGTGGCAAGTCAGGTCTCTTTCTCTGATGCTTTTGGAACAAAACTAGTTTAATGGGGTTAATTTACACTCAAATTCTGTCAAGCCATTTACGCACCCTCATGTCATTTCAAAAACGCTGTCAGACTTTGCGTTCCTGCTCAAAACGCCATCTTGTGTGAAGATATTTTAATGAAATCTGAGAGATTTCTGGCACTACACTGACAGTCCACGCAACTAGCACATTCAAGGCACAGAAAGGTAGTAATGACATTCATTAAAGTAATCCATGTGACTCCAACTGGTTTAACCTCAATTTTATGCATGCATTCACACAAAGTCTGCTTTCATTTCAACAAAACATTCATCCGTCGTCGTGCTCTCATGTACGCTTGTCAGAGATGAATATTTTCATAAAGTGGTAAAATATTATTTTTTTCTTTGCGCAAACAAAGCACTCGTGTTGCTTGATAAAACTGAAGTTAAATCACCAGAGTCACATGGGTTAATTTAATGATGTCTTTAAAACCTTTCTGGGCCTTGAAAGTTTTAGTTGTATAGGCTGTCAATGAAAGGGTAAAAGTCTGCCAGATTTCATAAAAAATATCTTTATTTGTGTTCCGAAAATGAACAAAAGTCTTATAGAAATGGAATAACATAAGGGTGAGTAATTAACGATAATTCTATTTTTTGGTGAACAAACTTCTTAAGGCACACTTTGTTTTTGGCACCACTTATAACACTATTCTACACAAGATGTACACTTTTCATTCATTTCATCGCTGAGGTTAAGAGCAAGGCTGCTTAGCTAGTAGGTTCAACAAGTTCTGTACTGAATATAATGATGTATTGTCATTTCATGCAGACGTGATGTATTTTTGTGCATGTATGTGTATGTTCCTTGAGCCTGACAACATTTTTTAATAAATGTTTTAAATGTGACATCGTTGATTTTGTTTCTATTTTGTTTGTGTTTAACAGGGCCAAAATGGGTTTTTAACATTATTTAATTTATAATTAAAATTAAAATTATATAATTTTCACTATTACAAATGTAAATTAACTCCACATAAGTGAAATATTAACACTAATCAGAGTAAATTTTCCTGCAGAGTTAAATTGTGGTAACACAGAACAGAGTTAATTTCCCCTAGTGTTAAACTCTGGTAACACTATTCAGTGTTGAGCAATGTTAATTTTTTACTCAAAATAGAGTTAATTTAACTCTGAAAATGCAACACTATGACAAGAGTCAATTTATCACCAAGGCCACAGGAACCAGATGAGTCCTCTGCAAAATGTGACTTTGCTGCAGCCTGAAATTGAACTGCTGGTTCGTCTGGCCAGAAGAACTGGCCCCTGACTGAGCCTGGTTTCTCCCAAGGTTTTTTCTTTTTTGGGGGGGGGCTCAGAAGAAACATTCTGTCACGCGATGGAGTTTTGGTTCCTTGCCGCTGTTATTATGATAAGTCTTTACCTGTTTGTCAGGTCATGGTTCAATTTCATGCTCCATTTTAAACAAAGACTGAATGTGAACTTTTTATTCACTGAATAATAATTACCCAAATTCCAAAAATTCTTTAAGAAGCCTCAGGTGTGTGTTGTGCAAGACTTCCTTGCATGACCTCCTTTATCTACATGACAAAATGACACAGTACAATAGATGTGTCACATGAATGACACTGGCAATCCGAACCCTTTATGTGCTCATGGTGAAAAATGTCAAATTTTTACTCACCTTATGTCTGTTGGCCATTATACTCGGCCTTACTTTTTTTGTAAGTGCTGTTAAAGACAAGAAAAGAGCAAAATAAAGACACAGAGAATAATAAGGCTCCACATGATTAACATATGATCCCCTCAATGGGCATAATTTGGTCATCTTTTGTGGTCCCTGGACAACAGATCAAAAAAATAAGTATCGTTTTAACCTGATCCCCAACCCGACCCTAAATAATAATATATAAAATAATTCATTACATTTATATAGCGTTTTTCTAGGCACTCAAAGCGCTTTACATTTGTTTAATTTCTACACCAATAGCAGCATAACAATAGCAAACGTAATAGTAATAAAAGTAGTTTTCAAACAAAGTCCAAAACCTGGCATTTTCAGATAAAGGAGGTCTATAATACCTGGAGAAAACCTTCCGTTAGCATTCCGGGGTTTCTTGCAGCCAAGACAATGCCATAGAGATGAATGGGAATGCTAGAGATGAATTGTAGACCTCATTTATCCCAGTTAACAATTAATCCCTCCCCAAATGCACTTCACTGGTTGAGTCAATGTTGCTTTGTCCAGTCCAGCTGGTCCATTCTAACAAATCAGTATCAACCCCGAACTAAAGTTCGATTCAGTTCGATTAGTGAATCGGCTCAACCAGTTACTTCCTGAGAACCAGCTCAAAAGAACGATTCGTTCAAGAACCTAACATCACTACGGCAGATCACACTGGATCACCAGTGATCGGCTTCTGCGCAGATTTTGCTTCCAACAAGCAGTCCCTAGTGGAAAAAAAAAGGTAAATAAGTACACTTGCAGAAGTCAGACTTAAGGGACTTTCAACACTGTACGCAGGCAGTCGCGATTGTCTAGTTCGGTTTCTCAAACCCTGGTCTGAGCCACCCAAACACTGCTACATTTGTAGTCTCCTTATGCCGAGTTCACACTGCACGATATTAACCCGATTTTTCACTCGCCGACAGATTTTGCGAAATCGCAGACAAATGCCCGACATCGGAGGCAAATCGGTGCTTCCTTTCTTCTCTCTCCTTTTGTTCACGCGAGTGACAACCCAGCAAACATGTGACGTCAGAGAGACGTTCAGATCATGTCTGTATAACGTCCGTTAGTTCAGAACCACTTTTGGAAGTCTTCTGGACATGCAAAACTGGTTCAATATCTGAATGTCTGACTAAGACCCCTTTTGGACGTCTGTGGACATGCAAAACTGGTTCAATATCTGAATGTCTGACTAAGACCCCTTTTGGACGTCTGTGGACATGCAAAACTGGTTCAATATCTGAATGTCTGACTAAGACCCCTTTTGGACGTCTGTGGACATGCAAAACTGGTTCAATATCTGAACGTCTGACTAAGACCCCTTTTGGACGTCTGTGGACGTGCAAAACTGGTTCAATATCTGAACGTCTGACTAAGACCCCTTTTGGACGTCTGTGGACGTGCAAAACTGGTTCAATATCTGAACGTCTGACTAAGACCCTATTTGTACGTCTGTGGACGTGCAAAATTAGTTCAATATCTGAACGTCTGATGGGGATCCCTTTTGGATGTCTGTGGATGTGCAAAACTAGTTCAATATCTGAACGTCTGACAGGGATCCCTTTTGGACGTCTGTGGACGTGCAAAACTAGTTCAATATCTGAACGTCTGACAGGGATCCCTTTTGGACGTCTGTGGACGTGCAAAACTGGTTCAATATCTGAACGTCTGACGGGGATCCCTTTTGGACGTCTGTGAACGTGCAAAACTGGTTCAATATCTGAACGTCTGACGGGGATCCCTTTTGGACGTCTGTGGACGTGCAAAACTGGTTCAACATCTGAATGTTTGACTAGGACCCTCTAGGATGACAATATCTAAACGTCTCCTAGGGCCCATTGGATGGTCTGTGGAGGTGCAATATTAGTAGTAATTCATCGCACCCATTTGGGCTCTCCTCACTGCTCTTCTCTCTGTACACCAATGGCTGCACATACTGACCTCTCTGTCAAGCTCGAAGTTGACAGATGACATCACACTCATTCAGGACTGTGACAAGTCTGCTTACCAACAGGAGTTTGAAAAGCTGGCTATCTGGTGCACTCACAACAACCTGGAGCTGAACACACTCAAAACAGTGGAGATGATCGTGGACTTAAGGAGAAAACCCCCTGCACTCCCCCCACACACCATCATGAAGAGCACTGTGACTGCAGTGGTGTCATTCAGGTTCCTGGGAACCACAATCTCTCAGGACCTGAAGTGGGACACGCACATAAGACGTCCCTTGTGAAAAAGCCCAGAGAGGTGTACTTCCTTGCAGCTGAGGAAGTTCAAATTGCCACTGCTGAAACAGTTCTACTCCGCCATAATTGAATCCGTCCTCTGCACTTCTATAACTATCTGGTTTAGCTCAGCTACCAAATCTGACCTCAGAACACTACAGAGGATAGTCCGGACTGCTGAGCGAATCACTGGTACAACCTACAGCCGTCTGGTCGACGTTACATCACTGAGCACCAGAACGGCCAGACGCAGGAACAGTTTCTTCCCTCAGTCAATCCATCTCATGAACACTTTACAATAAATGTGTAATACACAACACTATTTATAAATTTAACACCCATTATTTACATTTCCTTGCATTTGTACATAACACACATGTACACACAAATACCATATAATTTTGGTATATGGTGTATCATTCATTTTTTTTTTATTGTTTTGCTTTAAAGAATTTTGTATATATGTAATTCCATTTATGAGTTTATCTTTATTATTATTCTGGGCCTTGTCTGACAATGTTATTATAGGTGGTTCTGTGGAAGCTTCTGTCACCAAAACAAATTAATTGTGTGTGTAAACATTCCTGGCAATAAAGGTCTTTCTCTTTCTCTCTTTCTAAATTATTATAGTTACATTTTTAAATCACAGTGATAATGTTTGCTTCTGTCAGTTCTACATAAATGTCAGTTGATTAATTCCCATGGAGTGCACTTAAATATTCCCCAAATTGTGCAACCCTATACATTTACTATGTAATTATTTATTTCAAGACCCAGATTTGGCATAAAGCTGGCATTGCTGGCATTCATTCAGCATTGGCAGAAGGCATGACCAAGCAGATGTGTTATGCTGCAAGATGTAGGCCAAATGTTGTGAATAATATTTGGACCAAAATGTCAACTGTGGGCCACATACCCGGTCTTCTCCCAAAATGTAAAATATTTTAATTTTGGTGTTTTCATACAGTCAGTTTTATAGCAAGTTTGATCATTCCAGCATCAAATATGTTTGAAGGTCATGAACAATTTTAGTCTATTTTCACTTTTTTTAAGAATGGTAGTTTGAAATCGTATAGGTTATTCTTTACATAAAGCCAAAATGATAATTAATGCCCATAAAATGTGTGCTAACTTTTGTTATATCACAAGATATCAAATATCTTAATTTGTATTTGCAGAGGACATGCTTTCAAAATGTATATAGTACTTTACACAGAATTGGCAAATATTTAATTTCGTCGGACTTTTATCCAGCAGTGTAACGGATTAAAAAAAAATAAAAAAATTATGGAACAATGTCAACACATTCAATACAATTCAGTTACATCATATAAACAATTTCATAGGAATTAGAATGCACAAGCTTGCACAACTGGTACAGCTTTAATTGTTTCTTTGATGGCAATATGGACTCAATATAATGCTTCACTTAATTTTTAAATGCATGGATTTTTTCCCCCTGAAAATTTACATTTATGGATATGAAATTTGGCCATAAAAAAAAAAAGTGTGGGTCTGTTTTATATCTAGAGTTTTTAATAATGCCTAAAAGAACATCTTTCCACTGTAAAGTTACATTTTCGTCAACATTGTCAGCAATAAAATCAAGTACATTTCGCCAAAAAAAGACACATAAGGGCAGTGCCAAAATCGAAATGGATTCCTAATCGCCACGTCAGTGACGTCACACGTAACGTCAACAGAAAGATTGATCCTGCAGAAGTCTGATCGATCGAGACTGCTGACATTGCCGTGAATTCGAATACAGGTCGAATAAAGCAAACAGGTAAGTAAAAACAATCAATTTTATGTGTTTTACAGTTATGTTTAGATGACATCATGCCCGATCAATATCTGAAAATACTTTTTAAAAACGGCGGCATTTTGCGCGGGCATTCAGGCCCATCACATTGACACAAGCAAATATCCCGACCCGATGTCTTGGTGTCAGCATGTTTTGAAACAATATTTTTACTCTAATATAGTATAATAATATGGTCATAACCAATTAACCTTCCATGAGACATTTTGCAGGTTAAAATGTCCATGGTTAATACGTAATATCTTGTTAGTATCACATAAACGCTTAAGTCTGGATAATGATGATGAATAATGTCTGGATAATCAATCATTGTGTCATATAGTCGGACAGAACACTGAAAAGTAACACAATTAATTTTTTATGCATATTAAGAAATTTTAAGGTGCTTTAAGTGTCCCAGGAGAGTAACTTATGGGTTTGGCGCCAGAGTGCAACATTTAAAATATAAAACACTTAGCAGTGTCAGTAATCTCGAACTGAATCTGATCTGTATATTTCATTTCAGAGCGACATATCAGAGTAATTCTCATTTGATTCAATGAAGATATAATTTTATATAATAGGTTTGTAATAACGAATATACTTCTTTATCTCTTTCAGGTTAAAGCACAAGGCTTAAGAAGGTAAGTTTCTGTTCAAGCAGAAAGCCATATATATATATATATATATAGCAAGTTAGACTGAGGAAGCACAGTTCAGAATCTGACTCAGGATCAAACTATATTACAGATGGCTTATCTAAAAGCATGGCGAAAAAGGAAGGCAGAAATGGATCTGTTACTGCATTCTGACACTGATGATGACTATGTCAGAGATCAGTGACCGATAGATCAGCCTGTGGATTACATAACCAGGCAGACACTATAAGCAGTTTTGAAAGTATTAATTCGGCAACTGACAGTTTGACAACAGATGAATCAGACTTTGACACTGATGTGGAGTATGTGTCTTCTGACTCAGAAAAAGAAGTTCTAAATGATGAGGCTGAATTGGACTTTCCCGATTTAGAAGATAACTTAAGACAATGGTCTACAAAGAACAAAACCACACAAAGATCCTTAAATGAATTATTGGCAATATTAAGAAAGCAAGGACACCTGCTACCAAAGGATGCAAGGACACTCCACCACAAAATTTTTCTTGGCAATCTTTAATCAAAATCTGACGATTTGCTTCTGCTCTGGAATGTAATTTCTTCTATGATGATGTCAGTCTGATTGGGCAGAATATCCTTAACCACGTCCCTCCAACCGTTAGTTTGCTATGAGTGAGATGGAGAGGAGGAGCACTACAATAAAACCATCCCTGCTATTTAATATTCTGTTTTAGTTGGAAATACGTCACTGTACTGAAATGAAGTCAGCAGCAAATTCCAGTTCACACAGACTTGAATTATCTGAAATGCAATCATGAGACTACATAGAAACCTGACGTGGAAGTTAAAGAGGAGGGGGTCTGACAGGTGTAGGGACAGATGCAGGGAAAGAATGTCATTTGAGCTATCAAATGGTCACCTCCCAGAGGTTTGTTTAATCAATTTCAGAAAACTACAGTGTCCAAAACCACATCTCTTGAGTCCACTCTTAGCACACTCACCCATGCTACAGCTGTAGATTACCACACATGTAATTTTTAAATGGTGCATTTGTTTCTTTAGGCTCTTTACCAATCGGTTGATGGCAAAATTCAACATGAAGGGGAAGGGGAAAAAGCAGAAACTGCCTCTGGAGACGACTAAAACTTATGAAGCAATTAAAGGTACTCAGCATTTTCCCCATGTCATTTAGATTTAACACCAACTCACTCATATTCACTAGCTAAGCTTTTTCTAAATGTAGCAAAATCTCACTGTAGAAGGAAAAACGGTTTAGTCTATTGATAGAATTTTATTAGGGCTGCCACTACCAACTATTTTTATTTCGATTAATCTATCAACTCATTTATCGATTAATCTAACGATTAATTACCCACAAAAAAAATCAACAATTTTACTTAAGAATATTTTTTAAACTTACAAACCCGATTCCAAAAAGTTGGGACACTGTACAAATTGTGAATAAAAACAGAATGAAATGATGTGGAAGTTTCAAATTTCAAAATTTTATTCAGAATACAACATAGATGACATATCAAATGTTTAAACTGAGAAAATGTATAAGTTTAAGGGAAAAATAAGTTGATTTAAAATTATGGCATCAACACATCTCAAAAAAGTTGGGACAAGGCCATGTTTACCACTGTGTGGCATCCCCTCTTCTTTTTATAACAGTCTGCAAACGTCTGGGGACTGAGGAGACAAGTTGCTCAAGTTTAGGAATAGGAATGTTGTCCCATTCTTGTCTAATACAGGCTTCTAGTTGCTCAACTGTCTTAGGTCTTCTTTGTCGCATCTGCCTCTTTATGATGTGGGGGGGGGGGGGGTGGGGGGGGGGGTGGGTGCCAAATGTTGTCAATGGGTGTAAGATCTGGACTGCAGGCTGGCCATTCAGTACCCGGATCCTTCTTCTACACAGCCATGATCTTGTAATTGATGCAGTATGTGGTCTGGCAATGTCATGTTGGAAAATGCAAGGTCTTCACTGAAAGAGACGACGTCTGGATGGGAGAATATGTTGTTCTAGAAATTATACCTTTCAGCATTGATGGTGCCTTTCCAGATGTGTAAGCTGCCCATGCCACACGCACTCATGCAACCCCATACCATCAGAGATGCAGGCTTCTGAACTGAGCGCTGATAACAACTTGGGTTGTCCTTGTCCTCTTTAGTCCGGATGACATGGCATCACAGTTTTCCAAAAAGAACTTCAAATTGTGATTCGTCTGACCACAGAACAGTTTCCCCCCACTTGTTTTTTGTGTTTGGGGGGGGGGCGACAAAGTCCATTTTAAATGGCCTTGGCCCAGAGAAAACGCCTGCGCTTCTGGGTTATGTTTAGATATGGCTTCTTTTTTGATCTATAGCGTTTTAGCCGGCAACGGCGAATGGCAAGGTGGATTGTGTTCACCGACAATGTTCTCTGGAAGTATTCCTGAGCCCATGTTATGATTTCCATTACAGTAGCATTCCTGAATTTATGCAGTGCCGTCTAAGGGCCCGAAGAACACGGGCATCCAGTATGGTTTTCCAGCCTTGACCATTACGCACAGAGATTGTTCCAGATTCTCTGAATCTTTGGATGCTATTATGCACTGTAGATGATAACTTCAAACCTTTTTCTCTGAGAAACTCCTTTCTGAAATTGCTCCACTATTTTTCGCCGCAGCAATGGGGAAATTGGTGATCCTCTGCCCATCTTGACTTATGAGAGACACTGCCACTCTGAGAGGCTCTTTTTATACCAAATCATGTTGCCAATTGACCTAATAAGTTGCAAATGGGTCCTCCATCTGTTCCTTATATGTACATTTAACTTTTCCGGCCTCTTATTGCAACCTGACCCAACTTTTTTGGAATGTGTAGCTCACATGAAATCCAAAATGAGCCAATATTCGGCATGACATTTCAAAATGTCTCACTATCAACATTTGATATGTTATCTATATTATATTGTGAATAAAATATAAGTTTATGAGAATGGAAAATTATTCCATTCCTTTTTTATTCACAATTTGTACAGTGTCCCAATTTTTTTGGAATTGGGTTTGTATATTTTATTAAACCAAATGAAATCCAAATGTAAAAAAGTAAAGTGCAACATAGTGCAAGAAGCAGGTGTCCATCTCATAATCCAAATTACTGAAATCAAAGTTCAGTATTGTAGTGTAAGAATGACAACATATCCATGTGTTATAGTCTACTAATATTAAAATCATAATAAAAAAAAACCTTTTAAAGGAGTATTTATCATAGATGTTATTTACCCCAATTTATTTAGGAGAAAAACGTATGTGCAGTATTTCTGAAAAAAAGAAAAGAAAGAAAAAAACTTTTAAAAAAAAAATTTAATTAATTAATTGGAGATGGTTTGAATATATGTTTCACAAACAAATCAAACAAATGTGTTTGTAGAGGGGTAGGGTTATTTTTTGTTGTACAGTACGTGCTGAATTAAGTGATGACGCATTGTTCCAGGTCAAAATAAACATGGATTGACACAAAAATGTAGCAGTTTAAACATGTAACAAAAGTCTGTTGTTTCAGCCACCATTCAGCATTATGTAAAGACAGGAGCAAAAGTTATTTTCATACAGTACATACTCATGTATTATATATATATATATATATTAAATGTGCCTATTAATTTGTCTATTTGAAGTGATTCATTTATTTACATTTTTGTGTTTGTATTATTTAATTGATAATAACTACTTAATTTTAATTTACAATTTTATTTTTAGTGTTCATCCTCCATAGTGATTCGACATCTTTACCTGCCACACTGGATTTTTTCCAGCTTGATGGGTGTTGATGTTAATTTCAATATACTTATATACACTTACCGGAGGATCTTCAGGGAAAACAAATTATTCAGTAATACATTGTACATTTACATTTATTAATTTCTCTGAGAAGTAACAAAATATTTTGTCTGCAAATAATGCATATATTACTGGTTTTGCCCACTGCAAACATATTGATAAGTTGGCTGTACATGCCTTTGTTTTCTTTCCACATTGTTGAGAGAAATTTGATGTTGTGCCAGCCTCCTCGGTTATTGCTGTTTTGCAGTATTTGCATTCTGCATAGTGCTTTTTATTTTATTTCTTGACAGGAGGAATTATAAAAAAATGTATAAATAAATCTTAATGTTTTCACATACAAATACTAAATGAACATGCATACTGCAATGAAATGTACACTGGTTTTCTTTACATATTTGTAATTTTTGCTTTTGTTCAACTCTTGCAGCTGCAGTCATGAAATGGGACAAAGAAGCTACAGAGGCTACAATAAATCATCATGCAGCAGAACATCTCAAGCATGCACCAGGGAGGAAGGGAGGTGGAGGGCATACAGGGGTGGAAAATAACTGAGGACTTTTGCATGAGTACTGTAAGGCATTTGTGTTTATTTCCAGTTTAGGGGACTTTATACCCCCTCCCCCTGCTCACTTCAGACCAAATATCTTAGTCTTGTGGGATTTTATTTTATTTTTTTGTTCACTTGAGAGTTAAAATGTAACTATTAGAATTTTGTTTGATCAGCTTGTTAATATTTTGCTGAAAAACTCATTAAAGATAGTTAAAATGTAATCTCTTGTTATTTCAAACAATTTTTTTATTTCTGTCCTTTTTAATAGATCAGATCACGTATTTCCAATTGCAAATAAGGCTACTAAAATGTCTTTTCACACCTATATGTATTGGACCGGTACAACTAAGGGGATAAGTATTCATTTATTATTTACAGTTTTAAAGCAGTACTTCTGCACACTGCCTTTACTATGACTAGTATGAGTTTTATTGAATACCATGTGGTCATCCAACCTTGGAACACCTGATGGTGACATGTTCATGGTGTTCAATAAAGCTCATAGTAAGACAAGATTGAACTCTGGCCTCATTAACAATTAAAATAGTTCAGTTGGTTTAAATTGAGTGCAACACGGATGTCTGAAATTAGTCCAATTAAACACATCGTAAAAACTTGTATGAACATCTGTATGTGACGTTGAAAAAAATGATGTAAAAACTTTCATTTAGAACCCTGTAATGATGTGGCTTGGACATCAATAAAAACATTTAATAATAAAGACGTCGCAAAAACTTTCATTCTGGCTCCTCAGTGGACGTCTTCTGAACGTTCACTATTTATGTCACTTGGACGTTAATACTGAACGCTAAAAAGACGTCTAAAAAAGACGTCGCAAAAACTCATTCTGGCTCCTCAGTGGACGTCTTCTGAACGTTCATTATTTATGTCACTTGGACGTTAATACTGAACGCTAAAAAGACGTCTAAAACAGACGTTGCAAAAACTTTCATTCTGGCTCCTCAGTGGACGTCTTCTGAACGTTCACTATTTATGTCACTTGGACGTTAATACTGAACGCTAAAAAGACGTCTAAAAAAGACGTCGCAAAAACTTTCATTCTGGCTCCTCAGTGGACGTCTTCTGAATGTACAACAAAGACGTTAAATTGACGTCTTTTGGACGTGTCTTTGCTCAGTGGGAATCACGCAGTGTGAATTATCAAAGACGCGATCTGAGGGAATCGCAGATGCAAAAATATTTGGCATGCTAAATATCTGGAGCTGTTGGTGATTCACAATCACGCTGTGTGAAATGAGTTCTGACTGAAAAACACATCGGCGATGACCTACAGCCAATGAGAGACCAAGATACAGGGCAGCGAGAAGTTCGGGGAGGAGTTATAGACCAGAATATCAGTATTTTAATAGATATATGAACAATTATATCATACAGAAACAAGCACAAACAAACATTTGCTTGACCAGCCACAAAATCAGCATAACAGTTACTGCAAAATTTACCTCCAACTCTCTTTGCAGAACACCCAATCACTGTTCCCTGCATCTCCCTCCTGCCTAATCTGTTTTTCTTTTTCTCCTTGTAACTGGAAATCAGCTCACAGACAATTTGCCGCGGTGAGCGTCCGACTCAATCTGGACACACTAATTTTATTTGATTTAACAAATCAATTATTCATTAGATTAACAACTCGTCACAGTCCCCTCACTCAATTAACTGTATGCCAGGATGTCTGTTGAACACCAGGCGCTATGGTCACCATGACATCTAATCATGATATCACTGGTTTTATTACCCCCACAGGAATGTGAGTAGGATAACCCACTCTTTGCCACATACAGGAACATCCCCACAAGAAGGGACTTTCTATAATTAATTCATAGGAAAACTTTTCTTTGATTGAATACCCATATCCTTAGGTCATTGTGTATACCATTACTGTTTTTGTATATTGTCTGTTGTAGTGTATGTTGTTTTATTCATGTTATCATAGACCAATAGTTAATATAACCTCACCTCTATCATGTTTGCCTCTATGAATAATCTTCGGATGATCTAAATGAGAGTGCATATTACATGCTGATACCTATGCAACCTATTGATGTTCTAAGAATCTGTACTAACTCGTGCCTCAACACTCCAGCGAATTAAATATGCAAAATACCATGCTTACAGACAAAAAGTCATAAAAATCCCCAGTATTTCCAAACTCCCGCTTGGGATTTCAGCCTTTCTCATTGGATAAGCCCATCTTGCGAGGCGGGGATCTTCTCCGACCTTAAAGGTCACACTTCATGTGACCCGCCCCAGTCTGTGGTTCGGTCGGATGCTAAGATGAAGATTTGAGAAAACGCTTCAGGATACCAAAGATCTGTGCCAGGCCTTTCGGCCTTGACTTTCCATTCACCAAAAACTCTCTGACTCAAACTGATTCTTTTCATCAACCAACTTCAGCAAAAATCAACTTGAGCCTTCAGATCGCATCAGGAATCTCTGTCAGACAGACGAGACTCGCAAGTATCAAACTTCGTCTTATTAATTTATACATTAAGTATCAGTTACACCTTTTTACAAGGTTTGTTTGAGCTAAGAATCTGACGTTTTCTCTCAGGTTTTAGATCTGCTGAATATGTAAAATGGTTCCATAAATGTCATTCCTATGTCTCTTTCTGTACTGAGCTAAACTTTAAACCTTTCCTATACCAACTGTATGTGTGGTGTGGTGTGTGTGTGTGGGTGTATGTGTATGTTAGACCGTAGGGTGTATGAGGATGTAGCAGTTTATGTGTTATGTAGTATGTTAGACTAGTTTATGTGTTTATGTAGTATGTTAAAACCTTACTTGTATCACACTTGAAGTGTTCATTGTTTGCTCATAACCGGAGTCAATAATCATGCAGATTTACGTTACAAGTTTTGTAGAATTGTACAGTAAGAAAGTTTTTTCCTTTAACCAGGAAATTAACGTTTTAGAATTGACAAGACCAGTTGACCTGAGTGGTCAGCTAAATATCTACAGCGGATCTAAAATATGAATAGTTAATTATGACTAGTTATGGTTAATTATTTATATTTCCTGTTGTGAGCTAAATTCGCTACAGGCTATTAT